>KK122165.1:244702-302480 GCA_000611955.2 Stegodyphus mimosarum
GCGAATATCAGTGTGAATACATATATATATATACATTCACACTGATTTTTGTCATGCAGATCTTACTAGGTAATGCAACAATTTCAAAAGTCAAAATTTGAATACTTGCAGTTATACTATTATTTGAATGGTTTCTGTTACACTTGTAGAAATATTAGAATATTTCGAAGCAGGAGACATGAAAAATAAGCAAAGCCTTCGCCGGGAATCGAACCACGGACCTCTCGGTCACGCGTCGAGCATGCAGACCACTACACCACGAAGGCATGCGAAGAAGCCGGGGGAAATACCTTATACACTGAAATTAATATTAAAATAATTAAAAGAGGCAGATATAAAAATTATTATAATATTTCATCATTTCAGATTTTCTAAAAAGAATTTTTCGAAAGTTCCTTCGTTTTTATTTTACACTTATATTCTCTTCTTTGTCACAATCACTAAAGTATCAAATCTTTGACAGGTGTACTTAATGAAAACTTTTTACGCAAATGTTTATCATCGTATCGTAGTACCTTGTGATCTCTTGGAGAGATAAGAAAACTCAGTATGCAGTACAGGCTTTAGTGTATTGATGAACTGCATGTCTCATATCACGAATAAGTATACCAAGGAATTATGTAGATTTACCCTACCGATTGCAGAAGAAGGCTCTCGAGGGTTTTGACAAAATCAGTGAATGATCAGTGAAATGAATAAAAAAAAATCGTCTCAATAATGTTCTATGAATTAATTATAGTTGAGCTAGTCGAACTCTTTATCTGTTGATCAGAGTTTACTGATGAGGTGAAACAGAAAATAGATTGCTGGGAGGAGAGTAGAAAAAATCAAAAATTTGACTTAACAGACTTACAGATTTCGTCTGGAAACATCTAGGATTTTGAACAGATATTGCAAAAAAATATACTTAACCAAACGAAAAATAGCCTGCATTAATGATGAGTATTTTTTCGACATAGAGGCATCCCCCTTACAATACGATGTCCTCTAACGCGGTTTCGACGGTAAGAAAATTGTGGAAACCCTCATATAAGATAGAAACTCGGTTTCATTCTAGCATGTTAATAAATATACGTAAACCTTCTGATAACACCTTATGTAATGTACATACTTCGATAACACGGTTTTATTCTAAACTTTTATAATATATTAAGTTACGTACAGCATAACACTGTGTAGTACACAATAACAACCTATTTAATTTTACATACAAAATTTAAATAAATTTCGGAAATACCACATTCTCTCTAAATCGATTTTTTTTTAAAATTGAATCGTGCTTATTATTTGCAAAGTATGGTATCCTGTGCTCCAAATCTTCAGGTCGTAGATTTCGTAAATTATGTAATTGTGATTTTGGAAAAAAACTTTTTCGATATGTGTTATTAATTAGCATTGTCGCTTTTAGGATAAATTATTGAGAAATTGCTGTCCAACCGGGATACTGGTCAGCGACGCTGATTGCCGTAACGAAGGCCCGGCTTCGAATCCCGGAAAAGGCAGGGATATTTATAAATGTATAGCGTCTGTGCGGCATAGAGGCCCTCTAAAGGGCCATTCACACTGGGGTTTATCGGGTTAGGTTCATGTGTCGACTAGCTCGGCTGTGCCTGCAGTACAGATTTTTCAACTTGCTTGCCCTGTGGAAAGAAACTGGTTTTAGAGATGGGTCGGCTAAGTTGTTTCCGTTAGCTCAGATAAACCCCAGTGCGAACGGCCCCTTAATGTGTTGCGAGAAGAAAGCCCTCTCGAGAGGCTGATGGTAGGGAAAAATTGGTGAAAGGCGAGAAGAGTGGCAGACCCTCGGACCCGTCCCCCTGTGTGCTCTCCATCAAAAGTTGAAGCAAAACTGAGTAAAGTCGTACTGTCACCTGTAATGGTGTTCAAGGCTCTTGCCAAAAGACAGGCGCAATCTTGCACTCGTTGCTACGATGAATTTCGTGGGCTTGTTCTGTTATTAGTGTTAGACAAGTGAGATAAGTCACAACAACAGCAATATTATTGCATTTGATATTTCAGTTCCAAACTATGTCTGAAAGTAAGAAAAGAACTTTTAGAAGAAAATTTATTTAATTGGAGATGAAAATACAAATTAGGCATCTGACATTGCAAAAACTTTAAATTTAAATGATAAAAATGTAAAAACTGTTAAAAAATGTTTTTTTTTTTTCTAATTTTCAGAATAATCCTTCTATTTTGCATTGGTTGTTCGTTTCGTGTAACACGGTTTCACACAACACAGTATTTTATAGGAATAATCTACCGTGTTACAGCAGGCATACCTGTATAAAATATGCTGAAATTTCTCAATTCAAAATATTTTATTGTATATTTGCATTTGAAAACTGCTGTACACAGCATTTGAAAAATGCTGCATAAAGATACGATAGCATGAAATCTTCTCGTTTTAATGGAGATGCAGGACAGTATATATATCAACTGAAAAGGATAACGAAGGTTACTAAAATATTTTCTTTTTATTCTGTATAATTTCTTTACCTTGAAAAGCAGACATATTGCATAAGCACATTGATATGAGCGGGATTATAAAAACAATGTTGCAAAGTAATTATCGTTTGAAATTTTATAGAATATACACTAAATGATTTGAAACGCAGATAATCTTAGTATAACTGCTTATAACTTTATTTATCAAGGTTACTGTTTTCATTTAAATACACTAAGTACGTGTGATCAAGTAATGATTATTCCAATATGTATTACTTTTCTTACCGAATTCTTACGAAATAAATGAAGACATTCTGAGCCATTCGAAATGCTTATATGAAGAGAATATAGAGCAAACGTTGCTTCCAACCCGTGAAAGGAAGATCGAGATCCCTCTGGCTAGTCACTTAGGAGAACATAAGACTAAACAGTGAATCAAGTATTTTTTCTTTTGGCCATCTATCAAGCAAGATGTGAAGATATTTTGTGAGAAGGCATATATCATATAGGGATTGAATGTCAATCTCGGGCTATCTCTGTTAATGATATTGGCCTCAAAGCTACTTGGCTGTTCTCATGAGAATATTTGCTCAAAAAGATTGTGGGGTTTTACTATTTAATTCTAAAGTTCTAACTTAGAACCCCACGAACACTCACAAGCGGATAATAGCTTAAGTGTGTGAACAGAACAAGTAAGACTTAAAGAGGGTTTACAACCCTTTATTTTTCAGCATATTTACAATAAAATCCTACTTGTAACTTTACACAAAGCCTCCACTCGGGCTTGAACTTAAAATAATCATAACTTAAACTAAAACTAGCTTAACTAAGCTATTGAAAGGTATAGCCGAAGCTATAAGAATCTAACTAGTTGGCCCCTAAGCATTAATTAAATCGGCGAAGCCAAGCAAGGGCCTAAGATATGGCCGAGCGTAGAAATAGCTAAGAGAGACTTAGCCATAAGGTAAACTCGCGCTAGTCAGGGAATCAGACTCTCTCTCTCTCGAAGTCAGTGAAGTCGAAGTCGGTGACTTAAATAGAACTTTTTCTCATTTGCGTTAACTGCGTTTCTGAATTTACATTCTGGCAGGAAATTGTAAGCTGAAATTAGAATATGATAGGAAAGATACAAAACTTAAAATAACTGTTAATAAACTTAGGATAAATCTTACAAGATTCCCGAAAGTAATATGTTCATATACAGGAATAAATTTTGCAAGAAGCATTTTCAAGGGCCATGGATGTCTTGTTTTCTGCTCTTGGTTACCCCGAGGGCATGGGTGCTATGGAAAAAATGGAACCGAACGTGAAAATTTATGTTAGATAAAAATATTCGGAAACTCAGACATGAGTAGGATGTAATCTTCCTTGACATTATTTGTTTTCCTTAGGAATGCAACAGAAATGTTACCACTCCAACTACTAGTTCCCGGACCCACACCTGCTGGATATTTGTCACTTCTGAAAGAAGTATTGACAGAGAAATGGAAAATCCCTAATTCTATTCCATCTTCAAAACTTGATTGAAAAGCTCAAAATGTGTCATGATATTGCGTCCGAAAATTCTTCACAGTCTCAACAAAATTAATTAATTATCTTACTAAAATTTCAGAGGAAGAGAAAAGTTTGGTAGCGTGGAAGATAAAGCATTTATAAGTCTTTGCCTTCATACAAGCTCTTGAAGGCAGGAACTCAGTCAGCTACGGTTTTTCCGTTAACCAACTGAAGAAAAATTTTAATATGCCACACTTGCAATAACTGTAATATTTGGTACTTTGTTCATGATAAAAATATAACTAAAATTTCCCTAATTTGCTTGAATTTTCTGTAGTTATTTGATTGCAAAAGGATATTTCTTTAAAATATTCGCCTGATGAAAATTACTTTTAAGATGGAATGCTTAAATGGTGAGCACTTCTGAATGCTTTATTTATTATTTTTTTTTTTTGAGAATTTAGTTAATATACTGTCTGAGAGTGAAATAAAGGCCTCTATAAAGATGTTAACTTTATATTTTTTAAACTGATTCTAAAATATTAACTTGTAAAAAAAATTAAGTAATTTTTTTCAGATACGAATTTCATAGTTTGCTTAATCTGAAGGTAGCGGTCGCACCTTAGGTTCAGAAATTCACATACTGATATGCAGAAGCAGGTACCTCATTGAATGGGTGCAGCACGTGTAGTATTCCGACTTCAAAGAATGTATTATGCCTCATTTCTGAAATGTAATTTTGATGTGCAGTTAACAGAAGCAGTTAGCACCGTGAATTACCGTAGAAATGCCTCATGCAGAGTTCGAAAGTATTCAAAAATAGCTGATACAACAGGCCACTAATCAGTAATGGCAGGTCCGGCTGGCGACCGGGAAACCTAAAATTGCTCTACTGGAAATTAATAACAGATTACTGATTTTATCGGATTACTGACTGCGTGATTGATGACGGTCAACCTACATAAAAAACTTTAAAAAAAATAAGTTCTAATTTATGCGCATATTAAAAGAAAATAAATGTGTAGGAAATAACATTAGGAAAAACAACTGAAATGAAATGTCTGCAAAACAAGCGAGGCGAAGTGTAAAAATACATGAATTTATGTGTAATAAGATTTTTTCCTTTCATTCCTGTCATTCTCTTTAGTTGTCAATTAAGCTATTTTTTCCATTTCCGATTAAACCGGATATTTCTGCTTTTGAATGTATGACGGGCACTTGTTCGATATTAAAGTTATAAGGTTTATCCTAAGTTTTTAACAGTTTAGTTAATTCCACTTTCCTATCCTTTCTATTTTCAGCTTACAATTTCCTACCAGAATGTGTTTTCAGAATCGCGTTTAATGCAAATGAGTAAGAGTAGTATTTAAGTCGAAGTTTCACTGACTTCGTTAGAGAGCCAGAGTTTCTGACTAGCTCGCGTTTGCCTTTGGGCTACGTCTCTCTCTAAGCTGTACTTCAAGCCCTTAATAGCTACCCTACTTAATCGAGATTTAGGGGCCAACTACTTAGAATCTTGATAGCTTCTGTTATATCTTTTTAGTTAAGCATTAGTTAAGTTATTCTTATTACTTTGAGTTCAAGCCCAAGTGGAGGCCTTGCTGTACTCTCTGAGATAGGAGCCTACTGTGTTAATTCTTATTTTGATAAATAAAGGGTAATTAACCCTTCTTGAGTCTTACGTCTTTGTTCACACACTCAAGCGATTATTCGCTTATCGTTGTAAGAGGTTCCTGCATTTAACTGTTAAATAAAAGGGGTGGAACCCCACAAAGTGTAATTACAACCACTTTTTTGATAAACATAGGTAGTTACAATTATAAAATTTGCAATACGTCATCAAACTGTAAGTAATGAATAAACATATTGTTGCTTAAATATATGACAAATACATTTTTGTAAAATTATACCTTTGTACAAAATGTAGACCATGTTTAAAAGCAAAATACAGCATTATTTTAAACTAGTTCTGCATAAATTCCCAAATTGAGCGCAGAAAACATGGCAAAAGAAATAAATGATTTAAAATAAACGCCAAATAAATGGATAATTAGAAACACAATTTTTATACAATTAATACGAAAAATACTTTTAATAATTACTTTAATTAATTTATAAGTTAAGATTACATTTAGGCAATAGCAATCTTTTTTTTTTTTGTTTGTTTTCTTTTAATATTTTTGAGGCAAATTTGACTTATTCGTAAACCTTGTAGAGACATTAGGTTATTTCAAAGCATCAGACATGAAAAATTAGCAACGCCTTCGCCGGGAATCGAACCACGGACCTCTCAGTTACGCGTCGAGCGTGCAGACCACTGCACCACGAAGGCATGCGAAGAAGGCGGGAGAAATATCTTATAACCTGAAGAATAAGTAACTATTCAATTAGTCATAAAAAAGGCATATTTTTCTCATATGCTTGTAACTTAACATAGAAATTCTTCGTTCGCCCATTTGCAAATCGACACGGTTTATTATTCAGACTATTAATATATTCAGACTACTTAATTATAGACTTATATAAACGGGATATTGAGTTGTATTTAATATGCAATATTATGTTTATTTTGTAAGCAGTATTCTACTTATTAGCATATAAAAGCATTTTAGTTGTTTACAAAATCAGATATTACAAATGTCCTTCGTCACTCATGAGAGGAATCATGTCATCTGTCCAAACTGCAAGCTTGTTTTTCGTCAAGAGTTTTCCGGGATTTCCAGTGACACTGATTTAAATCTTACAAAATTATTAATCTTATAAGAATGAATATTTAAATCCAGTTGCATTTTCCTTTACTTCATGACATGAAATACTTCATGCAGCTCCATGCTTGGATGTGGTACGAAGAGGATAGTTGGTTCCTGCCTCCGGTAAATGCTTCAACAGTCTCCAATGCTCCTACAAATTTTTGCAACTTACGGCGATTTTTTTTCAACGCTGTGAATGCTCTTTCTATCCGAGATAATATTCAGCTCATTTAAGAGTAATCTAGTCACATTAGAAAAAAAGTTTTAATTTCAGAGAGCACATCTTGCGTTTTCCACAGCTTATCATATACATGCTATCCTTACGACAATTTGAAATTTATAAGATATTTTTGCATTGAATGAATACTTTCTAAAGTTTTTCTTTCTTTTGTTTTCATACTATTATACTCATTTTCTGTTAGCAGAAACTGAATTTCTATATATCAACTGTTCGATTTAACCATAGTTTCCCAAGTTTTCTCAGCTTATTTACCCTTTTCCAAAGTATTTATATTCATTGCTCTTATCAGATTGACCAGCGCCTCTGTTCTTAAAATCAGGCTCTGTTGACTGTGATTTGTAGGAACTGACTGAATTTCTGTTAAAATCTTTAGGTATGCTTTTATTGCTTTTGGTTTGCATAGAAGAGATTTCTAAAATTTTGCCACAGAATTCTGGAGCAGTTTGATAATGATTAAATATTTGGATGCCGCGCTGATCGATATAATGGTTAGTGCGACTGGCGGCAGTTCATTGGACTCGGGTTCGAACCTCAGAGAAAACATGGATGCTTATTAATATATAGTGTCTGTGAGGCAGAGGAACACTAAAAATGCACGGTGAACAGAAAGTCCTCTCGAGTGGTTTGTTTGTAGAGGATGAGGGATCGATGATCCTTGGATCGGTCACCGGGGATTCTTCCTCAAAACTGCATTAGGCTGGCGAATGTCATACTATTGTGCTCAAGGTCCATGTTAATGACATTCGAAATTTGGCGTCCTTGGCCACCATAAAATTCGTGGACTAATTTTGATTGAAACAAGTGAGATAAGCTGCAACAAGAAATGTTTGGATTGTGCAAGTAAAGACTGCGGTCTTTCTTCAAAAATATCATGCTAATGGGTTTCCTGCATTTTGTCCATTTCCATGCAATAAACAGCAAACTTACATACAACTTTGACTGACACGTGTGAAGAGTCGACTGACGCAATCTATTTGAACTTTGTAAAAGTACATGCTCATAATATTTTTTATAATCAAGAGCTTAGGCAATCAATTTTCTCAAGTGTCACTTGTTCTTAAGCGTCCTCTTACTATCCTCATTTACCAACACAACGGATCCCAAGAATTCTTCAATGCTCACTGGTGTCGGCCACAAAGGAAAACAATCGATTTAACAGAGGGTTACTAAATTCGAAGATTAATCAAGAGATTGAAAGTTTCTCCTTTCCATGTGGAAGTGATACTTTACATACACTTTAACAGTTTACCACATACATTTTGATAGTTTGCTTAAGGCAATGAGTTTGACCTTAATGTCACTTGCTAAACTGCTTTTGACAGCATTGTAGTAAATGCTAGTATAAAAACCCTAATATTCTGTTGCTGTACCATATTCAGTGTATGCAGGTACACAATTTCCAACGCTTCATGTATATTTAATAGTGTCGTGTTTTGCAGGATTGTGTGCGGCTGACCATCAGATAAGTCGTGCGTGTGGCTCACCATCAGATAAGTCGTTTGAAAAGCATCAAAGCGTCAAATTTATTTTCAGAATCTATAAAAGTAAACTCATTTGTATATTTTCTTGAAAAATTTCACTTTAATATTTGTATTCGGGTAGCGAAACATTAAGGCAGTAATTGAAAAAAAGTATATTAACTTATTATCGTATAAATGCTTCTTTTTATCTGCGATTGGTTACAGAGACAGATACAGCTGACGGTAATCCCATCTAAGGCCAAGACCTAGAGAGGTATACACATATAAAAGCTAGGGTCGGCTCTAGCATTTTTGCCGCAGTAGGCAAACTTCAAAAGTGCCGCCAAGCTTTAAAAACTTTAAAATTAAATGAAAACAGATTTATAAAAAAAAGCATGATAACCAGAAAAATGCGATTTAATCTAACTGAATTAAAAGAATAAAACTCAGTATTTACGAAATTTTGTTTTATTAAAAAGATGCAAACTTTGAAACTAAAAAACAATGTATAAAATACATTTAAAACAACAAAGTATAAAAAATACTAGTACAGTATACAAAATTGAAACCTGTATTAATATAATCTATTTCAAACCTTTTATTTCTGCAAAATAGCGAAAAATTTCTTTCAGCTCTAATTTATTACTCAGCTCCATGTTCAATATCCATTATTGGTAATCCATTGAGACGATTTTGAATAGGCATTGTTTTTAAGTAATTTCTTATTATTTTTAATTTAGAAAAGATCTTTCGCCGGTAGAAACAGTTATGGGAAGGTTTAACAGAATTCTTAAAGCAATGCTTAAATTTTGACCAATGTTAAGGCAGGTAAGAATTTAAGAACGTCAGCTGAACCTTATTTGTTTTTTAAAAGTGAAGAAGGTTTATTTCATCAGCCAATACTAAACCGTTAAGATCAGTGGTATCACCATCTGCTAAGATGTTTTCCAGATCTTTACAACATGCCAGTAATTCATCTTTACACATGTCTGTAAGTTTGTGAACATCATCTAAAAACTCAAAAGGATTATTATGACTATTTAATAGGCTGAATCTCAGCTACAGAGCACTGATTGCCTGATCTGTAGTAAAGACAAAAAATTCTATTTTATACTTCTCTTTTGAATTTTTCTAGATCGAACGCGATAACGTAGTGAGGCCAATTCAAAGTTTTCTTCTACGCCTAGCGAATTTTTCAGCTTCGTTGTATAAGGATTCATACAATCTTAATTCTTTAAAAATGTTAATGAGCTACTTAATAAGTCATTAACTTGGGATAAATCAAAATCTTTCGATTGAAATAGCTTACTTATCGGACTGATATGATTCAAAATTTTATACCAATGATGATCGAACATAAAAACTTAAACCGTTTTATTGTGATCAATAAATCACTGATCTCATCTCGATTCATATTATTTATCTATGTATTTGCATAAGTACTAAATAAAGCATCATAAATATCTTCCATTTCAAAACGTAAAGATTTTAAGGGATTTACACGATTTTCCCAAAACGTGTCGCTCAGTTGTTTCAATGTAAGAATTTTGGGAAGTTTTTTAATATGGCGCCTGAAAAGTCGACAGTGTAAAAAATGCATACAGCTTTTGAACCATATTAAAGAAATTCCCTGCCTTCAAGGAAGATTTTCTCATATCGTGAATTACTAAATTTAATGAAGTGCTGCTGCAAGGTACGCAAAATTCTTATGCTCTGAAATCTAAAGTTTTAATTCTTGATTACATTCCTAGTTTGTCGCCTCTTATATTTAAATCTTTTTCGTAATCTTCACCTTTGACATTTTCTCATTTTAATCCAACTCTTCTAATAAAACTTGAGATAATTTTTAGTAGATCTTTTAATAGGAAGAAAACCTAGAAAATGTTCATTAATGATACATTCAAATTCCGCACATTTAGAGGGTAGCATTTTTTTGCGTGAAACATTATTTTTTAGATGTTAGTCATGTAGATCTTCGAAAGAAGCATATTGTGAAATTGTGAAAAACAAGTTTTTTACTCGAAGTAAAGTATTCAACTGAGATTTCAACAATTGCATACCCTTGTTATACTAGACTAGATTAGTTACATCTGAACTTCTGTGGTGAGTCGTTGAGTCCTTCTGATATAGCGAGGCTCATTCCGACTTGTGGAGTTCGAGTTCTTGTTTATGTATAAGGTTAGCAGTGTTACGTTTTCTTATATATGAAATGACTGAAACTTTTCCTTATGTCTGTTTCTGGTAGTTTGCTTCGTAAATGCTTAAACAGCTCCGATTCGTTTTGTTATATATATGGCAGCTTTACCATTCCCAGTCAAAGGACAAACTTCAGGGCATTTATCAGGCAAGTCTATTTTACCTATTTTAAAATGAAAATGTGTTATAGAGATAAATCACGAGCCTCTCACAAAGTGTGCGAGCTGTATGTTGAGAGCTTATGGATACGGATAAAGGAAACACGTTCTAAATTTTCGATTTGGTATACCTATGATTTGCCCAACAGCCCTAAGTTCTCTCAACTATTGTTTCTTTTGTATAGTGAAAACGTCAGGGTATAACAAGAAAAACAAACGTAAAACAGACTATCCCAATTTACCATGAGCTATGCGCGCAGTGCCTCACTCAATTAAGATCCCAGTGCCAGTTTTCAAAGAACTACCCTCCTTGAAAATACAGGAGTACGAATCCGATGAATATCGAATTAACCCCAAAGACGACGATTTTAAAATTGAAGATGATTCCGCTCGTAAGGGATTTGACAAGCATGAGTTGAATTATTTGGCACGAGATTTGGGATTTTCTAAAAAAAGTTTCAAAGCTGTTAGCGTCGACTGCAAGAGTAAACCTTGCTTAGAAAAGGAGCTGAGGTATTCCACTTTCGATCAAGAGGAGTACGTTTCTCCACCACTTTCGCAATGACGATGGATTTATATATTGTCACAACGTACATGATTCAATGGAAGAGTTGGAATTTCAGCCTATTATAACGCAACTCAATGGCGATTGTTCATTGACAGCCCAAAGCGGAGCTTGAAGTGTGTCCTCCTACATTATAGAAATTTATCTACTGCAGTCCTTATGCCATTCAGTTTGTTTGTGTAAAGAATATGAAGACACAAAGAGAGTCATTGATTTGTTGCAATATTACATGCGCCACTGGATCATCTGTGCGGTTACCTTAAAATGGTTTGCTTTCCCCTCGGCCAGCAACGTGGATGTAACCACGTATCCCTGTTTTTTGTGTATGTGGGGTAGCAGAGCTCATGAGAAACATTGGGTGCAGAAAAACTGGCCGCCAAGATCTCTCCTGAAACTTGGTGATCCAAACATTCTATATCAGCCATTTTTCGACAGAAAACATATTACATTTCTCCCTTTGCACGTAAAATTTGTTTTAAGGAAGCAATTTGTCAAAGCTTTTCCAACTGAAATAGAGTTTCAAGCATCTCATTTCGGCAATTTCTAGCCTGTCATTTGAAAAGATAAAGGCTAGTGTGTTTGATTGTCCAATGATTCCGTAACTCCTTAAAGATAAAAATTTCATTGGAACATTGATAGAACTTTAAAATAATGTTTAGTTGGCATTCAAAAAGAATGTTTAGTTGGCATTCATGTCAAAGACTTTCTTGGATATATGCGAGCACAGAATTACAGCGAAAGTGTCCAGCAACTTTGGATGAGCTTAAAAATGCTTGGTTATAAAATAAAAATCAAACTGCATTTTTTACATAACCATCTCTGTAACTTACCGAAAACTCTTGATGCAGTCAGTGATGATCACGATGAGCGATTCCAGCAATATCTGAAGCTCATAGAGACGCAGTACCACGGTAGATGGTATGCACATACGATGGAGGACTATTGTTGGAGCATCAAGAGAGAATGTTCACAGATTAAACACTCAAGCCATAAGCGAAAATTTTTACCTTAATATGTATGTTTACCGTTTGGTAAAAAAACTTTACTGTTTGTATGAGCAAAGAATAACTTGCTGTAACTATACATAGCATTTGTATGAATAAAGCTATTTTTTTACGAAAAGTATATTTGGTAAATTTTCCATTTATTTTCCTTTATATGCATATTTTGTATGACTTTTGAGACAAAGAGAGGGTATCCTGTAGCTTAAAAAGTTACAGTGATAGACAACTGAGGTTAATTTTGGATTCAGAGGCCAACTGCTAATCAAAAATAGTAGCAGAAACGAAACTGATGTTCCCCAGTGTAGTAGTTCAAAAATATAATAGAGCTAACTGGAAAAAGAATTATTGTTTAAATATTTAAGGATTAAGCATATAATGCAAGAAAACAAAGGATGAAAATTTCTTTATTAATGAATTTAAATGCTTTGATAAATTAATTAAAGTTATCATTTCCTTTATGCACATAGATTTTTTTCTGTATATCTGTTATTCTGGAAATTTATCCTAATCCACCTCACCCCACGAAAATAAGCTATTAAATATATTTAGGCAGTGTAAAGCTTGTTGAAAGTATGTAATTGATGGAGTACAAATTCAAGGGAAAAAATGGATACTTTAACGTGACCATATATGTTAATGTATTGTCCAGACATGTTAAATCTGCTTAGGAAAAATCTTTAGATAAACAACCCTCTGGCTAAAACGAAGCCATTCGTCAAACAGGTCGTTTCGTATGAGAGGTAATAAATTCCCAGCTCTAATTGTGGAAACTAGGAACTGAATTAAAATGAAGCTTTGTCTTACGAATGCCGTGTGGAGTTTTCTGAAGCACATAAATTTTTAGCAAGGGTAAAGGAATTAATTCCATATTAATGCAAATTACTTTACCGGGAAATTTATTGCAATGCCCCCATTTATTTTTTACTTAATATATATAAAAAATATAAATGAAAGAAGGAACACGTATCAAGAATACATAATTTTAAAAATCAGCAAGAAAGTTTTGGTACACAATTTAGTTTAATAGAAAATGAATTCTTCGGAAACTATTAAAGGAAATGTACAGTAAAAATTTTATCATACTTATAAATTTAGGTAATTTAATTACTGCTATGTTAAAATTCTATTAAAATAAACATATAGTGAGTATAGGTATTGGTATAAGTATAGGTATTTTTTTGAAATAAGGAGTAATTAACCAGAGTAAGAGTTTTAATGTTGTTCTTATGAAGCATTAAAATTTCCTCTCTTTCCAAAATTTTATTAATTAAAAGCAAAAAAAAAATTAAAAAATCAACGTTTGTTAAAAATGCAGATATTTTAAAGTGAGTTATTAATCATATATGTTATAATCTCTTTATCACGGTCTAACTTCAATTTGAAGTGATTGTTGCCTCTGAATTATTAATGATCTCCATTTCTCAAAGTAAATTCTTTAAATTGTAATGATCATCCGCACTACGCAAAATTCATGAACTTAGAAAACAACCGATTTGTTTTGCTTTCTAGATACAATCACAATTTGTTGCATAATTTCCTATTTTGACTGTAAATTGAAACTTAAAATTTAAAAGTCTCTGTCATGCTTAGTATATAGCAAATTACAATAAGAAAAATTTCTAGCTTTGGTGGAAAAAATGCGTTTGTTTTTATGAATTAGGCAGATGTTTTACGAATAGATAAAAGTTTGTAATACTTTCGAAATGCTGAAATCGAATTCAGAAAACAAAAATTCATTTTAATTAAAAAGGATTGCTTCTATATAAACGCTTAACAGAAGGGAATTGCTATTTTTAACGCCTGCAGAACATTAAAGAAGCCATATTTAATATGAAAGTATTTGTATTGCAGCTGCGGCTGCTAGCTGCAAAAATCCTAAGCAAAATTTAAAAGCAAGTTATGCATCAAAATTTAAAAAGTATGCTAAAAGTATCATAAAATATTTTATTGGGAACGAATCTCGCTTGCTATTACAAATACAGTTGAATTCTACATTTGGTTCATATATCGGTTATTAAAGAATTAAATAACTTACAAATAACTTAATTTGATTAATTTTGTCCTACATCTGTAATTTAATTAATTGGGGAGGCAATAAAATTAATAAACATTCTTTATATTCGTCACGGTTTTCTAGTTTATTTCTGAAGAAAACAAGACTCTGGTTTGAAATGGTTTAAAAATTATGAACTGAAACCGTGAAAACAAATCATACAGAAAAAGTGAAATACGGTAAGTGTTTACACATTTTCAGAAGGATTTTGATAAAGAATTGAAAGAAAAGCAAATGATTTCGAATAAGAATTTTTGGTAATAGTTTATTATTTGAAATGAGAAATATGGTTTGTTGTTTTTAAGTTTATTTTTCCTTCAAAATGTCGCATGTTAACAAGCTGTGGATTGAAGGGTATGATTTTGCTCTTTACGAAGAGAAATATTCGTATTGAAAAACGTTGTGAAATGCTTGGTATTAAAATTTCTAAGTGCAAAATAAGCAACATAACTAATCAGAATGGGAAAAATCTGTCAATCATTACATGTATATTGAAAGGAGATGCCAAATCCGGAAAAGACTTTAGATTTTTTCGAAAAATACCCGTAAAAGTATGTACTGTTTCTAAAATTTCCACAGTTGAAGCTTTGGTAACAACAGAAAACCTGCAGAGACAAAAATCAACTGCAAATTCTTTAAACATATCTGCAACAACAATAAATAGAGAAATAAAACAAAATTTGTTTATCAGCTTTTGCAGATGTACGTGGCACAAATTAGAACAATTTGTAAATTATTTAGCAGCAGATAAATGGAAATAGATTGTGAGCCTTGATGAAGCATGGGTTTACTTAAATGACTGCAACAAAGCAAAGGTCTATTTATTATTGAAAACAAAGAGAAGAAATATACAAACCTGTTTCCGTCAATACAAAGAAAGTTCCAGTAAGGGTTTATGATTGTCATCAAGGATGGGAAATTAAAAATTAGAATAGTGGGAAAAAAGTGTTAAAATCAATTCAACTTACTACCCAGAGAAAGTTTTTTGTCCAACATTTACAGAAGAAATTTCATTTCTTAATCCCAGTGATTTTCGGAGAGTGAAACTCCATCAGGACAGGGCAACATACCTTTTCAAATCATACTTTGAAAAGGTACCACTGTATTTCATTGAAAAAATGAAGCTGGTACAGGTATTGCATATATACCTTTTGATCGTGTTCCCCGACGTTTCACTTACAGACTGTTGTGCCTTTGTTCTGTTCAAAAAGAGCTCTTCCTAAGCACAAACCTGCAACAATTGATGGACTCTAGAAAGTAGTGGAAGAGGAATGGAAATCAGTACACATGGAAATTTTACGACAACTCTTTTATCATGTAAATCAGGATGCAGATTTATAGCCCATAAAAATGGCTATCAGATCGAACATTTAAAAAAGTACTCTTTATATTTTTATTTTTAACTATTTGAGATATTTACTGTATATAAAATTAGTAAGGAAATAGAATCTTCTTTTAAAATACTTAAAACATTTTTATGTTCTAGCTTGCTTTCTTTGAATTATTTTAAGATGCTGTCTAGAAATATAAAATTATGTTATGAAGGTTTTACTTTAATGGGTAGAGAAAAATCATTAGACCAGTAAGAAACAGCAGTTTTCTTTCACATTGCTTTCACAGTTGTTTTCCTTCATACAATTATGAAAAACGGCAGTTTACTCTACTGGAAATAGATCACAAAGCATTAAAAGATTTAGCATAATAACTAAGCTAGCGACTACCAGGATAATTGGCCAGCAGAATTACTGCTACCCTTTAAGCTTGTATAACTACCGACCTTTTGCTCTTTTTTCCGTTTAGCATTTTATAATACTTTGACGACTGTGTATTACTATATTTTTATAACTTTTAATAAAAACTTCTTATTATTTATCGAGATTTATAACTTCGGCCAAAATGTTGCACATATTCAATATGTGAGCTTCCCAGGTTCCTTGTTGACATCTATTCGTTTTTGATATCTTCATTTTTTCGTTAACAGCACTGCTTTCTTCTACAAGGTTACTTCGAAACATGGCCTGATTGCGGCAGACTGGGGTTAGGATTAAAGTTCCAAAGGATCTTAGAATCGCCCTTGATTCCAATTAATCTGTCTTTTATTTTTTTCTTTTAAAAGCAAGCAAAGTGGGCGCTTAGATTTGCTTAATCGGCCCTACTAAAAAGTTTCCAAAAAGAGAATGTTTTCCATTTTTAGTGATTCTGTCGGTAGTTAAAAGGTTATAAATCAATAAGGAGAGAACCATAAAATGTGAGACGAAAACACAGCCTTGAGGCAACTGCCAGGAGATAAGATTCCATCAGGATCAATAACAGAAAAGACAAAGCGGCGCCAGAGGAGCCTTTTGGAAGGAAAATAAAACTGGTATAAAAGTCACTCAGTTTCCAAGAAGACACACAGTATTTCTCTCAAGAACATGGAGATGAAATACAGAAATAAATTAAATACTTAATACTTAGCAGGAAAAGAGAACATGTAATAATACAGGGCAATAAAGAATTAGGCATTGCTTTGGTTTTGATATGATTTTCTGTTTGTAGAAAATCCAAGGAAAATACAAGGACTCACATTTGTTTTGGTCACTTGTGTGCTTTAGTTTTATACCCAAATTTTAGTTACTTACTATTAGCGAAATGAATTTTTCTTTACCATTAAATTATTGATCATCTTTTATTACAATCTGCTTGTTTTCTAAAAAGTTATTCGAAACTTTTTTAATAAAAAAAGTAGTTGTTCAAAAGTTCTGAATATGAGCTCATATTAATGCTCACTTAAGTACAAAGGCCACTTCAAACAAAGGCTTTATATTTGATGAAAATAGCGAAACATGCAATACAACGTTAGATAACATTTTCCTGAGCTCTGGTGTGGATTTGACTGTTTGATTAAAAATGCTCCATTTTTTTTCCATTCCTCCGTAAGAGTTGCATTTAATAGAGCTTTCAAAGAAATGTCATGTTTACTTTTTCTTTTCTCCAACTCACTCCTTGCATGTTCGATGTGATTAAAGTTCGAAGACTATGGAGGATTTTTGATAACTTAACGACACTTGTACAGAGGCTGTTCGCGCATTTTTTAGACGATTTTGGTAAGCGGTAATAAAAAATCGTTTGCTACAAAAGAAGTGATTGCAATTGTACTATGTTTTTAAAATTCAGAATTATCGTCTGTGGCTTGAAAGTTTTGTTTTTATTCAAAATGGCGAATTTAACAAAGCAGTGGTTCGAAGGCTACATTTACGCTCTTTCCGAAGAGAAATATGCATACTCCGTTATCCAACAACAATGTGAGAGTCATGGTTTTGTGATATCTAAAGCGTCGATAGGTAATATCATCAACAAGAAAGGAAAACAATGTCAAATTGGAGCCTCAAGTGGGACAAAAATTCCAAAAAAGTACCCAAGAAAAAAACGGACATCTTCGACTATTTCAAAAGTACGTTGTTTAATGTTAAAAGAAAATCCCCCTAGTCAAAGGACCGTTGCAAAATCATTAAAATGCTCGGTGTCCACCGTAAACAAAATGATAAACGTTGATTTAAATCTTAAGAAAGCGAAAAAACACAATGTGCGTCGTCTTCATCCAAAGCATATCGCTCGACGCAGGACATGCTGCAGAATTCTATATGAGAAACACTTATCCGAAGAAAAATGGAAAACAATTGTCACAATAGATGAAGCATGGTTGTATTTAAATGATTGTAACAAAAAAAAGAGCAATTTATTATCATAAAATGGGAGAAAAAATTTAAGTACATGGTTCAAAGAATCGAAAGAAAGTTTTTCTAAGGGATTCATGATTGTTGCTGGTTTTTCTTATAATGGTAAGTTAAAAATAAAGAGAGTGCAAACAAATGTCAAGATTAACTCCAAATACTATCAGGAACAAATTTTATCGCCAATTTTTCTGAATAAAATACCATCGCTTTACCCGCAGTGCCATCCATCTGTGAGACTCCATCGGGACAAAGCTAGCAGTCACACATCAAAATCCACTGTAAATTTCCTAAAAGAAACGGAACAGAAAACTGGTATCAAGGCCATACCCTTCACTGATATCCCTACTAAATCTCTCGATATGTCACCTATGGATTTTTGTGCTTTCGGACTTTTAAAACTGCATTATCCAAACTTTGTCCCAAAACCCTAACAGGAGTCTGGAAAGCTGTTCGGAAGGAATGGGATAAAATACCTCTTCTGACACTTCAAAAGGCATTATATCCTGGAAATTGCGGTCTCGAAAGATAGTTCAGAATAAGGGATGTCAAATAGAATATTTAAAACACAAGATTTTATGTAATTTAATTTTTGTGAATACAATATACATCGTCTAAAAAATGTGCGAACAGCCTCTGTATAATAACCACAACCGAATATTTACAGCTTTGTGTTCAGTACTGTTACCATAACAGAACTTCAACGTATTTTGCATTCCAAGTTCTGTTGCAGACGATTTCAGGACTTTATTAAAAATATTTATATATTATATCGGTCCATGTTATTTTCTATAAAAAGTGTATTTTGCATCCCAGAGGTAGCAAAACATAGCCAAAGTATTATGCTTCCATTTTCATGCTTGATAGCAGGTAATAAGTTTTCGAATTAAATGCTTCATTTGGAATTCACAAGAATTCGTATATCAGACCCAAATATATTAAATTTTGACTCGTTTGCAAATATAACATTATTTCAATATGAAAAATCATTTTTAACATTGACTTTAAAAGAATATTTGAACGCCAAGTTTTAAAAATGCCAGTCTATTTTCACTGTTTTCTAGCTGACGAATTTTCTTCTTATTGATCGCCCATTGCATTCATGTGCCCATGTGAGTCTTCTAACAGTTTTAGGGTTAACTTTTTTTGCAAGCCGTTCTTCTAAATCCACTACAATTATGCAACACTAATCTTTTGGTTTGACGTATTGTAGGATTAATCTCCGATTCCTTCGTGTCAGATCGGAATGCAGCTCAGACAATTGAGCATTTTGAAAAGTTCCAAGAAATTTCCATAATTTTAATTTGTCAGAAATAGTTGAACGCTTTACATCAAGGATATTCTGAATATTTTGAATACTTTTATCATCTTTAAAATCATGAATAATTAAATTTCGGACAGAAATTATCGTTAATTTGCGGTATCTTGCCACACCATTTTCAGATGTGAAACTGTTAATATATTTTGCTAAATAAGTTATAATTTTTAAATGAAGATGATAATTCTTATGATGTACTTTTAATTAAAAAAATATGGCAACAAACATCTTCTTCCGAAACATTTCAATAAAATCTTCCAGTGTCCGAATTATCATGTCAGTTAATTACTGATTAATACTTTTTAAATAAATTATTTTATTGAGAAGAACGTTTTGATGATATTTATTTCGTAACAAGACAGTCTTAAAATAGAAGAAGAAAAATCTGAAGTGAGTACCACGTGACTTCCTTGTACAGCCTGTTAAATTATACACACTTTTTGCTGCACTTTATTTAAACTTATTTCCTCTAGTTACTCTAACTTAATTAGTGAATAACCCAAGAAAAGTCGGAAATGACATAAAAAATTGCGAATTTCCAAACTAAATATACCGGTCTATTTGCGTCATAAAGGAGTCAAATTTGTTGTATTTTTATTTTTTTTCATTCATAACCATGATTTCATATTTTATTACCACATTACAAGTCAAATTTCGCAATTCGACGAAAATTAATTTTTTTATATTTGAACATGCCGAAACATGAATATTTTCGTCATTTAAAACATTTCTGTACCTGGAAATATGTGACTATGACCAACATTTACGAAAATAATATAGTAGGATATGTAATATAGTATTTGATAGTGCCGATTGCAATAAGAACGGATGGTGCATAACTAGATGTTATAGCATTCCCGTATATAAAATTGCAACGTTTTATGGTTGATCGTTTTTGAGTGATGCGAGATACATACGTACATGTACGTTACGTACTCATGCCACGAAAAAATCCATCACTTTTGCAGTACATTATCTAGAGTAAGCAGAAACTTACAGTTGTTAAATATAATTTTGTGCCGCCAAAGCACTATGTTTGCGGAAAAAATGAATTCTGCAGAACATTATGTGTCAAGTCTACGAAATTTCGCATAAAATTCTCAGTTATTAATTTTAATGTTTTTTAAAAATATCATATTGAAGCAAAGAAATACTAATTACCTTAGAGTATCTCAGTTGGCTACTCTAAGTAATGTAAGTTCTCTTTTACTTGATCTTTTCAGGCACACTCACCCATATGTGCACATTAGATTTTATTTATTTAAATTATTCTCAGAAAAAAAAATCGGCTAAAACTATTTACTAGATAAACTTTTACTACTGAAAAAAAATTCCTCGCATTTGCAGCACTGATAATATTTTATTCTATTTGATAATCACTGCTTTTTCCTGTAATTAAACTAAAGTATCCTGAAAAAAAATTGGAATAAAAAAACGCTTTCGAGATGCTATGAAAACAATTGTTCAAGATAAACTCGTACGTATGCCATAAATGGGTGAAATATTTTCATTTATTTCATCATTAGCACCAGTGGATGTTCTTTTTTTTTTCTAATTTTTTTATGGTTCACTGAATTGTTGTCAGTATTAATATTTATTTTATGCAACATTACAGTATCAATCCTTCATATGTTTTATGAGTTTACCTATAACTGGACTCTCGATACTATGTTAACAAATGTTTTTATATAAAAAGACTTTCAATGAGAACACTTTCGTGAATTTTTTCCAAATATATTTACAAATAGTGACTTTATTTTGTATTTTGTATAATTTATTTATATTATAAAAGTATTTGAAGCGATCCTTTCAAATACTTTTATAAGATCGCTATTTGAAGCGATCTTTTCAAATACTATTAAATTATTACGAACAGGTTTTATGTTTTATGCATATTATTATTGTTACATTATTATGCATTACATTATTATTCATAGACTATTACATTACTATGCAATATTATTATTACATTATTGCGCATAGTTTATATATTTTTGTTATCTATTCATCTGTTCTAGTCATATTCTGCCTTTTTGTTTGTCTTCTATTTTTAACATCTTATATTTTTCTCATAAATATCTTTTTAATCCATATTCATTTGATCACTGTTATTCACAAAATACTTGTACGCCACATAAAAACGTTACACCTGTTTTCATAAAGTCTATATAAGGTGGACATAGGACTATATTACCTCATTACAATCATCTATAACTTCTCTTGATAATTTTCTCTTCTACTATTCTAGTAGATACGGTGGTTAATTTAAACGGTTATCAGACTATAACTCAAAATCAGGACTTGAAATTCTCTAGCCATCTGTAGAAGGACCAGAGGATGATGAATGTTATTTCTGTAGGCCTAAAATCATTAAGTGTAATTGGGAGCAGAAGAAAAAACGAGTAAGAAACCTTCGGATTCTATCTGCTGAAGAATTCTAGTTCAAAATATGAATAACTTCTAAGGCAAAAACTACAAGCGTTGTATTATAGCTATAAATATTTTAATTCTATAGTGCTTAACCTCAAATATCAAAACCACATCTTGTATAATAAAGAAAAGTTTGGTTTTACCCTTACGTAATCATTGTAAGGGGCATTTACCAACCTAGGATGATAATGGAACTCTACGAGACTTCGAAGAATGCTAAATTCTTTTCAAATAGTTTGCATTAACATTTCCAAACAATTAGCGTTAGCTTTTGCGAGCTAAGTATAAATCATGAATTGTACTTAGAATTTGTCAGTTTTCAAACTCTCTGGAAAGAAGTACAAAATAAAATTCAGTAAACTTTACTTAACTACTCCCGTAGGTTTGCAAAAGTAAGAACTTACAATCTAAAAAGTCGATTATCTATCGATAATAAGAAGGAAATATCAGAAAATTTGCCTTGGAATATACAAATATCAGAATCAAATCTTGTGTTATAAAAAAGTTTTCGTTTTTTTCCTTAATTAATCTAGAAGAGGTACTTAACAACTATTACTATTACTGATAAAATTTTTCTAATTGTCGCTTTCATTCAGAAAGGAAGGTAGTATCAAGCCCAAATTTCATATAGTTTTACCTAATAATTGTAATTTACTTGAATTGCTGCTATTAAGGTTAATTATATTATTTCAGAAATATCTCATTAATTTGTAGCCCAAAACGGGGTATACATTTCGAAATGGGATTTTGCGTTAGTTCGCTCTTCGCTTTTTAAGTTTTTGCCGCCAAATACAGGCTGTTTATAAAGTCCTGGACCCATTTTGATGTTTAATAACTCATAAAATAATAAAGATATAAACAAACTTATGCCATTTATTGATGGAACAACTTATATATTTTCCTTTTTAGGTTTGAATATCTTTACTTTTGTAAATATCGTCTGCGCGTGTGGCTCATTTCAGATAATTTCATTTTTGCAGTCTAAATATCTGTACTTTTCTAAATATCATCTTATTAATTGCATTTTTCTCTCTTTTGTTTTTGGCAATACCGTGAGGCACAAAGGGATTCCCCAAAGGTTAATGTGTGGTGTGGACTAATGCCCGACCGAGTCATTGGGCCTTTCTTTTTTTACAGAAAAGACGGTCTCATCAGTCATATACTTAGACATGTTAGAAAACTTCGTATTTCCACAAATAGAAGAGCTTCAGCCACATGTCTTTTTGCAACAAGATGGTGCACCACCTCATTGGGGTACCATCGTTCGTAGTTCTTTGAATGATCATTTTACAGGAAGATGGATTGGGCGAGGAGGTTCAATTCCTTGGCCACCCAGATCACCTTATATAAAGCCGCCGGAGTTTTTCCTTTGGGGGGATTTGTAAGGACAACGTTTACAGGAGGAGAGTGTCGAATATTGATGACCTAAAAGCCAGAATTACAACCTCAATAGCCTCTGTGGATGCCGACATGCTGGCCGGTACCTGGCGTGAAATTGAATATCGACTTGATATTCTCCGTGCGACGAAGGGGGGCACACGTGGAAGTTCATTGACAAGGGTCATGAAACTTTTTGAGTCTATCTAACCATTTATGTTATTAATTTTAATCTATCTTTATTATTTTATGAGTTATTAAACATCGAAATGGGTCCGAGACTGTGTAAACACCACGTATTATAGTCCTGTATTATTTTAAAAATATAGGAACTTTCAAATTTAATCTGAAATGTTATTGAGTAATAATGAACTAAGAGATTTAGAGGTAATAAACTCAATTCTTAAGAATATTTTTTTTCTTATTTTTGATGTGACTCATCTAAAACAGCATGTGTGACATATTTAAATAGAAATATTCAAAATGTTTACGAAATTACACTACCTGATCTCATTGAAATCATTACATACATTTCTTTTTTATAACTAGTTTAGGTGGCTGACCGTGCAAGCAGCTAATTTTTTAAGCAATAATGCAGCGAATGTAGAAATACGTATGGTGACCTTTAACACTCTATGAGAATTCTAAAGATATTCTGTTTCTAAATATTTTGTGATTTTTCTGTTAAATTGTATGTGACATAAAAGCGAAGAAAACAAAGCTAAAAAGAAGGGAATAACAGGAGTTGTTAACAGGAGTGAGTGTAACAGCAGACTGGGTAGATTACGAACTCAATGAAAGTGTAAAAAGGCTTGACAAATACTTTTGGGCAACTGTTGAGATTTGAAACTTTTCAGACTTTTTTTAATGTTTATTATTGCCTTTTAAAACCTCCTTTGCCTAAGAAGAAACTGAAGATCAAAAGGAGTGTTTTTGAGAATAAATTTTGGATTTCGGATAAAACAAAGAAGAATTTTGAAAAAATTATGATTTGAAGAATAGAACCTAGAAAAATTAACTTACGTTAAAAAAATCCTTTCATATTCAGCTTCATAATATTTTAACTAATTTAAATAATTTTGCGACATAAAAACACATCTGAAACATTTTTCAATGGATTGTGAAAATTCCGTTAAGTGAAATATTTTAAATTTATTAAATATGTAAGAAACTGGTTAAAATAAATATTCTATATTGAGAATATTTATAAAACGAAAGGATGTAATAAATTACATATAAATGGGCAATAAAATTATTTACAAAAATTTACCGGCTTTGCAGATATATTCGCTTACGAAATACTTAAAGAAGACAGGAATAATAGACCATTTACAGCTTCTCTCTTAGATAGCCCAAACACGCAGAGACAAGATCAACATGTGTAAACTTCCTATTCATTTTATTGCAAATTTAGGATTTAAAAACTTTCAGTAGCTCAGCAGGAGTCACAGGACTGCCTCCACGCATACGATGGGACAAACTGCCATCGCATCCTCAACCGCCAATGAGATTTCAGAGACAATACGTCTCAGTGTTTTCTTATTTTTATTGTACTTTATCTTAAGGTACACACCTTTGTGGAGGACTAATTTTCTGAGCCCTTATGTATGAGGCACCTCGAAGGATTCCCTGGTAAGAGCGGAATTAATTCCCTCTGTAAACCAGAATATGCAAAAAAGCATCAAAGCATCAAAGTACAAAAATATACAAAAGACTTAAATATGTGTTAGATATACTCATACGTAAAAAATTTATTTTTTTACATATTTTCTTTTAACTTTATTAATGTGTTGTAATGCAATAGGTTAAATATAGAGCTATAAATCCCATATAGCGTGTAAAGTGTTTTAGCTTTGTGTGCGAAATAATAAATAATCTAAGTCATTCATTTAACAACTTTATAACAGCATATTTCAATATTTATTTAGATGTGAAAGAAAGAGGTTAGGAGACAATAAAAAGAGCTTTCTTTCTTAAAGGAGAAACTACTCTGATTCGGATTCACCTTTTTTGACGGGGACATGTACGTATGCAATAAAAAAGAAAATTCAAAGGAAAATTTCTAGCAGACTATCTTTATTACGTAATGTAATGTTTATTATATAATAATAAGAATAACCTAATTGATTTTTATTCAAATTTGCCGTTACAGGCGAAAGTATCGCATCAAAAACCTCCTGGACGAAAACATCGCGGAGAAAATAATGCAAGGTGAAAACCATAGAGCTGTAATATACTAGAGAGAGAAACGGCAACCCTGAAGGGGAACAGGAATGCGAACCACGTGACATATGGAACATTTCCCGAATCGTATTTCCCGCGAATCTTCCTTACCATTACAGCTCTATGAAGAATTTGTGAGAAGCAAGTACGCGCATTGTTTCGGACTTAAAAAATGGTACTTTCGTGCTCCGCATATGGATGTAATTCCAGATACGTGAAAGGTGAAGGAGTAACATTTCACAGATGAGCTTTTTCTAAAGTTTTAAAACCTATTTTTTATAAAATATAGAGGTGTTTTAGCCACTCTACTTGCCGTTTTCTAATAAAAATAGATTTTCTAATTTTATATAGTATATGCATACGTGAAATAACATTTAAATAAAAGTATCTTAATATATATGTATGTTTTTAATAACTGCGTTCTGAAAAAAATGTTAAAATTTTAGTTATATGATATAATTTTAATTAGTCTAGTATTCTGCTTTGGCGACATTTTTTGTACGCCAACAGACTTTGCTTCAAATGCGTTTAGTTATATATTCTTTGTATGCGTTTGCTTATGCGGACATGTACGAAGTAGTAATGTATGTATTTAATACTTGGTAATGTCGATACAATACACTGTGTAAGAACTGCATAAAATTATGATTTTTTTTTACATGAATGACCTTATTTTATCCCCTTTTCTTGCATCCAAATACTATAACAAATATGTTTACTTTCAATCACGTATTTTCTTTCTTATATCATGTTTCTGGCATTTATTTTAATATTAAGAATTTGTTAAGTATTAGGAAAATAGTCATTATATAGCAGTTAAATTTCAAAACTTTAATAATTTTAAGTTTCTTTTTAAAAATAATGAACATTATTTAAATTTTACCTTCTAAAATTATTTAAAATAGTGCGACTACATTGTGCAACGTGCATAATATATTTATTTTTGCTAGTAAAAGGAAGTCTTAATTTACCACATTTTTGTTTCATAATTTATGAATTTACCTCTCTCTCTTCCTTTTAACTTATATCGGCTATATTGACATTCATTTTTACTTCATTTAATTTAATATCTTTCTCACTTTGATTTGCCTACTATGTAGTTCTCTATAATACACCGTATTAACATTAAACTTCCTTTTCGTATTAACATTGAATTTCTTTTTTGTATTATTTTCTGTTTTCACTCATTTTACTTATGTTATCTATTTTTTATTTTTTATTCTGTCCTAAGCACTAAAAAAACCTTCTATTTTTTATTTTTTATATATTTATTTTTTTTCCCCTGGCCAATTTTTAGGCTTATAATCTTCCCGTTTTATTTTAATCTCTTTTTCACTCAAAATAATTTCTAAAATTATCTTTGCTCCTTCTTTATGCATTATTATTGCATTATAATAAATATATATATATGAATTTTATTTATTTTTAAAATTTTTTTAATTATTTTATTTTTCATCTACTATTTTTAGTATGTATAGTACTTTATGTATAGTATATGTTTTTAGTACACTTTGCCTAAATCACTTTTTATTTATTTATTTATTTGTTTATTTTTAAGTGAAAAAAACTGTTTTTTATTTTTATTTTATTTATTCTATTACATTTTTCTGATATGTTGTATTTATTGTACACTGCTTCGTCTCATTCTGTTTTAGCCTTTCTTCTCTTTGTCTGCCTTTGTGCTGCTAATCCAGGTATGACTATTTGTCTGGCTGTCGGAGGTAGACTGCATTTTGCAAATTTAATTTGTGCAGTATAGAAACAGCCTTATAGTGATGCTACCCTCCTGATGAAATCATCACTATTTCTCCTTTTTTTATTTAATTTTATTCACTTTTAACGGAAAAAAATCGCCAGCCGTGGCGATAGTACGCCAAAGTCTAGGTTCAGTTTCATTTCATGCCCAAACTCCTGCAGCTCATTCCTGTGCTGCTTTTCGCCCTGTTTTGAATGGCGATACTCGGTCTAGTATATAACAGGTCTATGGTGAAAACGTCCCAGTAGAAAACATCGCGGGAGAAAAGAAAGTAAAGAGAAGGCATTGCAGTTTTGAAGCATCGTCGTTGAAAACAGCGTGGTTCAAAAACATCGTAGAAAAGTGAGGATGAGTATCTACATCTGGTTACCTGTAATAAAATTGTAAAATTAATTATCAAATTGTAAAGTTATTTTCTATCACTTCCAGCTAGTTTCCTTCTTGCTTAAGTTTAAAACTTCCAATCGTGATATAAAATATCACCTTTGAGAACAATTATTCTTGAAGATATTTTATATCACGATGTTTTAGAACTATGATGTTTTCTCTTTACTTTCTTTTCTCTCACGATGATTTGTACAACGACATTTTTGCTTGCGCAGCATTTTTGTCCTCTTTGATTTTAACGATATATTTTCGACGAACACCCTAACATAGAAATCATTGCAAAAGAATTTTAACAACTGTTTTATAGATTACTAGATTTGCAGAGATTATTAGGCTTTCTAGAAACTAACTACTAACTGTTAAACGAATGGTTTATTTTATAATAATTATTAAAGAGTTAAAAGTATTGAATTATTACAAGAGAAATTATTTATTACATTCTCCTTAGCTAAAGCAATGAATGAAAAAAGGTCCGAAATCTAGTTGACCAAATCTAAGTTATTCTTCACCACATTTTATTTCGGGCATCATTATAGAGACCATTAGATTTATCCAAGTAGGTGGATAAAACCAACTTTGCCTATTTTGAAATTGAAATCACTAATATTTTACTTATTAGCCGGATTTGCTAACGAGTCACCCCACGAATGCACATACTTTATTTTAATTCCTAAAAATTTCCGTTGCACAGTATCTGCGATTTTGCTCATTCGCAGTTCAGAGCAACAGAGGGGGGAAAAGGATTGCCTTCTGTGATTTGTTTAGAAATCAAACCAAAATCACAGCTCGTTAACAAAATCGAAGTAATAGAATCTCAAATGCGCTCAGTATTGTCTTTCCACGTTCGTTTTGGTCGAATGTAACTGAAAATGGCGATTAGAAATATTCGTTACGAACCTTATTTGAATTTCCAGACTGCAGAAAACCTCTCTGATTTTGATGTTACACGTTAGTTATGAATATTTTTGTAGGAAATTTCGACGATAAATGATCTTAAAAGATTTGGCTTATTTTTGTTTCAATAAGCATACTTATTTTGAACCCCTCCGCTTTTGTTACTAAAATTTACGCTAATCTCATTAGCAACGTGCTAGCCCTCTTTTCCCTTTAAGGTCTTGTTTACCACAAGGACATCAAGTACATTCGTGCTCAAAAAATAAGCAACAAATGCTGAAAGAAACGGTACGAATGAAAAAGGGCAACTAAAACACGCAATTTACATATCAGATAGAAGTTGCATACATGAATGCAAACAGGCAACCGAAATTAGCATAAAGCACAATCCCGCAATCACACCAAAACGCCTTAAAAAGAAACATGCCGGACCTATGCATCAGTTCACAAGCAGCGATAGTTCCTTGTAATCCGAGATATCCAAAGCTGAAAGCATGAGCCGAAGCGTTGGAAGATGTTGTGAGCTGGTGCAAGACACTCGCCTGTGACGATAGAACTGAACGTGCACTCTAGTGTCATCAACAGGCTGTGATCATTACCAAAGCGATCAAAACGCATGTAGAAGACGTGGGTTTGGATGTCAGGGGATTACTACAACCGCAGGCGATCACTTACTCTTTCTACGGGCAACACGTCATAGATCACCAACAGCACGATATCTGGAATCGTATCTCTCTACTTGTTGCAGGATGGCCAGTATCCCGTCAAACTGTGTCGCACAGACTGGTTGAAAGTGGATTGCATACCCGAGACCTGTGGTTTGTGCTCCTTTGTCCTCGTTGCATATCAAAGCGCAGTTGAATTGGGCCCGTGAACATTGCAGTTGAACACCAGAGTAGTGGTGTCACTTAATTTTTATGAGCGAATCTCGATTTAACATCTAGAAAGATTCCCAAAAGGCAATGATGTGAGAAGAGCCAGCGAGACGCTATTGGGGGCCAAACACTGTCGAAGAGACCATTATCTAGGAGTAGGTTTACTTGCATAGCAGCGAACGGCAGCACTGATGACCTCTACGTGATTTCTGTTGATGCTGTCACAATCGTCCGATAGCGCGACTAAATTCTACTTCTACACCCTCTTGTGCACCTTTTTATCGCTACAACGAATATTGACATTGTATTTAGAGCATGTGTGGGACATATTGGAAAGATAGATAATAGGTTGCAGTATGCTGCCAGGCACCTTCTTCGAGCTCCGACATATATTACCACAGGAATGGGTGTTCTATCCCAACAAGCGATCAATGACACTATTACTAGCTTGCCCCCCCTTTGTCGAGTATACATTTCAGCTAGAGAGTATCATACGCGTAATTAGCGTGATGTTTCCATCCTACACCAAGTCTATTGCGATTTTTTATTAATAATCGTGTTACTCTACTAAAGCCATATTCCAGACGTTAAGTTGATGGGAAAACAATGACATACATTCTAACTTTTTTCTATAAAAGCGGATATTTATATGCAATATTACTAATTATTATATTACATTCAATATTACTAATTAGTATCGATAATATTATTTCTCTATACATCATGCGTTTTTTTTATTGAATAGACTTTGGACTCTCTCGTCACACTGAAACTCAACATGTGTCTCTAGTAACTCAATTTCAATATCAACAACATTTACCTCAAATAGAATCTACACCCATTTTGGGGTGCTTAGTTTTAGTAGGTCTTGAATCGGATTTGCATGTCTTCGTAACATTTTTTTAAATGATCAACATCTAGAATACACAACACAGTCATCACCTTTTATGTCACTGATAACTGAGGCAAAATTTGGGAAATGGTCAAATGCATGGCGTGAGATTTTCAGATTGTATAATTGGAGCATTCCTAGGAATGCATTGATGGTCCTTTGTTAGATTTAGATCACAGTTGTGTCTTCGTAGCAACTTATTAAGAAAATTCAGTTTTTCAAACACATCTGAGAGGTAAAGTATATATATATATATATATATTTATGGCAATCAACAGCTTTCCATTCTTATTTTGTTTCATAAAGGATACTATACTTTGCGAAAAAAAAAGAAGACAATTGCCTTTAGGCAGCTACCGCACTTCTATATGCAATACAGGATGGTTAAATGCTTCTTAATTTTCCCCACGAAATTTGCGAAAGAACTGAGCTTGAAGAGCATCAGCATTAATGAGGCTGACAGCCTTTATTAGATGATACTTGCTTTCATGAAGACGTTCACTCAATTTTTCGTCACCATATGTTGGCGTTGAATCATGCAGTGCATAGACAATACTTTTTGCTAATGCGTTTTTTTAAATGACCTATAGTCCCTCTATACCAGGGGTGGGCATTAAGTCGATCGCGATCGACCGGTGGACCGCCAAGACCTTTTAGGATGACCGCTTTTACTAAGACCTAAGACACGCATACTAAAAGAAACATATTTAAGGAGGACCGATGCCAATTTGACTGGAGAATCGGCTTTTCAAATCGATGCGACTGTGTTTACTTAAGCAAATGATTCGATGAATGTGCAAACAACACATATACCTTCAATGGAAGCACACGATAACTGAAAATATAAATTATACATTTTCTTTTTTTTTTAATCTCTCCAGGAAAACGAAGTTTTTCTCCTCCAAAAGGGCAAAATTTTAAACGCACGTAGTTCAAAACCTAAGAATAACTTTTGGAATCTAATGTATGAAGTACCCTAATTGAAAAAAAGAATGCATTTCACATAACATCGTTCTTTGGCTCTACCTACCTGTGCCAATCTCCATTTCCAATGATGAATGCGATTAAGCCAACATATCGTTCCCGTCTCACAGACGACCGCTTAGAATCCAGTGCAAGATTAGCAGTTAGTAATTGCATACCGAGATATTCAAGATGGTCTGACAGTATGCAGAGTTAGTCTTCTACTAACTACAACTACGAGAACTATCTGAAATGAAAATTATTTATTTTTTAATGTATTTTGAATTGTTTCATAAAAAATGAATCATTTGAAATTATTGTATCTGTGGCTATTACTATTATCATGTTTGTATCTTGCAATTTGCTTTAAGCGCAGTTTTAAAAGAGTAAGTTTTTTTAGGTAGGGTTAGATAGGTTAGGTACACTGCGGGGAAGAAAAAAAAAGGGGGCAGATCTATATCTCCCGTTCTATTAGGCCGATTGACAAAATTCAAATTGCGTTTTTCATGTCTCGAAAGCGCGACTTAGGATATCTATTAGATTTATATATAGCATTGTTCAAATATGGGTATTTTGACACAAAATCATATTTTTCTGAATTGACATGTCAATTTTTTTCCATATTTCGATTCTACGACTCAAATTATGCCGAACTTCCAAGCTTTGTAAAAATCGCACGAGTAGTTTTAAAAAAATTAGCTGTCAAAATTGTAGCTCCTCAATGTTAATTCAATTTGGTATGTATTTATTAATATCTCTTTTTTATGAAACTGATTTGATTCCTTCTTCCACAGTCCGAAATTTAGGTTCCTTCGAAATAAAATTCGCCCATTTTTATGATTTATTTTTTTAATTTGTATTTTTAAATAATTTTTTTAAGTTTTTCAAAAAATATTTTTAATTATAACCTATAAAATGTTTACGATCACCTTAAAGTATGTGTATTTCTAAGCATACCAGCAAAAATTTAGAGCTTTTTATTCAAAATTTCGGAAGATATACATGAATTTATATGTTGGCACATTTTGAAATTTGGCATATTTGTTGTAAGCGATAATAACGAAAATGTAGTTTACGCACTTTGTTAAAATTATTTGAAATTAGAATTATGGTGACTTTTTTCCTATCATCCACAATGTAAAAAAGCAGGAACGATGTGACTTTTTTTCCTCCTCTGCACAATGGAAGGGAAGGAAAATAGGTTGCCACATATTAAGAAGTTCGCTAAGTGAATCATTCTTGGCTCAAACTGAAAAAAAATCGCCAAGTTAAATTTTTGAATTTCTCCGTAAATTTCGCACCAAATTTTATATAATTTGAATCGTAGAATTGAAATATGGAAAAAACTTGGTATATTATTTCAGAAAAAGTCCGATTTTGTGTCAAAATACCTGTATTAGAGCAAAGCTATATATAAATCTAAGTTACACATATATATTCCTAATATATATCATAAAAAGTCGCGCTTTCGAGACATGGAAAACGCAGATTGAATTTCGTCAATCGGCCCAGTAGAACGGGAGATATAGAACTGTCTCCCCCCCTTTGTTTTGCTCAGTGTACACCGTATTAATTATTAAGTTATAAGAAATATTGCAGATCATTTTTTAACTCACCATACCTACGCCATCGGTTGGACCACAATGCCTTGAAAAAATTAGAAGTAGACAGTACATTGTAAAAGTCTGTCCACTACTGCTCTATACCTGTTGACTATGGAAAGAGCGTGATGAGTAGTACAAGCCAATAAATTTTCGAGTGGAATATTTTTTTTTCGAGTTTTTTGCTTTAAAATAGGATTAAACTTCATTAATTACTGATTCATCTATCACTATATATACTCTTGATTCGTCTATCACCATATATTAACTAAAATTATCTATCATTGCATGTATCCTAATACATCCATGCATCTTTTATCGATGTGTATCACTGTACATAATCTTAATTAACTAAAATTATCGGTAAACATAATTGAATCTGTATGCAGTTATCTATCATTGTATGCATCCTATTACGTATATATATTTTTTTATCGATGTGCAACTGCATTTTGTATACACATAGACACACACATACATATAAGGTAGTCATAACAAAAAAAAAACTTCCCCGATATACCAACCGATACATGAGGTTTATCCGCTCTACAAATCAAATTATTATTACGGTTACAATCATAGTGAAAACATTTCGAAATTTTTGAATAGCAAAACCCACTTTTTTCCTCCGCAAATTGATCAGCGCATTGAAAAACCATGTATGAAAATTGCCAGCATAAAACATTTGCAAAGAACAGCACTGTAAAACGTTTTCAACGTGGCCATCTTCGTAGACTACAACACATTGCATGCGAAAGACGGTTGACAACAATGACGAACGTAACATTGTAGGAGGAATCTGTATAACTTGACGTTTTATGACATTTTTCAATTCTGACAAACTCGTGAATTTGATGTGTACACTTTAGATTTCAGATAACCCCAGAAGTAAAAATCCATCGAAATGAGATCGGGGGCCAGCAGTGGCCACAAAACTGCAAAGTTACAGCAGATGACTCTATTTCCAAAGTGCTGTTGCAGCACTTGCTGAACACATGTGGTGAGTGAAGGAGCACCATCTTGCAGTCATACAATGTCATCAACGATATTTCGCTTCTGCATTTCTGATGTTACGTTCTTAATTGTTGTCAGCAATCTTCGGCAGGCAGTACATTATCGTCTTCGAAGGTGAACGTGATGAAACTTTTAATTGCAATATTTTTTTTTCCTTTTCCTCTCTTGTGTTATCACTGGCCCTTTACACTGCTCTTCTTTGAAAATGTTTTAAGCCGGCAATTTTCGTCATTCGTGTATCGTTCCAGTTCCATTTCTGGTTTTTCATTGCACTGATCAATTTGTGGAGGAAAAAAGTGGGTGCAGCCTTTCGAAACTTTCGAATTCTTTTTACTGTAACCCTAACCGTAAGAGCTTTATTATTTTACATCATCACTATCTCGAGCGCATATCTTCAAATATCAATATATGAAATCTCATTTCGATTGGTTGAGCGGATAGGCCGCTAACAGTTCTTATGTCGGGGAAGTTTTTAATGACCACCCTTTATGTAATGTACAGCCACTATTTTACTAACTAATAGCAGCGTGCATGAAAGCCCGTTTAGTACAGAACAAGTTTTTTAACGAATTTTCTTACTCTGTTCATTATACCATCCTAATAATCCTTCATCACTTTAAAATTGACAGCTTCAAAGATTATAATTCCTTTTATAACTGAGCCCGTCCGCAGTACTTAGGTAGGCAGATAAGCAAACTTCTAGTGGAACATTATTCTATTGAGCATTAAAAAGGAAATTAAAGAAACTGTAAATAAATATTATAAATTACGTTAATTAACCTTTTAATGTTTTTCTCCCAATAATTATTTCAATAAGTATTAAAATCTAGGAGTTAATTAGTCAATAAGGGTAAATTAATCACCTGATTTCCAAATTGTTTTCTTATATTTCAGAAAACAAAAATCTCATGTAGGTAACTGCGTATTTAGCCTGGACAAATTATGCACATAATATATTTTTAAGCTTGCACTAAGTCATTTTCTAATATTCTGCTTTTGTTTATTTAAATGATGTAGAAGATACACTTCATGTGTTAAAAGGAATTACTAGCTGGCACGATGTTTTTCTTTATCTTCAGTAATGGCCAGGAAGCGATGTCTAAAGAGCTTTAACAATACATGAAATGTTTATATCGCTGCTAAGTGCTATATTTAAAATGCAAAGAAAAGGAACTAAGAAGAAAACTGCAGAACTTATGCAATAATTCATTTATCGCCACCTTCTCCAGTTTGTGTCGCTTAGAAACGAAATGTTCGCGCGCTTAAATAACATTGAACAATAAATAGAAAGCTACGTTTCGGAGGAATTAAAGCATTGTGTATCTGATATTCTAAATGTGCACACAATCCGTTATTTAGTATGCTGAAGTTTTCCGTATGAAATTGCACATGTTTGTAAGAAATATTTAATTATTTCAAAAAATTGAATGAAAAATCCAATAATACCACCGATACCTCTCGCTATTACGTGAAACGGCAGATAACTCTTTTTAACACTGAAATTCGTGAAATTACTTTTTTGCAGTTAATTTTAACTTTAAAAAATTATGCAAGTAAAATATTACTAATATTAATAAGAAATAATAAAAACATTATGCTCTCTTAAAGTACATTATATTGTAATAGAGTACTTTCTTCCGTACCTTTAAATGCAAATGATTCTGAAATTTTAACATAATTCTCAAAAGAAGAGTTAGAAACAATGAAAAGCATTTCTCGATCTATGCAGCATAGCATACTCTTCAACTAGTACGAAGGCATGCTACTAGTTTTTAAGCACTTGTAACATCCCTAGACTTATACAGTCCTGCTCAAAAAATTAGCACAAAACACGGATAAAACAAAAACTTTTTAATGGATATGTGTAAGAATGGTTCAAGAGGTTGGTGTAGCAATACAAGACCACATAGCAAACAACAAAGCAAAGATATATAACAAAAATTTCATATTACGACAATCACATCGCGAAAAACCAGACGCTTTGGAAGAATGACATCAAAACTAAGAAATTTTGAAATTAAATACCTCTATACCTATAATTAAATACCTTTTGTCGTACGAGTGTCAAATTTATTATAATTTTGCATTTACTTAACGAGTATAAAACTTTTACAGATATAAGTACAGGAATCTTGAGACCATATTAAAAGTTAGATTTTGTTATTCTTCTAATTTTTTTTCTTTAATTTAGCATTGCCCAAACATGAATGTTTTTGTCATTTAAAATACTTTTCTAATTGGAAGTATATGACTACGACAAACGATTATCAAAGTAAAGGCTCGGTAAGGGGGTGGGTATATATAATATATACTTTGGTACTTCGCTTTGGAAAAACAAAATCTGAAAGCTTTCAGATTTTATATTAGGGGGCATTTTTTTAATGTTTTGTTTTTTAACGTTAACGCTCCAAAGGGCCTTTTTTTTAACATTTTGTGTGTTACCTTTACTTATTAAATATCATGTTCTTCGCACTTAAACCATAAAATTCAACTCACCAGCAATATCAGAAAACATTTAAAAGAGAGTATCTTTAGAATTTCCTATACACAGTCACGCGCATTGGAGATAATTTCTTTTTCTTTTTTCTTTTTTTTTACAGTGTTGCCATTGCAAGCTTTGAAACTGTTGAGTTTCTTAATCGAAAACATACAAATGCTTTACAAAGTATGAAACAGGTTGTAGGATTTATATTTCTTTTAACTAACATTTATTTTAAGTTAATATTCCTTTCCTGTTTAGCCTTCATTTTCCCCTAGAAAAGCTACGCTGGAGATATTGCTCGGTAGAATTTAGATCGGCGCGAATCGGCGTGTGTGCCTAGCTTTGCAGAAGTGCTAATTTTCAACTGTTTAATCAGAAATCTTGCTGAATCTCAGCAGTAATTAAAAACGCGGTTAGTTTAGGATCTCAGAGCCTCGTCGGTAGTGTTTTGATATTTGTTCATTTAATCATTACTTTCAGTTTTACGTTTTGTTTTAGTTACCGCCGGGTTGGCGCAGTTTGTGAGCGTCAAGTAGACGCATCTGTTATTTTAAAGAAAAAAAAAATAAAAAGCTTTCTAACCCTTTCTTACGTTTCTATGTCAATTCATACATAGCCACAACCACTACCCCAGTTTTTGACAAGTTGGGCCAGGGAGATCTTACAAGATAATAAAACTCCAAATTCCAAATTTGGGCTTCCAGATACACATATTTGGATGGAGACGTATGTTATTCAAAATTGGATGGCTCTAGGTATCGTTGTTTTATCACAATGCGAGAAACATGTGTACATTTATGCAGATTCTTCATTATTTAATTTCTTTTAAAATAATACAGGGCTCTAACATTTGATGCAACAATCTAAAAAGGTGATGCGCCATTTATAGTGAATCAACGCAAAATACCAAAACGAAATTAATAGACCTTCTGGGCTAAGGCCCTTTGGGCTAAAAAAAAGAGATGCACAAATAGATGTTATAGCAGTCCCATATATAAAATTTCAACTTTCTACTGCTAATCGGCTTTGAGTTACGCAAAATACATTCATGCATGCGTACACACATACGTAAGTGCAAAAATCAAAAAAAAAAAAAAAACCATTTTACAGTCTGTTTTGAAAAGAAGAATCCTTAATTCTGAGCGCACGTACAAACGTCTCTTTAAAGAAAGGCACGAATGGATTCAGGTTTGGTCAAAATGAATATTTCTGTTGAAAGATGCTACCATAAATTTTTCACAGCTGCAATATTTACTTCGTACAAAGAAGTAAAAAGACGACAGAATTTCTCTCTCTGCCTATTTGTTAAAATGTTTAGAATTTCGATTTCATTTTGGTTGGTTTTTAATATTTTGTGCTCCTTCTCTGCTTGGTACTTCAAACAAAGCCCATGATGTAGCCCATTATTTCAAACAGATACTTCAAGAACATAGCGATCCTCCCCTCATTTACCGTCTTCACCGCCCAGATAAAATTCGGTCGCGGACACTTAGCCGACGGGACACTTAACCGACACCAGTTAGCCGACAAGACATTTAGCCGACAGGTCATTTAGCCGACACGGACAGTTAGCCGACAGGACATTTAGCCGACACGGACAGTTAGCCGACAGGACATTTGTCCAAGACAGAGAGTTACCCGTCAGAATATTTAGCTACGGAACTGTCAAGACAACTGTCTGTTTAACTGTCAAGACATTTAGTCAACAGGACACTAAGCCGACAGTGACGTTTTAGCTCACACGTACGAACTAATTATTCAATCTTACTATGAATTACGAAATTTCTCGACTTATCCGTAAATTCAATATTTAAGTAATATTTTCACTACCAGTAAAATTCATTTTTCGATTCTTAAAGATCTCATATGTGGTTATAATTATTGTGTTAATTTAGCATTGTGTGATATTTATCGTGTTGTTTGGTGTATATTGGCCAAATTAAAAAAGCACTGAAATTTCTCGTCAAGGAATATGAATTAAATTTCGAAAGGAAAAAAGAATTTTTTTTTACCTAAATACGGTGGTCACTTAATTACATTTTAATATGGGAGCTTCAAAAATTATCCGTAAAGTTTTTCATTTAATCAACGGGGTCCTTTTGAACACTTTCACATCATTAATAATTTTTCTTGTTTACTTAATGATATTAATTACACATATTAATTACTTAATGAAATGATTAATAATTAATGATTAATTACACATATTAAATACTTAATGAAATGATTAATGATGTGAAATTAATGTGAAAGTGTTCAAAGAAACCCAGTTGATTAAATGAAGAAGCTTTTCGAACAATTTCTGCAGATACCATATTAAAATGCAACTAAGTGACCGTCGTGACGTAAGTGAAAAATTATTTTTTACTTTCGAAAATTAAATCATATTCCCTGAAGAGAAATTTCAACACTTTTTCAATTTGGCTACGTGCCAGCTAAACGTCACTGTCGGCTTAGTGTCCTGTTGACTAAATGGCTTGACAGTTCAGTGTCTCGTACCTAAATGTCCTGTCAGCTAACTTTCCGTGTCGACTAAATGTCCTGTCGGCTAACTTTCCGTGTCGACTAAATGCCCTGTCGGCTAACTGTCCGTGTCGGCTAAATGTCCTGTCGGCTAACTGTCCGTGTCGGCTAAATGTCCTGTCGGCTAAGGGTCCGTGTCGGCTAAATGTCTTGTCGGCTAACTGGTGTCGGTTAAGTGTCCCGTCGGCTAAGTGTCACGGACCCGATAAAATTAGGACATTTTAGCAAATTAGAATATTCAAACTTTTCTTCGCATAACCATTGCCATAGTTCTGAGTCAAAATAAGTATTTCTGGATTTTGGGGGAGGCGAAGGAAGAAATGGTCTTGAATCGCCTATTCTAAAATAACAGTTTATAGTACGTCGATAAACGATACCATATCAAACTATTATATTTCAGGTTGTTCTCTGGATTTGTATGCAAGTTATTTTACTCGGAAACATATTTTACCTCATTCAGAAATGGAAATATAGTGAATTAATTTCTCTTATTATTTTAGATGTTTTTAAACAGTTCCACTTTGGAAGTGCTGAAATGATTTTTTTAATTATCCCTGCCAAGTTAGAAGTTTTTATGATCACTTAATAATTCGTCTCAGATGGCTCTTTTTTCTTTTCTCTAGCGACCCCGTTATTGATTTTCATGAAATTAAACGGGAAAATACTGAATCCTACGAATTTCTATCAGGTGCAGGCAAGTATGAACAATACCTAGGAAGAGACAGAGAAAATAAAGCAAAAGCATATTATTAATATCCATATAATAAAATATCTGTTGTGGACATCACATGACTTTCTTCTCTGGCCTATTAAATTATACACACAATTACTTTTTTGCTGCACTTCGTTTTCTCGAATTTCTCTAGAGATATATTTCTAATTCGATCAGTTCAGTTCTCACTTCACGGCAAGGCAAAAATGCATAAAAACTCAGTCTTCATTAAAAATTGTGAATACGCAAAAACAAGCAATTCAGTTAGCGGGCAAGAAGACAAAAGCTTCGGTGCACAAAACTGAAAGTAAATTTTGCGAAAAGACACTGAAATAGGTGCATCAACTGACTTAATTCACTATTCTACTAAGAGTTTCAAATGTTAACAAATAGCGCCCTCGTTAGGCTTAACCTCACTTCAACTGTATGTTTACAATTATTGCATGCAGATCAACTAAAGGCATAAAAACTTAAACGAAACATAACAACAACGTAACTCAGACACTTATAAAGCAGAAAATGCAACTGGTGCGGTAGATTGCATCGAAAAAGGGAGGTGCACAACTACATGTTACAGCAGCCCCATATATTTCTTTTTAAGTTAAGCGAAATATATATGTACGTACGTACAGATGTCACGACAAAATCTCTTCTGAATCCATTTTAAATTCATTTTACAATTCGTTTTGGCAAAAAAAGTCCTTTATTCTAGCCATACGTACATATTTCATGAATAAATAACGTTCAAACGGATTCGAGAGGGGTCAAAATGGATATTCGCTGAATTATGACACCCGAAATGTTTTGCGATTACAGTACTTACTTTACTTCGTACAAGGGAAGTTAAAAGGACTATTTTAGTGTACATTTTATTCTTATACCTGCTTTTTTGGTATTTCAGATTGATTAATTGGTAATTTACCATTCCTTGAATCTGAAACTTTTGTTCAACAGAATCAAAAGAAATGGACAGCTTATACATATTTAAACATTTAAAATGCTAGAGATAAAACAAAAAGAATTTATGAAGCGAGTAGAAAGAATTTTGTGCCAAGTTGTTCAAGAACACTTCCGTCCAGAAGGTGTAAACTTCATTTATATCAGTTTGTTTCTTCTATTAATGTAAAGAAAATTTCTTTCGCTGAAGTGAAGACGATGAAAAAGTATCTGACACGATATGGTAGCTAGTTTCCTGATCTTAGTCGGCACGTATTCGGCCGATTTAAAACAATAATGGACAGGTCTCCTATGCAATCATCTTCAGTAATCTTAGTAGCCGACTTAACAACCATCATTACTACTAAAGACTATAAAAGGCACCGGGTAAGATAGTCTACAAACATGCATGCAAATAAACCAGCTTTCTAATTTTGTTATTTATTCAAGCGAAGAATAAAAGGCAGTTCTTTGAATTGATTTTTTTGTTTGCAGAGCAAAAGATGAAAATCAAAGCTTTTGCATCCAAGGGCGTAGAATGTCTGAGAGAAGAAGCAAATTTTAACTAGTTTTCCCATATAAAGAATTTTACTTTTATTTCAGGTCTTTGGGATTAAGATTTTTTAAATCACTTTCCTCTGAGATTGGAGATGCATCTTACATTACCATCTCTCCACCGGAATGGTTTCCTGCTTGCCTTTTGCCAAATGTTTGATCGAAGTCTTACTAATGATCTGAAATGGAATTACGCCCGTATTTAGCTTAACAAAAGTTGAAAAGAACCGTGGCAGGTATCTTTGTCCTAAAAGAAAGCAATCAGAAGTTTATTATTCTTATTAATTCTACAAAGTTTAGAAAAAAGGCATTTTGATATGAAGCGTTAAACTACATAACGACATAACATACATGACCTTTTGACTTTTATAATGACATAACATACATAACGACATAACATACATAACACTTTGACCTTTATTTTAAACAAATTGTTCTTTGCAAACAAATATTTGTGTAAATATTATCGAGATTCTAATTACAAAAATTATATACATCTGCTTAATTGTAATATATAAGACTCTAAAAATATTAAAATGAATTTTACATAATAAACTTAAGATTCGTTTTCTAGAAAATTTTAGAACTTTCAAAGATTACGGAATAAAACAATATTCGAATTTTAGAAAAACAAAACTTAATTTTACTTTAGAAATTAGATTCTTATTCTATAAATTTCTGGAACCTCAAAAGACTGCTGAAGGAAAGGATATTAAATATATTTTCAACTTTCAACGTTTTGGAAGTATCTAAAATTAGTTTGCGGGATCTACTTGTCTAACTTTTGTGTGAAAGCTGGAAGAGTAGTGACTTCACAGAAGAAGGGTTAAAATTACCCTTTATTACACTCTTTATGAATTTACAATGCGTCAACTCGACGCTAACAAACTACGCCTCTGCTTGGCCGGTAACTGAAACAGTAAGAACTAAACTCAAAATTTGAAGATATTAACAAGAAGTAGGATTACATTACAGGGCTCAGACTATCCTGTGTCCTAACAGAGAGTTGATAATTTAGTGGCAGCAAAGTAATAGCTGTTATACCACGTTTAACCAGCAATAACTGCTAAGCCGAAGCTCACTCTACAACAAGCACAGAGTTTTCCCACACTCTCTAACTTTCCCTTCTAGCCCTTGATACTTAAGCTTTTTCTCCCACTGGTAGAATTTGCATTGCTTCACACGCGCTGCCAAATTTAAACATTCCGGCATTGACAATTAGGAGAATGAAGGCTTATAGGAAAGGAACTTCAAATTAAATTAAATTGGTTATTTAAAATAAATAAAAATCCCTACAGTTGCCCCTGCCAGAATTTAACAGACTTGGATAAAGGTCCTTAAAGACCTGTTAAAAACTGTTAAATTCTACAACTAACAAGCCCGGAGTTCCATTTACACAAAAATACTGAAGTTTTAATTACACTGGTGTGCAAAACTTAAGCAACAATGTAAATTTTAACCAGATAGCCATGAAATTGCAGAAAAGAGGTTCTTGCGATCAATACAATGGTCACGCAATTCAGTAGAAAGGTCATGCTTATGCATATGTTAGGAAGAAAACGTCACAAGCGGCGTGAGAGTACGCAAAACGCGTGCAGTCGGAGAGCTCAGCTTAAGACTAGAATGAAAGGAAGGATGGAGACACAATTAAAGACATTCGCTGCAAGTGCAAGTGAGTTCTTTCGTGAAATATGGCTAGAAGAAATGACCTGGATGGTTTCACACGTGGAAGAATGATGGGAAAGCTGGAAGAGAGGAGTAGTGGGACAAGTGTAGCTGAAGAGTTCGGATTCAACAAAAGTGTCGTTTCGCGTGCTCGGAAAGGCCTTCCAAATCATAGGTACAACAGTTAGAAAGGTTGGTGGTGGCCATCCTAAGAAAACAACTGCAGTGGTTGACCGATATGTTGTCCTACAGGCGAAAAGAGTCCGAACCAGTTAGCAAGCGCCATGGCTCAGCAACTGCGTACAGCAACGGGGCGACAAGTGTCGCAGTTTACTGTGTGTAGACGTTTTCACAAAGGTGGCCTATTCGCCCGCCGTCCTGAACGTTACATCCCTTTGAAAGTTGGTCATTTTCGCCACCGTTTAGAGTAGTGCAAGGAGCATGAAAACTGGACATCTCATCAATAAAGTCGTGTCCTCTTTACGGATGAGAGCCGTTTTAGTGCCACAAGCGATTTTCAATGCCAGTTGATTTTAAGAGAAGTCGGGATACGGTTTCATCCTAGTAACATCACGGAAAGAGACCGTTACGGTGGTCCTGGAGTACTCGTCTGCGGAGGCATTATGCTGAACGGGGGACAGAGCTCCACGTTTTCAACAGAGGTTCTGTAACCGGAGATCGCTATTTTCAGGAGGTGATCCTTTTCAATGTGCGTCTGTTCCAAGGTGCCATTAGAACAGACTTCATTTTTATGGATGACAATGCACGGCCACACCAAATTCCTGCCGTTCAGAAACTATTAGAAAGTGAAGATATCACTCGGATGGATTGGCCCACGTATTCCCCCAATTTAAATTTTATAGAACATGTGTGGGATACTTTCTAGACACGCTTTTTGGTACGATCACATCCTCCTGGTAACACCCAACAATTGAAACAAATGCTGATTGAGGAATGGCCACGCTTACCTCAAGATCTGTTGGACAATCTGGTGCTGAGTATGGAGAGGCAATGCGAAGCAGTCATTGAAGTAAGGGGAGGGCATATTCCATACTAAGGAACATCTGCTTGTTGTTCTTCCTCTTGTGCAGACTATCATGTATAATGATACTATGAGCTCAGTAAGGCCTTTCTTTGTTTGATTCCAAACTGTATGCATTGTATTCATTTTTGAGAAACCATGCTTTCGTCATCATTTAAATACAAAATGCTGTCTCTCATTTCTGAATTTCAAGTCTCTCAGATGATTTCTCGTGGAATTATGGCAAAAAGAACACCTGTTGCTTAAGTTTTGCACACCACTGTATAACAGAAACAAATCTTTTCCTCTTTTTTTCTGCTGAAGTTGCTTCATCATCTTTGCTGAACTTAATCCCCTTTTTGGCTCTCCACAATGTGTGGTCAAAACGCAAGTGTAAAGTGCCACAGTAAACTAACGCTCCACCTAAACGCACATTGACTTGTTAGCACATAACAACCTTCTTAGATACACCATAAGTTCAGTTCTTAATTCTCTATGAGCTAATAAACATGAAAATTAACTAGAGTGTCGGTGGAAAGCCCTACAAAACACATACATACCAAATATTTTTTCCACATTCCGCTTAAACAAATGCAGGCTTTCGCTCAAAACCACATGATTTCATTTAGCTTACCTTTCGTTTGAGCGAACTCACTTGAATGCATTAAATTTTAAATACATTAACTTTATATTTTGAGGTTTTAGCACTGAATACTTATTATATATACTCTTTTGAGCTTTAAACCTTCATTAAAAGTATCATTTACTTTAACACAACAGATATTTTCACATTTTACAATCAAATACTTTTACACAATAGAGAATAAAATGAAAATTTTACTTGAATGAATCCTTTTCTCGCCAAAAGGGCGAACCTAAAAACAAATTTTCATTAACAAGTACTAATACGAAGCTACTTGTATCAGGCCAGATCTTTTGGCGTTTCAATATAAATAATTTTTCGACAAACAAAACCGAACTACTAGTTCTTTACATTAACATTACAATATACTATAGCTTTGTGCTCCAACTAAAACTGAAATAACTTTAGCCTTCAAGCGAGGCAATTGATTTTACAATGTAACTTCTTATTTGAAACATTTTTATGCAACTTTACACAACAGAAAAGATTTAGTGAAAAATTCACTATCTTCGTTTTTCGTCGCTTGGTATTCACCCATCCTTTTATTGCAGAACTCAAGCCATGCGAGATTATTCACACTACAGATTCTCAATCTCTACCTTTTCTTAACTGGTTGGGACTGGCTTTTTCTTTTTCCGCCTCTGTTCATTCTTCTTTTAGAGTGGAATGGAAGTATTTCGTGTCTTCTTCTCTTGCTGGTTGGAAAACTGTTTCTTTGAGCGTTGGTCGTCGAGGACTCTTGCCTGCAGACTCTTGGTTGCTTCGGTTTTTGTTGTGGGCCTTGAACTTCGGCAGGTCTCTTCTTCATATTACTGACCAATGGTGTTGCTTGTACTATTTTTTCTGTACGCCGCCTTCTTGACTTATACTGTGGTTGTCTGCAGCGAGATCTTGTTATGACACGTCGATCCTTTTTTCTAGCCCGGGCCTTTCTTTTTAGCTGGCGCTTTCCTTCACCCTTGAATTTTTTCCCGCTGAATCTTCCAAATGTGGAAAGATACTTTTCTCAGGAATTTTTCTGCTTATCTGAGATCATTTTATCTGGTTTGTTCTTTGTCTCTTCGCGGGTGGTAGAAGTTCTGGTGGAATCGAAGTCGCACCTGAGGAAGCCGCATTTTCTGATTCGGAAGCCTGCAAGAAACTATTCAAAACAACCTTACATTTAACAAGTCTTAACGTTCGTAATATCTTTTTAGTTGATACGTACTGACCTTTATTTTTTTTCCCGAATCTGATTTTAAGCTGATCACAGCTCCGATAATCTGCTGTACCACATAAGGCCCTTCAAATTGATGGGCAAATTTTCGATACAAAATTTTCTGGTGCAATAGACAAAGTGAATTGTCTTTTAAGCATATTATCCCTCACTTTAAAATCTGATTCACGGCGTCTTCTATCATAATAAATTTTCTGCCGCTTTCTTCCCGCATCTGAATTTTTTAAAGCTTCATCGATCAGTTTTTGAATGTTTCCCTGTTTAAATTCTGGTTCTCGTTCTTGGAAGAAAGTTTTTTCTAAAGGTGTCAAAATCTTCCTATCCAGAAGCAATTCAGGCGTTTTCCCCGTTGTATCGTGCTTGGCAGTTCTTAAAGCACAGGCTAGTTCATTAACACAGCCATCCCAGCGTTTATGACAATTTTTAACATAACTTCTAATTATTTTAACAATGTTTTATTAACTCTGTTCGTGATGTTTGCTTGTGGTCTGTACAGGACCATTTTCATATGCCGTATGTAAAGCCCTTTGCACAAATCTTCAAAAATTTGACAAACGAACTGCCTTCCGTTATTACTTAATACTTTTGACGGTGCACCGTATATTAAAATATACCTATGTAAGTAGCCATATGCGGCTATTTTAACTGAAGCTCGCTTTAAGGGATTTATTTACACCCACTTAGAAAAATAGTCTGCAATCGGTTTTTATTTAACTCTCTTTGGGGAAAAGAGCCAAGAAGGTCAATTTTAAGAAATTCATTAGGAAAAGTCGAACGGATGGTATTTAGACCCCCCGCCGGGATACAATTAACGTCGTTAATTAACTAATTAAAGACAATAGAATTTTCCGCAAAATTTATTGTGGCCTTCGCCGCCCTAAGGAATTCTGCACCTAAAATGACTTTACATTCACAAACTTTCCTTTGTGCGGCTATGATTTCCACGTTAGTATTTTTAAGTAATCTTATTCTCCGGAAATTTCGATAGTAGGTCGTATTTTGGCTTGAAAAATTTCCTTGCGCGCCGTGTCCACGAGTGCTTCTACGGGTACGTTGTTTAAAAAAACCTGGATTACCGGTAGTTGGGAATTTTTTACTACTAAGGTATTTATATACAACTTGGAGGGATTTTGCGATGCACAGGGGGTCGGGGAATCTTCAATTTCTCCGGCTTCTCTCTTCGTTTAAAGCCTTCTGTTCTCCTAATATTTTCTGGATACACTGGCGCTCTTTGGCTTTATCATTTTCATTCTTGCTGTTTGACGGCTTTGTTAGGAAAGGTTTTCCTCCGTTATATTTGTTTCTTTTCTCGACTGGCTGTTGGGAGAATTGCTGGTGGTATCCCTGGGTAGGAAATCTTGAATTTCCCGCTATCGGTCGATTCTGGAACTTTACGGCTAATTTGAATAATTCTTCCAGCGTTCGTGGGTGTCTCAGCGCCCCAAAATCTTGTACAGTAGGTAATAAATAATCTTGGCAATATAATCTCAATAATTTCTCTATCGGACTTCCTTCTATATAACATATTCACTAGCTTTACGGAGGATAAACTCGGTAAGGTGCTCAACTTTAAGTTTTCAAAAACTGTACAGTTCGGCTTCAAGTTTGGCACTATCTTTCATAATCGGGAAGGCCTTTAGGAGTGCCGCTTTGAAATTTTCAAAATTGCAGTTTAGGCTTCCGACCTCCCCGAGTAAAAAATTCCCGATTCCTTTCCACCAAGACTCCGCCTGTCCTCGGAGGGCACTCGAGGCAATGGATACTTTTTGTCTTTCGGGTACGGGATACAACTGAAAGTTCGTCTCAAGGGATTCCAGGAATGAAGTGACGGAGTTTTTACTGTCGAACATCACTGCTGGTTTAATTGCCACCCTCATCATCCGTATTAAGAAGCCAAATCTATCCAATGGGCTTATCACCATCGGGTCTGCGACTTCTGCATCTTGTAAGGATGATTGTCCGTCCTGATTATTTGATATTGGATGCGAGTAGAATGTTCGGGCGCCAGATGCAAGATCTACTGTCTACCTTTTGTGTGAAATCTGAAGAGTAGTGAAAGGTTAAAACTACCCTTTGTTACATTCTTTAGATTATTCACAATACGTCAACTCGACGCTAACACACTACGCCTCTGCTTGGCCGGTAACTGAAACAGTAGAATCAAAGTAAAAAAAAATATAAGATACTAACAAATAGTAGGATAACACTACAGGGCTTAGACAATCCTGTATCCTAACAGCGCGTTCATGAGTTTATTGGCAGCAAAATAATAGCCGTTACGCCACGTTTAACCAGCAATTACTGCTAAGCCGAAGCTCACTCTACAACAAGCACAGAGTTTTCCACACTCTCTAACTTTCCTTTCTAGAACTTGATACTTAAACCTTTTCTCCCTCTGGTAGAATTTGCATTATTTCACTACCAAATTTAAATATTCTGGCACTGACAATTAGGGGAATGAAGGCTTATAGGAAAGGAACTTCAAATTAAATTAAATCGATTATTTAAAATAAATATAAATCCCTACAAGTTCATAAATTACGACTGAGGTATGCAAATTAATAGCTATAATAAACCCTTCTTGAACGTAATTTTGATAATGGTTGTTTTCTTGGTTTTATCGATTTAATATCTCCAACACGAGAATTTCAATTATATGTTATCTCCTGCAGAGCATCGGTCTCATTATGATAGCCCTCTTGTAGGGCCTTATTTTATTTTACTACAATGTGTGCCCCTTTCCTGAATTCTATATTTCCTCTCGCATTTTCTCGCCAGAATGCAAATGAAGTGGGTGAACGAGAGTATTTAAACTGCTGGAACGGAAAGGTCAGAAAGAGCGTAGTTTCGCTTGTGAAAGTGCACGTTTTCTAGTTTTTCTACCAGCTGTTAATCTGAATGGCGGCTACGCATTCTTTCCATCCAGTTATTATCCTGCCGGTGTAGGTTTCTGAATCAACCATTTAGATTAAATTGAATTGTCTAGTCTAACACTACATCTTTAAATTTATTGCTAAATTAACTTTATCTTTAAATTTATTGCTAAATTAACTTTACAGTTCTCATCGCAAGTGGTCGGTATTGTTTTGTACGCACGTAAGTCCGTGCCTTCTGTTAAATAGTAGTTTGTGATAAATAAAAGGAGCTTTATTCTTTTCCTGGTTGGATTCATCTTCAAGACTGTGGGAGAAGTCGCAAGGCCAACACTTAAGTGGTGGATTTACCATTTTATGATAGCGAAACCTGAAAATTCTCTCATTAAAGAATCCGAACACTGCTTAGAATAGCAAAACCTCAGCTTTAAATTTGTCTTAATTCTCAATAATTGTCTAGGATACGGTGCTGAAGCCCTCACAACATTGCATCCAAATGCAGAGCTTTTATTCCTCCCACTGAACGCCTCTTCCTGAATCCAACCAATCGGCCAAGACATCATAAAAACGTTCAAATTCTATTATGTCAAGCAGGTCTATATCTCTGCAATTAAATCACCACGTCACGAACAGCACGACACATTAATGGCATTTTGTATGCAATTCAACATAAGACACTGCGTCAAAATGATTATATTTGCATGGGAACAAGTGAATTCATGAACAATGAATGCTTGCTGGCATCAGCGATGGCTAGAAGACGTCAAGAGTTTTAAAAGATTTCCATCAATTGACAATGAAGCCAAGGAAATAGTGTAACTTGCAACAGCAACTGATGGCGAAGTATTTTCAGAAATGGACGAACGAGAAATCAAAGAATTACTGAAGAGTGACGATCGCCAAATGATAGATGAAGAATTGGATGTTTTTTTAAAACCTAGCAGACGATGAAAGAGGCGATAGTGAAGAAAATCAGGAGCCATTAACATATAAGAAGTTAATGGAATTTTTAACAGAGGAACAGGAACTGTCTGATTTTGTAATGGAGATTGTCCTAAATGAAGAAAAAAGAGGATACTTTGTGAGATGTGTTGAAATCTTTGCCTACTTTAGTAGGAAATATTAGAATTGCGTCAGAGATTATCCCAAGCAAAAATCATCAGCTATTTAAAACATAATTGTATTATGTGCGTATTTACTAAGTAGTAACAGAAGTCCTTTCATTTAACATTCGTTTCATTTTTCTCTTTTAATTTCAATAGTATCTAGGATTGTGTAAATTACACATATATTCTTAATCTAAACTACACGTAATTCGTTTTTCGCATAAAAAATTAACTTTGCGAAACGCGATTTGTCGTACGCGCAATATGTTAATGAGATAACCCCAGATTTAGACAAGGGTTACAGTAGTTGCCTTATAAAAACACTGCACAAAACATTCTGCGCCTCCATAAATTTACTGTTAACAATTACATCCCCATGTGAGGGAAGTCAGAACACCAGTTTTTGACTAAAAAGATTAAACAATTTTTATAAATGCCTTGATCACTTCTTAACCACACTAAGAAAAATTTATTCTGCAGCTCATCTCCATTGCTAAATTGATGTATTTTGGCATTTTCACTTTGTTCAAGGTGTCCCGTTGCGCGAAGCTGGGTGGTCATACCGAGCAATAGGCCTCACCTGCAGCGTACAGACTTTGCTGTGCAAAGATGTCGGCAACTATGGTTGCTTCAAGGAAATTGTCGACGAAATGAAGGCTCTGGAAGGTTAAGAAGCACAAATGCGAAACAAAAGAAGATGATTGTTCACCAGGCCCGAACCGCCTCAACGGTATCATTGTCGACTATTCAACGCATTACAGCCACGTCTATACTTCCCGTGGTTCTGTTCACCATCTCACGGCGCTTGTCTGAGGCGGGGTTACACTCACAGAGGCCTTTAAGACGTTTACCTTTGACCCCACGACATCGGCGGAGTCGTCTGGAATGGTGTCGCAGCCGATGATCATGGCTGTCATCAGACTGGCATCGTATAGTGTTCAGGGATGAATCCCGCTTCACCTTTGAAGCAAACGACCACCGTGTTCGTGTCTGGAGAGGACGGGGCAGCGGTCCCAATCAGCCTTTGTTTTACAAAGGCATACAGCCATAATCCCTGGTGTTGTGGTGTGGGGCGCTATTTCTTATGACACCAGGTCATCTTTAGTCATCCTCCGTACATCTTTAACAGCTCAACGATATGTTGATACCATCTTGAGACCGGTTGCATTACCCTTCATGGCACGTCAACCTGGGGCCATTTTCCAGCAAGTTAATGCCATGCCATATACTGCTCGCGTATCTCTGGACTGTCTCCGTGCGGTTGATACTCTTCCTTGGCCAGCAAGGTCACCAGACCTTTCACCAATCGAGCATGTCTGGGACTTGGTAGGCCGCCAGATTCGAGCACCACAAAATATCGCAGATCTGGAGCGGCAACTGATGAATGCCTGACAGAATGTGTCGCAGGACAACATTAGGAACCTCTACCACTCCTTGCCTCAACGAATTCAAGCATGCATTGCCGCTAGGGGCGGTTCAACCAACTACTAATTTGAATACTCAATGGGTGATTGTGAGAAGTGAACAGGTACTATGATCTTGATTTTTAATCATTTTATTATCTGTGTATGAGCTATACACATATCCAATTTCATGAAAAACTATCATTGCTTTCATGGTGCTTCCATTTTTTTTACAAAAGAGTGTATTATAGGTATCCATATTAAATAGAGATGTTCGGCTTCTTGTACCTCGTCTTTATAATTCCCAAATCTTTAGAATTTATCTGAGTTCGGTTACTTTTCTACTGCGATTATTTTTCCGTAAATGATAACTTCATTTAAAAGTGCGTGTTTGTTTTTCTGTATTTTCACTTCTAATAGTTTTATTATTATTCTATAATTTTTTGAAATTACGTTTTCATTTAATGACTGGAAAACTGTTAAAAAGTGTATTCTAAATACATATTTTGATTATTTTCATGGTACAAATTAGATGTGTTATTTTGCATGCATCTGCTTGGTGCAAGATTATTAATACTGATTTCTGAAATTGAATTATTAGTGATTTCTAAGCGTGGAAGAGTTATACATTTTCTTCATGTGCTGTTCATAAATTTATAGTAATGAATTAGGTAGCAATTACATTTTACAGCACTGTTTTTGAAGCATTAAATTGCTAAAGCATTACATTAGAAATAGGAAAAATCTAGTCTGGAAGGTGGCAAACTTCATGTCAGTGGAAACCGCATGTTAGTATTAAAAATCTTTTAAAGCAGGAGTTCTCAACCACTGGTGGTACGCAAGAGAAAAATAGGTGGTACGCAAAGAAGCAAAGTATTTTTCACCATTAAATTCAAATATTAAACACAACATCCTGATTGAGTTTTTTTCTCCAACACTCGAAAATTTAAGAGATCTGAGTTTTGTTCAAGGTCAGTAGCCGCTTATAGATTTTAGTAAGAGGCGAATGATTTGTCTGCATTGCACTTTTCATGGTTCTTCCATGTTGTACGTTTCACAAATATTCTTTTAGCCTTAGACATAGCAAAATTTGCCATAAATAATGTTTTTTAAAAACGTGATAGAAATGGATGCTGTATTTAATAGGAAATAAAAATAAGTTCCTGTAAAAACGATAATAGTTACTCATTAATTCTCTTTGAGTTTATAGATTTATTAACATGTCAGCACTTTATGACGCCAATTCCGGTCTCTTATTGTTCCCTTTTCAGTGAGAATCATTTTTTACACGTGTTTGCTGTCTCTAACAGTAGGTATTTGACTTTCTTGTTGCTTTGTATTCCTTACTTTTTTACACGATTTGAGAATATCGTCTTCTGTTATTGAAGAACTCGTCACATGTTGTGCATTCAAATATTTGTGAAAAAATAATAAAACAAACCTAGATTTTCAAAATGGAAAAATGGCTAGGATTGACTAAGCGGAAAAGTGACGATTCACAGATGATGGAAGCAGGACAATCTACTAGCGCTAAGAATATTGAAAAGAAAAGAAAAATTGTTTCTAGAAAATCTAATGAAAGTGATTTATCATTTACATTTACTTGGAATGGATCTGAAACCTCAGTGTGTTGATTGCGGTGAACGATTATCCAATCAAAGTATGAAATCATCGCTTCTTAAAAGACATCTTCAATCTAAGCATGCCAATTTAAAGGATAAATGTGAAGAATATTTTAAAGAGGAAATTATCGGAGTTGAAAAATAGTAGGCAAGTAATGAAAGATTTTGTTACTTCAAGTGATGAAGCTTTGGAAGCTTCTAGTAAGCCCAAGAATTGCTAAGACTGGGCAGACTCACACTATTAGTGAAAACTTTATATTACCAGCAGCTAAAGACATCGTTTTAGCATTATTCAATGAAAAAGCGGCTAATGAACTTCATAATTTTGCGTTATCAAATGATACAGTCAGTCGACGAATTCATGAAATGGCAGATTCCATAAAAGAGACATAAAATAACAAGCAAGTGGGTATTTCGCATTGCAGTTGGATGAAAGTATTGATATAGCGAACTTTGTACAATTATTAGTTTACATACGTTTCGAAGAAGATAAATGAATTCCTGAAGAGTATTTATTTTGCGAATCTCTTCATGCAAGTGAAATTTTGAAAGTATTTGACAGTTTTATGTTTCAGAATGATATTCCTTGGAATAAGTGCCTTGACGTACTGCAATGACGGAGCTCAGGTTTCAACAGGAAAACATTTCGGAGTGATTTCTAAAATAAAGAAAATCGCACCTGAAAGTAAATTTACTTAGTGCTCCATACATTGTGGAATTTTAGTAGCCAAAACAATCTCTGAAAACCTGAAAATCGTTTTAAAATAAACCGTGATAATTGTTAATTTTGTTAAAAGCCGAGGTTTAAATTCAAGAATATTTACGATTCTATGCCAAGTGATGGGCAGGAACATGAAACGTTTTGGGTACATTTCGAAGTAAGGCCCTTCTCCAGCGGCAAAGTTTTAAATCGTCTTTTTGAACTTCGATCAGAAATTCCAATTTTCCGCTATGATTCAAAATTTGAATTGCAGAAATGTTTATTTTGTGAATTATGGTTGGCGCGTTTAGCATATTTAGCATATTTTTGGAAAGTTAAATTATTTAAATTTAGGATTAGAAGGCCAAAATGTTAATTTGTGTTCCGTTAGAGGTTACCGTCTATAAAGGCAATGCTAAAAAAAACTCGAGTTAATAATCAAAGAATTGGATAATAATATTTTAAGCTTTTTGCCGCTTTTAGAAAATTTTCAAACCGAAAATAATTTGAAACTGGAAGAAGAATCAGCACCCGACATTAAAAATCATTGTTTTTCAATGATAAATAATTTAAACATGTATTTTCCCAAGGTTTATGAAAAAGAAAATTTGATTAGAAATCCAATTTGTTCAAATATACCCTGAAAGTTTATCTAGTGAAGAAAAGAACAATTGATAAAAATTTCCTGTGATAGAAAATTAACTGAAGATAGCACACTTGTTAAATTTTGGCTTAACCGAGAAAAAGAATTTAGAAGCATTTCAAATAAAGCTATTAAATTTTTATTGCCTTTTTGCACAGCCTATGCATGTGAACAAAGATTTTCATCCACGTTATATTTAAAAGACAAGTACAGAACAAAATTAAATGTGGATTCTAATTTATGCTTAAAGCTAAGTGAAATAAGACCAGACATAAAAAAACTGATTTCCCTTAAACAGTCTCGCACTAAATTTTAGAATTAAAGCATTATAACTTTGATAATTAAAATGGTAACAAATTTTTAATCTAATATTTTCATGTGTGCATATTTAATTCAAGCAGCCAATAGCTTGTGCAAATGGCAAAATAATTTTTAGCCCAGAAGGGTTATTAATTTCAGAACAGCATTTTGTGTCAATTCACTTTTGAAACTGTTGCCACCAAATATTATCGCCATGCATTATATTAAAAGAAACTAAATAATGAAGAATCTGCGTGAATGCATGAATGTTTCTCGCATTGTGAAAAAACAAAGGTTTACCTTTGTTTATATATATATCTAAATATATATATAAATCTAATACATATCTAATACATTTATATATCTATAAATGTAATACACATCCTAAGTCGCGCTTTCGACACATGAAAAACGCAATTTGAATTTCGTCAATCGGCCCAGTAGAACGGGAAATATAAAAATGTTCCCCGCCTTTTTTTTTTCTTTTTGCGCAGTGTACATAGATTCCTGGTTTTAAATTGTCTAATTAATTCAATCAACACAATCTGTATAATCAGATACATCATTTTCAATGCATGCGGTAACTACACGTACACATAGGGTCGATTTATTAAGCATGTAGTTGATGTATTTAATACCTTTTCTAGTCCTGAAAATCTCAGAAGGGAATTATCTGTCGCTTATAAGTTATTGATAGTTAAAAGAGTATAGCAGTTTGGAGATATTTGTTATAGAATTTGAGAAACTTAGTTTTCTTAAAATGCTACTGCACTTAATGAGCAAAGGGCTTTATACAAATCACGACTTCAAATTGGTCATATCTAGTCTTTTAATTTTTGGATTCGCTTTGCGTTTAGTCTACCATATTGACCTTCTACATGGCTTTTCAGGTTCCTAATTCCAACAGTTATTGCTTTTTTATTATTTTCTTTCAAATTATTGTAGGGCATTACTTTGTGAGTATGAAACATTCTGAGATTTCAACACGATATACCTATTACTGAGTATTTTGTACATTTCTTTTGCATACCAGTGTAGAAAGCAAACTAAAGTGAATCGCAGTTAACGGAGAAACACAGGAGACGACGTCCATAGTTAACTAAGTTAACTAAAAATCATTGTCCATCCGAAGGCAGTTAAAAACATGTAGGAAAAGTGATAACCGGTATTCTAATTAATATAAAAAATTTCTAAGAGTTCACCTGTATTTTCAAAGCCAAGTAAATTCATTTAATTGTATAAATTAAATCAGAAATTATTCAAAATAAAAAGAAATCATTGCAAATAACAGAAGAATAATGCTTAACGCAAAAGGTGAAACTAAATTAAAAGAAACTATCCTATTATACACTATCACAGTCGTAATTTTTCTTTTTTGATTTTTCATAGATAATTTTGCTTTACACTGATGGTCTGATTAATAATGTTTCCAATGTTTTGTACTAAAGAAAACTTTTAGTTTAGATACGGTTAGGTTAATTGGGAGCTGAGTTTGTTTAAAATTAGTATGTCACTTAAAATTTAACATAAATAACAGTAATAAAATACAGAAGGTGGCTACACAATTTTATAACGATTTTAAAGCTGTTAAATTAATTTTTAAAATGTAAAGACTATTTTTCTAAGTACTCGATCTGATAGCCTTTTTTTTTCTGGACTATCAATCTGCATCGCGATTTCCATGATAGAAGGAATTTTTGTAAAATTTCTGGGGATATCGATTTCCATTCCTCTTTCACTACTTTCCAGAGTCCATCAATATTGGTTGTTATGTGCTTAGGAAGAGTTCTTTTTAAAGAGATAGAGGCATAGTAGTCCAAGGAATTCGCAGGAATATGTTGAAGACTTATATATGCAATACCTGTATCAGTCTTCATATTTTCAGGGAATGCAATGGTACTTTTCGAAATATGATTTGCTACTTTGTAATGATGAAGTTTCACTCTTAGTAAGTCACTGGGATGAAAACAATTCAGCCCGTTTAGGACTGTGTAAGGACCGTCCCAGTGTGACTGTAATAGGCTTTACGCCTTCATTGAATCGGCATCCTGTAGCTGTTGTGTCGTACTCCAGCGCCAACAGACTCGTTCTTGTGCAAAATTGCGCATCACTTCAAACCGTGCTTGGCTTGGAGATATTGAATGTAATCTTCAGACGATGAAGGCATATCCGCAGAGCGCCAAATAAGAGATCACAAAGAAGACGAAAGTCACGGCCGAAAAGCGTCTGAGATGGGAAATAGCTAGTAGTCTCGTGGACAGCACTGCGATAAGTCATTAAAACCAGTGATAATTTGTCCCAACATTATTTGCTTCTGGAAACCACCAGCAAGACGTTATTAAGGATAGTTCGATTAAACCTCTTCACCATGCCGACTGACTAGGGATGTAAAGGTATTGTTCGGGTTTTGTTGATGCCGAGTAACTTGTAGAGTTCTGTAATTATGGCGGATGCAAAATTTCTTCTTTGATCGGAATGTAACTGAAGAAACACTCCAAATCTGGAAATTTAGTGCTGTATCATTACTTTTACTACCGTGACAGCCTTTTGATCAGGAATAGAATACGCTTCAGGCCTCTTGGTGAAGTAATCAATGAAAAATAGGATGTATTTGTTGTCATTAACAGCTCGTGGCAAAGTTCCCAGTATGTCAAAACGTGATGAGTTTAAAATGAGCTCCTACATTGTAACGGTGCAGCTTCCCTTGGCTGCTATTCTTCGGTCCTTTCCGACCCGCATAGGCATCAGAAGATTGACACCAGTTTAGCACATTTCCCTTGCGTTACTCCAAAAGAAACCCTCTCGGACTCTATGAAATATCTTCAGTATTCCTAAGTGGCCTCCTGTTAGACTGCTATATAATTCCTTAAGTCTGGGATCTTGGAAATATCAGCTGCCATCCAAATCCATTTCCATCATACGATTGGAACTTACGTTTAGAATCTGGATTGAAGCCCAGAGAGCCCAATACTGATTTGTGGCAGAACTACAGATCAAAATGTCCTTCTCGGGTAGGTTTCCTAGTTGAAGATTGCATTAAATTAATTATGGGCTTTATGTCATCGTCTTCTAAATGGTAGTAGTAGGTGCAAGGCACCAGAAAACTTCTCAGGGATGGACATTTGCGGGGCCTCTAATCTTTAACTGCCGATACTTTCGCTGGATCCGTATACACAACTTCGGCAGTGATGACATGTCCGAGGTAAGCAACTCCCTATCTTAACAATTTATATTTGACAAGACTTCAGAATGTCTTTCTTTAATTTCTGAAGAACCTTCTAATATTTTCTAAAAGCTTTTTAAAACTTTTTCCGACAATGATGATATCATTCAGGTATATGGAACAGGCTTCTTAAGAAAGACCTTTCAACACGGTCTCCATGAGATGTCTGAAAGATGCTGCGCATTGCATACTCGAAATGGCATCTCCGTGAACTGCCAAAATCCTTGCCCAGTAGTAAATTTCATCTTTTCTCCGCTATAAGGATGCACCTTTACTTGCCAAAATCCACTCTTTAAGTCAAGCGTTGAAAATCACTGGCTTCCAGAAAGAGAGTCCAGAATGT
>KK122165.1:302510-398642 GCA_000611955.2 Stegodyphus mimosarum
ATGTCGTCCCTGTGGATGCCTCTAGGTACTGTCGTTTTTTCACAATGTGAGAAATATGGATACATACACGCAGATTCTTTATTATATAATTTCCTTAAAAATAATACACAGGGATAATATTTACTGGCAAAAATTTGAAAAATGATTCAGACATTTTATAGTGATTGAACGCAAAATCCCGTTTCCAGACTAGTAGCCCATTTAGGCTAATAATAATGATGTTAAATTTTGAAACGATCGCTATAGTGAAAATGAATTGAAAAATGGGTAATTATTTATCCCTAACAATTCCCTATTATTTCTATGAAATAATCATTAAGTCATCAAATTAACACTCACTTTTAAGTTACTGTTAATACAAAAGTAGACTATTTTTACTTCCTTGTACGAAGAAAAGGAAGTATTGTAATCACGAAATTTCCGGGTACCATATTTCAACGAAAATACCCGTTTTGACAGTTATCGAATGCAATTTACTGATGTTTTTGCGTGACATCCGTATGTAAGGACAAAATAAAGGACTCTTTTTCCAGCAAAAAAGTATAAAACTGATTTAAAATGAATTCTGAAGAGATTTTTTCGTGGCGTCTGTGCGTACGTACGTATGTATGTATGTATCTCGCATAAGTCAAAAACGAGTGGACTCAGAAAGTTGAAATTTTGTATATAGGACTGCTATAACATGTAGATGTGCACCTCCTTTTTGGTTGCAATCGGCAGCACCAAAAGTGTGTAAATACACACACACACACACACACACACACACAAACACACACACACATATATATATATGTGTGATATATATATATATGTGTGTGTGTGTCCTTGTCCAGTATATATATATATATATATATACCCACTCTATTATTCGTCTCAGTCAGCTCAGTTTTTTTTATTTTTGTATGCATGTAAATTGAGCATTTTTTGTTTTAAAAATGATTGAATTATATTGTTCTTATCTTCCGTTTAAAGTTTTTATGCCTTTAGTAAATCTGCATGCAATATTTGTAGAATTATCAACAATTTAAAAGTTGTTTAAGTACGGCTAAACCTAATTATTTTTACCATAGCAGCAATATTTGTTTACATTTGAAACTTAGCAGAATAGTGGATTTGTTGCCAATCTAGAGAAACTAAGCTTCGCAACAACAAAGATGACGCCTTGTTTTATTATTGCGAATTAAATGATGCTTAATCCGTTCTGGAATTTATTCGATGAAATGTGTTTAAGATGTACTTCGTAATTTTTAATATAGATATTTTGAGTTTTTATGTATTTTTGTCTTATCGCGAAGTGAGAACTGAATCAAAGAAAGAGAAATATTGAATCGTCTATGAAAAAACGGTTCCTTTCTTTCTTTTCTTTTTTTAAAATTTCTTTTATACATCGTTTTAGATTTATTATAGTATTTCAATAGAACATGTGGCAACGATTAGATAATTCTTCAGATGATATCACTCTTGTGCATTCTGAGTTATAAAATGAATGAGATGTAACTGTGTTAAGCGAACCTAGCGCCAGAGTGTTCGCCATGGTAAACAAATATAGTGAGTTTTAAAGAGTGCATTTATTCTGTTGCGGTTTATGCGCTACCGACGAAGTAGGTTTAATTCAATCCAATCAGTTTAAATGACATGCAAGAAAAAGTGCGTATAATTTAAGACTCCATAGAAGGAAGTCATAAGGTGTACACATCAGATTTTTTCTATTGAATCAATGATCAAATATTTAATGCATGAAAAAGGATGATTTTGAGAATCATTCATACTATGCTATAAGTATTTTGAGAGAAATTTATAAACTTGTTTTCATTTCAGATTTTCAAAATTTTCAATTTAAGTAATTAGCTACATCTTTTCCCTCGAAACTATATTGAATTTTGTGTTCATTTAACAATTAAGTAGAACATATTTTTTTAACTTCATATTGCGAATTTTAATGAGCTTATATTTAGTGTTTATCAATTAATATGAAATTGGAATTTATTCGATGGTACAAATCAAGTACAAATCTGGCATTTTTGTAAAATGCTAGGAATATGTGTATGTTGAGAATTGAGCAAGAAGAAATGCTTTTCAACTAAGTTAAATTATAAAATGAAAGATTTTTTTAAAGATTCCCTACCATGCCGTGAAATTTTATTAGAAGCTAACATATGTTTTTGTATTTATTTATATAATATGACTTTAATAAAGCCAAACAATGAAAGTAAAACAGTGAACAAGCGAATAGTGAAGATTTGTAAATTTAAATTATAACAAAATTTGCAACGTAGAAAATATCAAAATCTCATCCATCAGACATTTTCGGAAACATGAATAAATAATAATACATGTTCTTCACCTTTAATGTTAATATTAATCAGCTTTTAATAGAGATGAAAAATAACTACCAAATATGTTTCAACTGAATTTCAAGAACTTCCCACTCTTTGTCGCGAAACAAAGACAATATCTGAAGCCATATTTCGGCGATGGTATCGACAAGTTCCTTGGTATTATTTCCAGAGCAATTCGATCAGATTGCAGGGCTTTGTCATGCCTCTTACTGTAGTAAAGACACGTTTCAATTGATATATTCTTTTCCCTCTCTTTTTTTTTAATTCTTCTTTTTTTATTCGTGATCCTTTCATCTCTTCTTTTTATGCATTTCCTTTTTTTTGTTTCAGATTAGAGTTCCGGCTCAACGAATCAGCCGTTTGCATCCATTATTCCGATTAGTACTCAACAGTTGACCATAAAAAATTCTGGCTAGCTTCTTAATGACTTCGACTTCAAAAAGATCGGGATTTCAGCTTCGTGGTTTTGCACCCCATGGAGAATAGGAAGTGGATAATACATTACAAAGAGATTCTTAAAATTCCAAGATGGCAAGATAAGCAAATCTGATGATTCAAGATGATCTCAACAAATAAAGAAAAATCCTGAGGTATTTTAATGAAGCTGTATGCATATTAGGATAAATAGTTCTTTTGCTTAAGATCAAATTGATGACAGCGTATCATGTGTATTTTAAGATAACACTAATAAGTTTTTCTTTCTTAATTGTATAAAGAGGAATAAATCTTTGATTTGTGTTACCAATACTTTATTGTCTTCAGCTTTTGCTTAAAGTTATTTCTTGTTATAAAGAATTATAAAGCCACAGTTATCAGAGAACTCTAATTTATTCTACAGCAAAGATGGCAAAGCAGTCTTTTGGATAGTATTAAATTTATTAATGGAATTATTTCTGTGATTGTTTAATAACGTTAGCAAACCTATGAGCCGATAAATTCGCTCAGAGAGGAAGCAGCTTGCGTAGTACGAGCGTAGCTTCATGCAAGATTTATAGAATTATCAACAATTTAAATGTTGTTTAAGTGCGGCTAAGCCTAATCATTTTTCTCATGGCGGATATTTGCTTACATTTGAAACCTAGGAGAATATTGGATTTGTTGCCAATCTAGAGAAACTAAACTTCGCAACAACAAAGATAACGCCTCTTCTTTTACGTATCTTACAATAAGAAACAGTACATGGCCAAGATGAAATCCGTCTTAAGTCGAGCCCTGCAAAATAAAAGGTCACTCCAATTGCTATAACATGGGAAACTATTACATTTAAAAAAAGGATGTTAATATATAAAGGAAATAAAATAAATACAAAAGAAGAAAAATAATAAAATAAATACATAAAAGAGCATAAAAAATTACATAGATTTGCAGTGTTTCACAATAACGTTATTACAAAATGAGTAGAATTACCATTATCAATAACTTTAATTTCAGTGTTTTACATATATAATATCGACACATACCATTACCCATATTTTTAAGTACAATACTACCATGCTTGTTACAGATATTTACCTAGCATCCAGGTATTCACAAAAACTAGAATTCAAGACAAAAGTGTACTTAGAACAAATTTAGTCGTGCAAAAAGAGCAGCTATGATGTAATATACGTGATAAACAAAGGGGAAAATTATAATGAAGCATAATAAAACAAGATATATGAATTCCATAAATTATGTAGTCAGTATATATTGTTACAGATTTTGTATCTATTTAGCTATTTATTTAGAACTGTAATTCAAATTGTTTTACTTCCCCTTGCAATGCAGCACGAGACTTACTTAAAAAGAAAGCTATGCCGAAAAAGTAAAAATACAAGAGCGCTTGCATTTAATATTTAATAAATAGATATCTCGTAATTGTTTTGCTATCCAGAAAAATCGAGAAAATATGAGAAAGTTCTCGTGCTTGATTAAAAAGCTTATAAAAGCTGGAGGAAAACATCTCAGCTCAGTTGCTATTGTTCAAGCGAACTGTTGTTTATTTAGGTCTGTTAATGATTGTAGCGAATTCGCTGTGAGATCGAATTAGTTTCTCTGTATTTTTAATTTGAGTTCTGTTTATATTCTAGTAGTTTAAAAATATAACTGCTATGAGATATTGGGATATTATACGAATATCTCTGAGTAAATATTTCAGCATTTTGTTTTATTTCTTGTGAAAAGAATAAATTTTATTAACTTCTTATCGACTTGTGCATTCAATCCATTACGAACCCGTACGCACGCAATAGAAACGAGTCCCGGTACGATCAAGGGGGTTATATGGTGTGATAGCTCTCTATGCCCGATCTATGAAGAAGGATCTTGTTTTTATCTGAAGAGCGTGCTTTTGAAGATATAAGAGCTGGAAGTTTCGCCCTCTAGAAATTTTTACAACAATCCAGAACACTCGAGAGCATTCCACAACATTTCAGAACATCTCGAAACATTCGGGAATAGTCTAGAATGTCCGGGAACATCCCAGATCATTGTGGAAAATTCCACAGTCAAATTCCACTTTCGAATGTTGTCGAATTTTCTATAATATTGTGGACCATTCGAAGCTTTTTTTGTATGGGTGTGGCTACCCAATGACAGATCGAAAATAAAGTGTAAAAAGTGTACTTAGTGCATTTCTTAAAAGCTAATTTGACGATAGCAACTTTAATATTGAAAACAAAATTCCCGGTGAAGAGAGAATATACAAATCGATTGACACGATGCTACACGTCGAAGAAAGTGTGAACTTCCCTACATAATTTTTAAACTCTTCACAAATGCCATTACACGGCCTTCGATTGAAAATTAGATCTCCGATGATACTACTCTGAAATCTCAACTCACCAAAACCATGTTTTGGAACAAGGATAGTCATCAAACAGCTATCGAATAACATCATCGAAGCCGAACTTGTGACTGGAAAAGACAAAGGACACACAGTATTTATCCCCAGAATACCACTGATATCTATTGAACTGCCATTCCAATTTAAAAGTCTGTAATTTCCAATCAAATAAGGCTACAGTTTTACAATTCACAAAGCACAAGGACAAACTTTAAAACATTGCGGCAACAGCCTCAAAGACTCCTGCTTTTCTCACGGTCAGCTATTCGTAGCTTGCTCTCCAGTGGGAAATTCGAAAAATTTGTACATAATACGCCGAATAAGAAAATGAAGAATGTCGTTTATAAACAAGTACTGTAAATAGTTAGAATATGTTTTCAATAAAAAACGTTTTCTTATATTTTAAAGTTTATCATTTTATTCCAAACTTCACACAATCTCATATCAGCTCCCTGAGCGAATGAGATTGTGTGACACTCCCTGAGCGATTGAGATTGTGTGACTGGTACCCCAGCTAGTAATAAATAAAACATGATGCATAATAAAAAACGATGATACACATAAAATTAGATAAATGGTGCAAGAAGATGTGTACATTTCTTAAACAACACAGTTTTTACTGAATATGAGAAATTAATTAACAGATCTTTCAATCCTAAACTGTGCAATTTTATTTGAAAGCGCATTCTCTGCCCAAAACGTGCGACTGAGGATGTATATTAGATTTATATATAGCACTCTTCTAACATAAGTATTTTGACAGAAAATCGGACTTTTTTTGAAATAATATACCAATGTTTTTACATATTTCGATTCTACGACTCAAATTATGCCGAGATTTTAAATTTTGTAAAATTTGGTGCGAAATTTAAGGAGAAATTTAAAATTTTAACTCCGCGCATTTTTTTCAGTTTGCGCCAAGAATAGTTCACTTGGCGAACTTCTTAAATATATGGCAACCTATTTTCCTTTGTACATAAGCGTGAGTGGAAAAAAAGTCACAATCGTTCCCTACTTTCAAATAATTTTCTTTTATATTATATTTTTTAATTATAATTCTTATTATTTTAAGGATTTTTTTTTCTTTTTTCGAATTTCATTTTAATTGTTTAAGTTGCATGATTCCTTTCAAAGAACTGTTTTAAAATTTTTTATTTACTCATTCGAACTGCGTAGTTTAAATAAAAAGTGCATCGTTTATTTTTTTCAAATAGGTTTCTTTAAACTATATTTTTTAGTCATAGTTATTAATTTAGGTTTTCTAAATTTTCAGAATTTTATTTTAATTGTTTGTGTTACTGTGTCTCTTCGGGTAATTGTTTTAAAATTTTCTATTTATTCATTCGTACTGCGCATTTTAAATATATTTGTTAATATAAAAATTTTCCAGAATTTGATTTTATTCATTTGAATTGCTTTCTTTCGAAAGCATACTTTGTGACCCAGACTACGATGCATTTGAAAACTGCATATATTTAAAGAGAAAACACAGTAAAGCACAGTTGACACGCCTTTCAATGGGCCATTCAGAAAAGATATAACCGACTCAGGTTTCTGGTACAACGATCAGGATAACATGACTGACCTGTAATGCCCATTGAGAGGTGAAGCGGGTGGAATAATAATAAATAAATAAATAAACATGACAGATATATTAACTTAGGATGACATTCATATATTGCTTTAAACAGTTTTATCGTTGTACCCATTGCTTTACACAATTTTATCATCCTTCATTTAGTTTTTTAAAATGTTATTCATATTTTAGTCAAATGTTTTATTTTTGAAATCGCAAGAATCATATATCATAAGGTTAAAAAAGCTTTAAATTTAAAAAATAAATACTAAATTTTATTCAAAAATTTATTTTTTCTTCTTAATGGCTTGCTCTTTTTCTTCAGGCATTCTGCAAGTATATTAAAAAACATCCAACTTTTCGAAACATCTTGGTATTTCTAACATTCATTTTAAATAAAATTATCGCCTTCCATTTCATAAGGGATCACAAACGACCGAGCGGCAAAGTCGCTGAATACTGGTAGTTCGCTCCAGGGTTCGTATCCCGGCGAATGGGGCTGATTGCATAGGCGTTTCCGTGGTTTTTCTCATGTGTAACGTGCATATGAGCTGGTTTCCCTTGGGAAATTCTTCACGAAGGCATCTCTCCTTTTAGGCAGATAGCCCTGCTTTGCCGTAACTTAATAATCCAGTTTAATCCATTTCATCAGTATTTGGTCAGAGCCTTTATCATTTTTTACAGGCTAGGAATTTTGAAGGCATGAGATGAAAGGAAAAACTGGTTTCATCAAGAGATAAAACATCTTTAGATGACATCCATATACATCATTGAATTAATTCCTGAAATTTCAAATAATTCGACTGAGAAATCATGGGATTCTCCGTTTATCATACGCTATGATGTTCTATGACGTAATTTAAATTTATACCAACCACATAATCGAAAACCAGTCGCTCTTCGCATTAATCTGCAATGATATCTTTTTTTGTCTTTTCCGTCAGCACAAGCTCAGTTGATGGTAATTGCTGATGTTACACGTCCAAGTGTTTTCGCTTTGAACACCCAAATTCCTTGAAGTATTCTGAAAGTATATTCAAATGCATCCAACTTTTCGAAACGTCTTAGTACTTCTGACAGCAAAATTCCCCTTCAAATTTTTGCTTACTTTTCTCCCTAATTTTCTCCTTTTCTTCTACATTTATTTTCAGTGCTCAAGCAAGAAAATTAAGATTTTTCGACTGTTACACTTCCACAAATTCTGCTATATATATAATGTAATGTATGCTATAAATATAGTCTGCTTGTTTGTGTAAGTGTCTAATTTATAGGAATTCAGAGTTTTATTCCAAACTGAATGCAATTTTGCACATTTCATCTTTTTGCACATTCATTCTTATCAATTTTTTTAAAATATCAATTACATCAGGTGCGCTTCAGCTGACGACAGCTTTTCATTTTCTATGCATTTTAACTATAAATACAGTTTAAAGCAAAGTCCAAAGAATAAATATTTTAATTACAAGATTTTTTGCTAAATCACAAAGAAATAAAAGATAAAACAGTTCATAAAACATCAAACGAAAGTTAAAACAAGAGGAATATCACCGTCTACACAAGATTTGAAGAACCACCCCACGAGGCCCAACACTCAGGGCGTTTGTGGTGGAACGTAACTCTCATAACTTCCATCTTGCGTATACGTCACCTATCACATCGCCATTCTAACGTTCCCACTATCACTAGAAATCAGACATGCTAAGCAACTTTTTTTTTTTTTTACAAAAAACATAATTTAATACTTCTACACATTTTTAAATCTGAGATCATGTCACTCGTCTTATGTCCACGTTGCCGTTGCTTCTTTCCCACTATCAGTTCTTACTAAAATCGTTACACAGTGCTATGTTTAATTTACTCTTTAAAAAAATGTCGAACTTTTAAAGAATAATTTAAGTCCGCGCTGTATAAGATTTCGCGAACATTTCGAACACCATGAAGAAATTGGCCAAAGTGGATCGTTATTTTTTTAAAGCTGATTTCAGCAAAAAACATAAAGGATAACAAAGGAAAACTTGACTCTTGAAATAATCGATCAAAGGATAGGTATTATACAACAAGCTACTTCAGGAAATGCTTCCGGCAACTTCGTCAACTTTTCATCTATTGATTCTCTAATGGATACAGTGATTGATGACTCTTCATTTCCGACGTAACTTTTAAATGCTCTTTAAGCTCCTAGAAACACAACCACACTTAAATAAAGAATCGCCTTTCATATTATTAGATTATCGAGACATTAGGTATTTTATGAAAGCAGGAGAGATGAAAACTGAACAATGCCCTCGCCGGAAGTCGAACCAGGAACCTCTTAAATACACGCCGAGCCTGCTGGTTACTGCACCACGAAGGTGGGAGAAATACCTTATATACTCTTCCTTTTAAAGGGCGACTGGGGCTTTGGGGACCCAACCGTGGTGGTAACCAAATCCTGGTGGTGGAGAATCATCATCCACCACCATTTTTAGTTCGGACGCCACTGTAGAGACATTAGGTATTTTTGGAAGCAGGAAATGTGAAAAATGAGAAAAGTCCTCGCCGGGACTCGAACCACGGAACTCTAGAATACGCGCCGATTGTGCTGACCACTACACCATGAAGGCATACGAAGAAGGCGAGGGAAATACCTTATAACATAGATCTATCAAAGCTGTGCAACACAACAAGGTTCACCGTGAAGAATTTACTACCTAATCTCATAGATGCCGCCATTATCATGAGGGGCGTGCCGTATTTGAAGATGTGTTCATTCCTCTCATTTCATCGATACCCAGGGATTCAAACATACCCTCCGATTTTCGGAGATAGCAATTTCCACCCAGCCTGCATTTGTTATGATTAGCTACATGCACAGGGATAGTCACCTTTTGTAACGGTACTAACTTAGAAACATCATGCAACTTGAACACCTCATATTTTTCACAAGGCAAATTATACGTAGTTCGGTCAAGAATTAACACGAGGTAAAGCTTGTTTGTTTACGCTCCGAATGGACAAACGAAAAATATTGCATCCCCCCAAGCTTTGCGATAAAATGTGCGGAAAAAACAATGTTCATTTTCTATATCAGTAACACCTACAGTTTTACTCGAGTTTGGCAAAATTTTGAGTAATTACTTTGAAACAAAATAAGATGAAAACCACTGTCAGCCTGAAATTTCGAAAAAATTACACCCATTCCCTAAAATGAGGCCTCTTCACTCTACCTAGAACCCTGACAACGCTGGGTATTTCGTTTAGTAAGTGATTTAAACCTACTACATCTGCTCATATACCCAAATTTTAGAGAACAAAGCGTTTTTTGAAAAGGAATAAGAATGAAATGTGCCGTGATCTGTTGTATATTTATTTAAGTATTATGTAAGAAAAGGTTCGTCCCACACGCTACAGTCTATTTGCCAAGCAGTGATGGTAATTTGAAGAAGCATTAAGATTTAGTCATGCAATATTGCATTTTCAGACATTATGGTTTCCAAACGTTTCTTCAACAGCGATCAGCATTTTGATGTCTAATTTGATCAAAATAAATTTTGCTTGAGAAAGTCAATGACAAGTTATGAGCTGAATGTTTTTTAAAAATGAATATTTCTAATAGCAAATTAATAGACACGGGAACTTTTAAAGGCAACTTCGAGACAAAACAGAAACGATGACCACAAATTTGAGAGGAGATAAAATATGGTAAATAAAATAATTTTTGTAATACAATCCGTGGTCAAAATCGCAGAGGCTTCCCGTAAGGGGATGCTTGCTGGTGAGTGTCAATTACTCCGTCGTTGTAGTGATACATGTATGGCACTTTTTAGTCTTTCATTTGAACAATTCATTAAGTATCGAACATAGTTTCTTATAAAATCTGTGATGAAAAGAAATTGTTGACTTCCATGTTCTTCATATTTACTATATTTCTATTACCTCTTTGTTTCTATTTCTGCTTTCATATATCATATTCCACCAGTAATTAATTAAAGGAAGTAATAAAATGAAATCCAGAAAATGGAATCTTATCCAGTAAGTAATAAAATGGAAAGACACTTTTAAATATTATGCTTGGGGAAGGAAAAAATTCTTAAATTACTGAGATTTTAACGATCTTCCTAAAAGGTTCTTTTAAAGTTTAATACAGCTTACCAGCAGCGATTATCTATGGAAATGGCCTAGATGGAATATGGGAAACGACTAAAAATGATAGTATTATTATAAATATTTTATATAAATGCATATTTTCTACGAAAATATTTTATAGGATATTAGATCAATACGCTTTTAGACTAACATGAGAATGTTACATATTTCGTGTATATTTAAAAGGTGAAAGATATGTAATGTAATTGTGTAAAAATATTTAGTGTTTTGAATTAAATATATTACGCAATTTAAATTAAATCTTTATCGATTATTATTAAATTAAATTAATTTTTATTAAATCAATCAGATTAAAAAGTAAATAACATAAAAGATTAAGAACTGTATCTGCTGCGTTTAAATATTTCAGTTTGTTAATTAATAACAGACTGATTAAATATGAAAGAATAGTATCGTTCCGTACGTACGGGTTCGTAACGAATTGAATGCGCAAGTAGTTAAAAAGTTGATAAAATTTATTCTTTTCACAAGAAATAAAACAAAATGCTAAAATATTTCCTCAGAGGTATTCGTACAATATCACAATATCTTGCAATAGTTATACTTTGAACTACTGAAACGTTAAACAGAACTCAATTCAAAACAGAGAAATCTAATTCGATTTCAGCGTGAATTCGCTAAAACTACACTAAGTAAGCAACCACAGTTCGCGTAGCTTTCTCTTAAAATAAATCTCGTGCTGTAATGCACGGGGAAATGAAACAATTTTACTTACAATTCTACTAAAAATAACTAAATAATACGAAAACCGTAACAATATCTTACATTTTTCTGGATGACAGTAGATTCGAATGAAAAGTGAAATAATACAAAATCCTGTTTCGAGACTAATAGCCCTTTCGGGATTAAAAAAATAAAATTTGCAATTATTGTATAATTTAATTGAGCTTTCTATTAAATAGCGTACTTTGTGTTTCATATACTTGTAATAGAAAAGATGTTCACAAATTTAAGGAGTCACAGAAGATGGAAAAATTAGCAATTTCTTTTATAAATTTCTTGGTGGAATATGAAACGTGAAAGCGGAAATAAAAATTTAGTAAATATGTAGATCATGGAAGTCAAAAATTTCTTTGGTCACAGATTTTATAAGAAACTATAAGGTATTTCTCCCGCTTTTTAACATGCCTTCGTGGTGTAATGGTCAGCACGCTGGACGCGAATTCGAGAGGTCCGAAGTTCGAGTTTCGGCGAGGGCATTGCTCATTTGTCTCTTCTCAAGCTTCAAAAAACATCCTAATGGCTGTAGAGTGGCTCCGGAACTAAAAATGGTGCTGGATGATGATTCTCCACCTCCCGGATTTGGCGATAGGTTCCCCTAATCCCCATCGCCTATTAAAAGGGGGAGTATATAAAGTATTTCTCCACCTTCTTAGCATGCCTTCGTGAAGTTGTGGTCAGCAATCTCAGCGCGTATTCGAGAGGTCCATGATTCAAATCCCGGCGAGGGCACTACTGATTTGTCTCTTCTCCTGCTTCAAAAAACATCCTAATGACTCTACGAAAGAATGTTTGATTCTTAGATCAACTGTACGACGACACTACGACGACAGAGTAATTGACACTCACCAGCAAGCCTTCCCTTATGGTAAGCCTCTGGGATTCCGACCACGCAGTGTATTGCAAATATTATATCATTTGCCATATTTTATCTCCTATCAAATTTGTGGTCAAGGTTTCGGTTTTGTCTCGAGGTTGCCTTTAAAGCTATTGTCTTTCTTAATTTGCTATTAAAAATATTCATCAATTCAAAAAATTCAGCTCATAACTTGTCATCGATTTTCTCAGGTAAAACTCATTTTGATCAAATTAGACATCAAAATGCTGATCATTGTTGAAGAAACATTTGGAAACCATAATGTCTGAACAAGCAATATTGCATGACTAAAATCTTACTTAAATCTTAATGCTTCTTCAAATTACCATCACTGCTTGGCAAATAGATTGTAGTGTGTGTAGGAACCCTTTTCTTAAGTAATACTTAAATAAATATACAACAGATCACGACGCATTTCATTCGTATTCCTTTTCAGAAAAAGCTTTGTTCTGCAACATTTGGGTACATACACAGGCAGTGGATTTGAATCACTTTGATCCTCTGTACGATCACCAATAACTTTCGTCTCATAAAACAGCAAATGATTGAAACTTTTACTTGATATATCGTTAAAATTCACTAGCATTCAGTATCAAATTAATACTGTTGAAATTATCAGACGCTTTTTATTTTGAGAGCTGCTGGTGCTAACAACTCTTCCGAAATAGAACCAAAGAGAATTTTCAAGTTAATAAAAGCTTTAATACTGATTTTGACTCACTGTCGTTTTTAAAGAGCTATAATGTTTTTGTAAAAATCGATGATGATCTTTTGATGTAAAAATCGGCATATTTTTAACACTTTATATAAGGAAAAGGTCATAATTTGACTGTAAATTTTAAGCCATTATTGATAAGCTATTAAGAACACGAATAGAAATCCTGTAACAGCACGTGAAGCGATCAAATAATCTGACGCGAACATCATTTTCAAGCGAAATACTAAATGCAGTTGTTGAAGTTGCAAACTTTTTTCTGTTTGCAGCCTTGACATGATGAATGGTTGACATCGTACTACTACGTTCTTTGTTTACAAATCGTGTTCCCATATGTTTACAGTTGATTAAAATGCGTTATTATTAATGATAGATATTCTTAGCAGTAGTAAATCTTTTCACGAAAACAGTTTTCTTTTTCCCAAGTGCTTTGTAATAACTGCAAGGAAAATTATTAGAAATTATTTCAAGTAAATCTTTCGTTTTTCTTGTTAGAACCACATTTCATATCTTAATAACCTTTTACTGTTAAACGTTAGAAATTGATTGTTATAATATGTGAATTAATTATTTCATTCAAAGAAATGCGTTATTTACAAAGCGTAATAAATTTGCACTTTTATTTTGGATAATTTCCCGTTATTGACATTTTCCTCTCAGTTTGTAGTAACTTTAATTCTGATTAACTTGGATAATTTGATGCCCCTTTCTATATGTAACTTGAGACATAAGGTTTTACTGAGCTGGAAACAAAAAAAAATTAGCAATGCGTCACCAGGATTGGAAATCTGGACCTTCCGATGCTAGCAAGGCGTGCTTCCAATAACACAACGAAGGCAATGTGTAAGGCGAGAACAAATACCTTATGTTCTTCCCCACTTAAAGACCGATTGAAAATGTGGGGATCTACTCTCCAAATCCCGATGATTACAAATTACCGTCCACCGCATTTAATTCGGCTGCCACTGTGGAGTCCCCTACACCTGAATTTTTTTGGAACAAAAAAGGTGAGAAAGAAGCGATGACCTCGCCAGGATTCGAACTTCCTTTTTCCCGACTGCTAGCCGGACGTTCTACCAATTGCACCCAAAGGAATACAGTGTCAGGACTGAGTGTTCGGTGCATATTCTTGGCAAACATCTTCGTGAAACTCCTTAAGTCCTGATCTGGAACAGGCAGCTGAATGCAGCTATGTTCTGTGGTTGATACTGTGATTCAGTGTTGAATACTGCACTTGAAAGGAATTTAAAATCCCCTTTTATTAAATCACTATTATTTACAACCACTTCCCAACTCGGGAGGGATACAGAAAGTAAAGACCACACTTGGGTCTAAAATGAACAATCAAATAATTTAAACTAAAACTAATTAGAAATTAAACAGTCGTCGCTCACAGAGCTATAACGCGAGGTTGGCCTCTAACTAAATGGTGCGTAGCAAGATTTACTAATTCTGACGCTCTTGGATTTATTTCAATAAGCAATCACGTAAAGCTCTATGGCTTAGAATTTAACTGCTAGCTAGTCAGGAGAACGTCGAATAGAATGATCGTGGTCTGAGAATAAAAGCTCTTTCACACTGAGAGGTTTCTACCTCTCGTTTAAATGGAACTTGGCTCCACTTCAATTTAGCATAAAGCTAAAACGCGAGCTTCTTCTAACGGGAAGTTGAAAATGAGAAGGGATAGAAAGATTTAAATTAAAATAAAACTTTGTTAGTTTAACTAAAACCTTACAACAGTAAGGAGAAAGCAAATACCTTATAAATGCATTCACATTACACAGAGAATGGAATTACTTATAACCATGATTTTACATACAGTGTTAATGCATAAATGGATGAGTGTACGCATGTAACTTTAATTTTTTTTTCTCTCAGAAAACTGCTGCAGTTGTTGTAAAAAGGTGTGTTTAAATCAAGATAAACTAAATATTTAAATCTTAGGTATAGGAAAAGGTCTGTTATTCCGAAATCAGTATATATTTGATGCATAAATCTTACAGCAGATGTTTGCTGTAAGCACAATAACAGGAAGTTTGAGCTTTACTGTTAGTTAAAAGAACGTTAATAACCTCAAATATAAAATTTTACTTGTCAAATTTAAAATCATATCAGTATATTGAAGTGATGCATATCAGCAATAAATTTAGAACTGCTTTCCAATTGTTGTAATTGGTTTATAAGAAAATTCTACCATTTTGAGGGAAATAAGCATCGGAATCCTTCCTGTCTTTCAAGAAGTAAAAATATTCTGTTCTGCGTCAATGTAAAAGTGTGTATAATGTATAAATGGGCGGGAAAGGCTTCTTTTAAATGGGCGAAAAAGGATAAATGAGTAATAACAAGAGAAATGATAATCCTAGTACTGTCAAAAAAAGTCAAATATCATGAGATAAAGCTCTTGAGAGCTTTGTGAAAAACTTAATGGCAATAATAGTGTTAACTAAATTTGATAGACTTCTATAAATGATAAATATAGAAAACGTATTAAAAAGTTTGTTTTACTAATTAGATAAGCCTTCTGGATCATTTTAAAGGAATTTAAAACTTTTTTATATGCTATAAGATATGCTACAAGAAGTAAAATCCAAAAAAGAGAATTAAAAAACTGAGCAACAAATTTTATTAACAGAAGAAAAATAAGTCTGTTAAACGTGCAAAAAATCGAAGCAATTTTTGAATTAAAAAAGAGAACAGTTGTTACTGTAACACGATTATTTTTATTACTATTTATTATCATGGAATTTCTTTCAATTAAATGTGCTTTTTGCTGTGGTAACTTCTACTAGTAACAGTACGATAAAAGCCTCTATCAGGAGCAGTAGACTTTAAATTTCTTGTCGTTCATGATTCACCATTACCCTCGATTTAACAGTTTCTTTCATCTGTTTAGCCCGAATACTGTTAAACTGTCCTGAATTTAAGAATTTTTATGACATAATACTTTTTCTACTTGTTTTTTTAAAATTTAAAGAAAAAAAGAAAGAAAGAGAGGATAAAAGAAGAAAAGTTTGTGTAGTTAGCAAGTGAAACCTATTAGCATGTCATATTGCATACTGTGCAGCATTTTATAATATATTTGAGGATTCACATTTTGCTCGATATTGCTCATCAATCCTCAGAAAATTGCTTAACTCTGTGGATTGACAACTTGAATTTCAATGTTGGTCGTATAGGTATAGTCTCGGCTCACTAATTTTGCAGATCCGCTTGAATTTTGTGGGAGAACACCGTAAGGGGCGGTCTGAAGGTTTCCTATCTGTTTTGCCCTACTTTCGGTCTCTTGAGAGGACTTTCGGCTTGCCTTTTCAGCTCTCCTTTGCCGTACGGCTATAAGTTTAAAAAACATTCATGCCTTCGCCGGGATTCGAACATCTGCCCATCGAAACAATAGTCAGCGTCACTAACCACTATACTGTATGGGCGACAAGTAGCGTGGTGGTAGAATATTAATAGCTTTGTGTCTAGGTGTGAATCCTGGAGAATTCAGAAATATTTGCAAGTCTATAGGGTCTTTGCGGCATGGTGGCAGTTAAAATATTATTGAGCCGAAAACCATCTTGGAAGAGGAGATCATAGGGCGACCTCGGATTCGTTCTCTGCTGGATTCTTCTTAAAAATTAGAATGGATCTGGACAAATTGTTACTGTTAGCTATGAAGGCACAAGGCCTAAGCCAACGACAGACACAACCTTTGCTTCTTGGTTGCGATAAAATACGCGGACTTGATCTGATTTTTCTATCAGCTAAGGGCAATTAGTCACAGCAACCGAACAGCACAATAACAACGCGGCAGAAGATATAAACACAAGAAAACTTTGAATTGAAAAATTACTTTTAATTTTTATTTAAATGCGCCGTAATTTTTTTTAATGTTTTTTGTACATGAAAACCTTTATATAAAAATCAATTGGTCGTAGCCTATAAATGTTTTTTTTTTGGAAAATAGTAATTTTCTTTTGAAGAGAAAGGCTGAATCATGCATTCGGCTTTCTAATAAAAGTTTTTTTTATAAACAGTTTTATGTTAAACAGAGAGCAGTTTTATTACTGCACGTAAGAGCAGATATTTAGCATCTTCGCTTACAAAAGCAGAGAAAGATTATTTTTTGCAGGCAGCTTGACAATGTAACATCAGCTGAAACGGGTATCTCACTTGCAGCTTATTTATTCAATAACTACAATATCTTGTGCTATAGAGATAATTTTATAGACTAGTAAATTTTATTTTTCATTTTAAATTACAGAGCTCCATCTATAGGTGCGACATTCTGTGATTATATATTTTGATCAACTTTCACATGCAAGCATCTCACTGAAATTATCAGTGTGAAATTCAGCAACTTTGCTAAACCGAAGTAAAGGGAATGAAAGTATAATCCTCGAAATCCTCAAAATATATATGATCTAGTATCTGTTACGGAAAGATATTCATATCTGACATTACAACAGTCATTATTTGCATAGGGAAAACGCATATGCTCTTTCATTTTAATTCCAAAAATGGCGTTTAAAATGGTAATACCTATGCTCTAAGTACAGCCTAAATATACAAGCTGTTTTCACGAGTCGAGTTTCGGTATATATGTTACCGTTAAAGTATGAAATCCGTTATTTTATAGAATACTTAGTTATTCCATGAAATAACTGATCGTGTCCGTTAAAGTGTAAAACTCTCTTGTATTTCATGGTTTAACTAGTTATTTCATAGGATAACGATGTGCAGCACGTTAAAGTGTAAAATAATCTATATCATATATCTCGCTTTTTAGTATAAGGTACATTTACGTTTCGTTTAACAATATGGAATGTTCGTGTAAAACCCAGTGTGTCAACAAAAAATGTTTTGTTTTAGAAATAATGTTCTTTGTAATTCCAAGTGTCATTTTAGTAATCCTTGTTGTAACAAACGATTTTATGGTACGGTTTCATAAATACCATTTATACGCTGCATAAATTAGATAAATTGCTTCTTTTTCATTTTAATTGTCTATCATTAGTTTATTTATAGAATACCTAGTTATTTCATTTTAGATAAATTGTTTATTTTACACTTTAAGTGTCTCTCATTAGTTAATGTATAGAATACCTAGTTATTTCATAGAATAATTAGTTAAAGTGTCAGATTATTAACATATTTCACACTTTAACGGACACGATCAGTTATTTCATGGAATAACTAGGTATTCTATGAAATAACTGCATTATATACTTTAACGGTAACATATATACTGATTCACAAAGCATTCTTCTATGAAGAAATCTTGAATTCCTGACTTTCTACTGAATTGTGCGTGAAAAATATTGGATTTATTGGCACTTTTTATTTTTATAATAAATGATCTTGATTAAATGGCCATGTTACATATTTTAAATAAAATTCTATATATACGCAAGACATTGCGTCTCCAAGCAAAACATTTTACAGGAACTGTAAATTCCTAACTTCTTTCTATGACATATAATGCGCAACCTCATCTAGTAAATGAATATCTTGAAAATAAAGATATAATGGAAATTTACGCTATTATTATTTATTTAATTAGGCTATTGTAATCCACAATTTATTTAACTCCATGGGAAGACGTTGTCATCACACAAAATATAATTGCTTGTGGAATTGGATGGAATAGGATGATTTTTGGTAATTATGCATGCATTTCTTCTATTTTGCAACTCTGCTTTATATAAGTAACTATATATCACTATTAAATTTCAAGATAGACTGCTTTTTTCATGCACAAATTTTACGTAATTATTCATTTTACGTTATTTCACAAACTTTACAGAAATGCTTCAACCAGGTATCAAGGGCTCATTCAACAGTTTCGATTGATTTTCTTAATCTCTGTCTTTACAGAGTTTTGAAGACTTTCAGAGTTTTCTGGGGTATTGCGCATGTTCAGGTATTTTTGAAGGTAGCGACACGAGAAAATAAGTGCTGGAAGCGGCACTAAGTAAAGATGGTAGTAATTTTTGAGAAGGCTGGTAATTGATGCAACTACCATTAAGCCATTTTTCAGTAGGCTGTAGATGTATGGAGAGAGTGAGGACAACTTTGGAAACCTTTGAACTATTCCGCTTCTGGGGTACTGCCCTTTTCCTCGCCTTGTAACATTTTATATATATATATATATATTATATATATATATATACTTTTAATTAGCAAGTAAGAATGTAGAAGCTATGGTACATTCGAAACCTCTAAAACCCTATTTGTAAAAGCACAGTAGTGCCAAAAAATTACATTACCAAATAGCATCAAAAAACCATTATTAATAAAAATACCATAATTAATAAAACTTGACTTAAAAATAATAAATTGAGACTAAGAATTGAATATTTATAAAATTGTGGGAAAAGTACAAGTTGTAAGAAAAAGTATAAGTTGCAAGAAAATAGGAGAAAAAACTCAATTATGTACAAAAAGATCAAAATGGCAATATTCCATTGAGAGTCACATAACAGTATCGTCAGGGGAAAAGTGCAATGTAATGAAATATTACCTCCCACGCGTTTCAACAAAGGACCAATTGAGATAATTAACGCGGAAAATTATTTAATGATACACGATAACGTCTAAATTGGGCGTTCCTTTTCCCTACGCGTGGAAGAAAAGTTAGACGAAAACGTAATATACAACATATTTCATCAAAATTCCTAAAGAATAATTAAAACTACAAGAAAAATGTTTTGAAAATAGTAATACAAATAAGAAACTAGGAAACAAATACAGCTGAATTGTCTTATGACTCATAAAACTTAAATCTAGTAAAGTGAACCTTGGAAGAAAGAAATTTAGAAATCCAAAAACTGTAACATGTTTAATGAAATAAAAATATAAAAATTCAATTGGAATTCTAGAAGGAATGCCAAATCAGGCTATTTTCTTAATGAAACCTTTAAAGTCGACCTGTTACAAGACATAAAACTAAAATCAAAGGAAGTGAACATGGGACGAAAGATATTTAGAAATCTTAAAACGGAACCATGTTAACCATGTTTAAAGAAACATTCAATTGTAGAAAACCAATATATATATTTCATAAGAAACTAAGGTAAAGTGAAATAAAATTAAGTAATTCTCTTGCGCCGTTGTTACAAGGAATGAAATTTGAATTTAACTTATACAAAAACATTATATCATTCATATAAAGCTAATTAAAACTTTGGAAATATAATTATAAACAAACAAAGATTAATATTTCTGCGAACTAATCCGCAGCATCATTCAAATTCATAAAGCATGTGTAAATCAATATTCACTTTATATAACTTAATTTAGTATTAAAAAATTCTTTAAAAATTTTTAGATTAATTTGTGGATTATTAGATATTTTTTCATGTGTTTGGATGCTTGCAATTGATTTACATACGCTTGAATTTGAATGATGTTGCGGATTAGTTCGCAGAGCTATTAATCTTTATTTGTTTACAGTTAAATTTCCAAAATTTAAATTAGCTTTATATGAATGAGATAATGTTCTTTTGTATTATCTCATTATATATATACATATATATGTGTGTGTGTGTGTGTGATGTACCAAATGTAGTCGTAGCTCAAAGTATCAGACGATAAGTTTAAAGAAAAAACAGAATCCATTTATAAATTTCCATGAAAAACAGCAGTTACAAAAATAAGCTCCCCGGAGTAAATAAAAAGGAACAACTAATAACTTTTTGTATTGAAGTTTACTCCATCGTTACATTAATGGAAAGATCCCCTATATTCCTTTGCGAGTCCTTTTATAATCTCTGGAAAAGCGGAGCTTCCAAGAAATAACGTCAGCCTCGTCAACCAATCCAGTTCGCTTTAAATATTTCTAGAACATTCAATAACTGTACGTGTAGAAAAGGCGGAAAAATCAACTTGACTACGGGACTATGAATTTAATTCCATGTACTTTCAAATAAGAGATCGTCGCCATTAAAATTAAAAGAACATGCATTTAGAATTGTGACTGGGGGGAAAAACAAAAAGAAAAGACGAAATTTAAGTTGTGTATTTTTGACTATGAAATTTTAGTATTACATATATATATATATATATATATATATGCATACTACATATTTAACGGTATATATATATGCTATATATCAAACAATAATTACTTTTGCCCGCCTTACTCGATATACAGTAAAAGAATATTTTTTTGCGATTTTTAATGACTTCTGTATTTAGTCAAAGATTTTGGAAGTTGATCTACGCCATCAAGTGAGTATATTCAATTGCAGTTTAGAAATATGTACACATACTATTAGCTTTACAATGATATATTATTTTAATAGATGGTTAGTTGGAGTTTATAAAACTTGCTTCAAAAATTTTAAAATTCTTCTGTGTTTCAGCTTCATTTGGTTGCAAATTGTGAAGTTTTAACAGGGTTGAAATGAAACTGAGAAATTATGGTAACGAAGAACTAGAATAAAAAAAATTAATACTATTATAAGCAGAATATGTTACATGCCTGACATTTTTTCGTGATTGAAGAGACTGTTAGACGAAATGCTTCATATATATTATGAATCAACCTCCAAAAATACACAGCAATAATATGATTTGATCTGTTAATTAAAAAATACTTTTAATAGACAGCTGCGAGAAACGTAATATATCTTCTAAAATGCCAGGGGTGCATTTAGGGATGAGCTTCGATGATTGATTGGGAAGGAAAGTTATAAAATGTAATAATATGTTTGACACGTGAGTGCACATTGAGTTCCATAAACGTCTGGAAAAAGATCGAAAGTTGTAAATCATCGGTATCAAAAGTTTCCGAGTTTCCTTACATTTACGTGGTTAGAATGAAGTCATCTTTAGCTTTATGTGTACAAATAAATTGCTTTGTCTGTACCAAAAAGCGGAAATGCTGCTTTTTTATAAAGTCTGACATAGAAAGCAGTGAAATAACAGTAACTTGAGAATCGTGTTGTATGCTTGGGGCGCTTCGCATATTACATATTTGTATTTGAAATCGGTTAAGTCAAGTACACATTATGTAGCAAATACTTTAACAACTCTCTATTTGAAAAAGAAAATGTACGGATTTGGAATTTAAGATCTTAAATGAAGTAACTTTTTTGATAAAATTTGCCCTCAATCCAGTTTGTCAAGTCTTTGTATTTTATGGGCCGCGAAATCTCCACAGTTAAAACGGAAACAAGAACAATTTCTTCTTCTTCTTTCTCTCTCTCTCTCCTTTTTTTTGAACCATGTGATGTTTCATATCACTTTATTTATTTTTTATGTCAGCGAAAGTATTAGCGTTTTTGCTGGCAAAATATTTTTAAAAAGATTACTGTTCCCAAATTCCAAAAAGAAAAAAAAAATATTACTACATATACACATATTTTCATCTTTATTACAATGTTACTTATCCGGTTTGTCTCCTTTTTGCAATGTCGAAAATGGAAAAGAAAAGAAAAAGAACAAATGAGAGTTGTGAAGTAATTTTAGTTTATATTTTTTTACAACATTAATCACTAAATAAAACCACAAGAGAATTCCAGCGTTTGTTCATTCCATGTAAATATTTTTTTGTCTTTTTATAAACTATTTAATATTAGCATTTAATAATACTGTTTATTAGTTTTATTAATAAAATCTTTTACAACAAAATCATCTAATTTACAAATCACAAAAGTAGATTTCATAACAACTTTCTTGTAAAACCTTCTTGAATGAAATTAAACTTGAAATTTCGTAACAGGAGAAAAAAAAGACAATACTTCGGCACATGAGTTTAAAACAAATTCATTATAATTTAATTTTTTGTACCTTTGTATCATATAAATAATATTGCGCTCTTAAGGTAGATATCATATCATAAAAATAGATTTAATTTGGCGTTCATTTAATAAAGTATTTTAAAAATTAAATCTGTACTGCGAATAATTTATTTGAATAAAATTTTACAGAAAAATCAAAACATCATTCAAATGAGCAGATACGTTAATTAATAGCGGTAAAATAACATTAACTGGTTTTGAATTACCTTGAATATAAAAAAGGTTTCAGCTAGAATTTCTACAAAACTCGAAGAAGAATTTCGATGGGCTCATTATGTCTCGATTCCTTAATTTAATTAAAAAGCAAAAAGCGTCTTCATTTGGTTTGCGATGTTATATTAGAGATTTTGAAACTGATTTAAAAAAAAAATTCTAAAATTGAACAAAGGTAATTAATTTACTGTGTTTTTTCAAACACAGAATGTGCATTCTGTTGAAAAACAGAAATTTTTTAACCTTATTTTAACTGAATGTTTACTACATATAATTAAGCATTTTAGACCTACGAGCTACTCAGCTGATCACGTATAGTTTGGGAAAATCACATTCATTTTAAAGCGAGATATAGGAAAAGTATGTTAAAAGGCATGTCATAAATTAATTGTATGAATAACAAATAAAATAGTTTAAATCGCGGCTTATAAGTAACGAGTTAAACTTCAAAGCATATTTCCTAAAGTTCCGTTCACTATTATCATTTACTTGTAATCTTTATTTAATAATCAAAAATTATTTTCCATGGGAAAATTACACGTTTTGTACGTAATTAACACGGATTGATCAACAATACTAGTGTTTAGTTCATGGGTAATAAAACTTTTCAAGGCTTCTTTCATACTTGATGGATTTATTTTCCTGGAAACCAGAATTTGTTTTCTGCATCTAAGAAGTAGAATTTTGACTTATACTCTAAGACTGTATAATCTAAGACGCATTTCACAGTCAGAAAGCACTAAAAGAACGGAGATGATTTTTTTTCAATAATTATCCAATACTCCTTTCAGTTAAGGTTCATTTTTCAATTAATTCAATTTTAAATTATTGTTTTCTGTAAATTTCAACCTGTCTATGATCTACTTAAACTGAAACCGAAAAGGTTTTTGTTTGAAAATAAAATGCGAAATCGATATTTTTGATATTCGTTTGCACAGTATTCTGTATACATTATTTATTCGCCTACATTACGCATTATTAACAAATTAACGTCCAGAGCCAATTGTATTTATCTTCGTATTTGCATCGAACCTCGAAGAAGGCATGGATGTTTGTAAGAATATTGTGTTTTAGTAAGAATATTGTGTCTGTGTATCGAGAAAGCACTCAAAATACACGGCGGGCCAAAATTCCTCTGTAGAAGCTGGTGGTAGGGGAAGAGAAGTGGGAGATCCATGAACCCTCCCCGATCCTCGAAATTCGAGCGGAAACGTAAAAGTTAGCTAAGTACAGAAATACCTCAATTATATGTGGTACTATAAAAGTGGTGGCCTAGCTCCTTATCTGTACCTGTTCACTTTATGTGTTCACTTTATATCGTAAGTGCGAAAGGCCCTAAGTACTCCTTCCTTTTTTCTTTAGTGAGTGCGAAAAGCACAAACTGTTCTAAATTGCTTTAAGCGTGTAAAGAACTAACTGTTCGAAATATTTGTAAGTACGAAAGGCACCAACTGTTCTAAATTTCTATAAGTGCAAAACTCGCAAATTGAAAAATATTTTTCAAGGTACTCGGAGTTTGCTTGTGGTTCCCCATGGGGCGTTGCGGTGTTAAAAGTTAGTGCAGTTTGACTATATCCGTATTACATGTGGGTAAACATTGGATGAATACTGTACTTCAACCCGACCTGACCTATTTACTTTATAAGGCCGCCCAGCAGGTATTAATGGTTAGTGACGCCGACTGCCAACCGATGGGCCTTGGTTCGTAAGTGATAAAGTTCATAAGTGACAACGTGATAAAGTGGTGTTCGAAAGCGTATCTTTGAGAAGGCATGGATGTTTGTAAGCGTGTCATCTGTGTCTGTGCGACAAACGGACACTGAAAATACACAGCCATACAAAGGTCCTAGATAACGGTCCTAGACAAAGGCCCAAATAGAAGAGGAGGTGGGAGACTCTCGGCCTGGCCCACCGGGATGTTCTTTCTCAAAATCTAGGAAAAGGTTTAACAGGTTCGTGAATACCTCAATAAGCTGCCGTGCTACAGATGTGCTGGCCTAGCTTCTACGTATAACTGTTCACTTTATAAGTTGCCGAAATTAAGATGTACTAGTTAGTCATTTACCTCGAACGTAAATTAAAAGAAATAAAAATATGTGTAATCAGAAAACAAAATTCAAAGAAATTTTATTAAGTAAATACAGAATGCTTTAAAAAAGTTCTAGAAATTTCTTTACGAAAATTTCAGTTTGTAGTAATACAGATACTCATCTGTGCTTCAAGTTGGGCAAGCACTGTAGCCATCCTCCTTAAATTAGTATTAAATTACATGAATTATGTTATATTATTGCATTGCACTGCATTCAGTAATATTAATAAGAATAATTTAGCTATGCTTTCATTCTTGATCTAGCCATTTTAAATTTTGCATATTAAATTACTTAAATTAAGAATTTTTAAATAAAGGTCTTTCATTTTATACTGTCAAAAGTGGCATTAAAATAAAAGACTTCACATTTCAATTTAAAGCGAAAATACTACGCTAGAAATTTCCACTGTATATCAGGGCATATGGAAAAGGTATTTTGTAACTGACCTTTTCATGGCCCAAAATCTTACCAGCCCTTTTCTTTTCCCACCTTTCTCAAACTGTCAAGCTATGTTTCATTGTTGAATGGATATGTGATGAACAACGTGCATCTGCATTGCTTGAGAGGCAGAGAACCTAAACTGAAGATTAAAATATAGATATATTTTCATAAATTTATAGATGTTTATTTGCGTACAATGCCAGGCACGTCTTAATTCGAAGAATAGCTGAAACAGAGGAGCGCAGATTGTTAAGTTTTTGAAAAGGTTTCGCATTTAAACGGTCCCCATTACACGCAGCTGCCTCTTTTCAACAACTACAGATCGAATTCAACAGGTCTTCCTGCCTCCGCGCTCGGAATACCAAATGGAGTCAGAGGCAATCGTGTATGTCTTCCTCGATTATAATTAAGCTAAGCGATGCATCATCATTAAAGATACATTAGAAGCCGCGATTGGAAAAAACCGCAATTACCTTGTCAAAGATATATATGATAAATTTGGAGGAGCTCCTTACAACAAAACGGATGTTTGAATTTCTTTCAGTTTTATTTATTTTTTTCCCTTTATACAGTTCTTATAGTTATCAGATTCATTCGGCCCTCCCCGCTTCCGATTGGGTCCGAAACACGTGATTTCTCTACCACGTGATCAATCATAAGAGTCGTCATCGAACAGAAATGGAAATGAAATTACTACTGGAGATACTTGAGGACGATCTCAACGAATCAACAAAACAAAGAAATTTTAAGTGAAGATGTTTCCAATTGAATGTTTTTATCTTAAAGAGGGAAGGTATCTCATGAAGACTAACGCACGAGTAAGAAACAACTTCCCGCCTAATTTGTCATCTAGTTTCGGATACCAATTTCGCCGCCTTTTTATCGTTTTTGATACATTCGTAAAAGAAATTACATTGATATTGGATTGTTACATTGAAAGGTGACTGCAGACGCTTGTCAGTGATTTGATATTAATAGAGAAAGAAATTACATGTTGTACTATGCAATGTCCTTGAGAACACAAGTGCTACTTATCGAAGAATCAATTACCGTGCTAAGATTCGTGAACAGCTTTATTTATGTTTAAATGTTTGTTTAGTCTCTTCTTCTTATGTAAATTAGAAAAGATTAAGGGTCACAAGTTGAGTAGTTTCATACTTCCATACAGTTAAATTTTTCTTCAACCTGATTTGACAGTTTCTACTATGAGATGCCTATTTGTATGTGTACTCTTATTTTTTTCATTGACCATACAGATATTCTCATGAATTTTGTTAAAGCTGTAATATAAAAGTGACAAAAATAATGATGTCTCATCAAATGAAATAAACAAGAGCAAAATGATGATAATAAATTATTAGCTCAGTGACAAAGACGGCCTAAATTCTTGCATACACTTTTTCTGTTATAGTTTGCATTTATTATTTCGATAATTTAATGTAAATAACTTTCTGCGAAACACATTAATAACGTTCTATAATTAATATTGATGCAGTTGTAAGGTTTTAGTTAAACTTTTAGTTTTATTTTAATTTAAATCTTTCTATCTCTTTTCATTTTCAACTTCCCGTTATAAGAAGCGCGCGTTTTCAGCTTATGCTAATTTGAAGCGGAGCCAAGTTCTATTTAAGCAAGAGGTAGAAACCTCTCAGTGTGAGAGAGCTTTTAGTCTCAGATCACGGTCACTCTATTCGACGTTCGCCTGACCAGCTAGCATTTAAATTCTAAGCCATAGTGCTTTTACGTGATTGCTTATTGAAATAAATCCAAGTGCGTCAGTATTAGTAAAACTTGCTACGCACTATTTAGCTTAGAGGCCAACCTTGCGTATAGCTCTGTGAGCAAAGATTAATTTAATTTCTTAATTTCTATTTAGTTTTAGTTTAAATTTGATTGTTCATTTTAGACCCAAGTGTGGTCTTTACTTTCTGTATCCCTCCCGAGTTGGGAAGTGGCTTGTAAATAATAGTAATTTAATGAAAGAGGATTTTAAATCCCTTTCAAGTGCAGTTATTCTCCAACTTAATCACAGTATCCTACCACCGAACATAGCTGCATTCAGCTCCCTGTTCAAGATCAGGACTTAAGGAGTTTCACGAAGATGTTTGCCAAGAATATGCACCGAACACTCAGTCCTGACACAGTGAAAAACATCCGTTTCTCAAAACATATTTACTGCTAAGTTTACATTTATTACTTCGACAATAATTATAATTACAATAAAATAATTACTTTTACTTACAATTTATGAATTCCAAGAAAATTGTCTGTTTGGGTATAATTTAACATTTTAAAATAATTCATATACATATAGATTAAAATTAATTAAATTACTTCGTTTAAAATTTATCCCATATTCAAAACTGAATAAACACAAAGTAAAAGCCAGTTCAAAACCTAATACGGATGGATTTTAAACTTAATAATTTAATTTACTTTGCAATATTACCATCACTTGTTGCTGCTATTCAGCGTGTAACTGTAATAGTTTTTGAAATGATTTTTACTTTGTATACATTCATTTATATGTAAATATATATATATACATATGTCTGATGATTTGGGAACGATGTAGATAGACGTTGAAGCATATATAGTCAGAAAAAGTTGGCGTATACGTGATCCGTGATGAAGAATAAATGTAGAAGTCGTATAGATGCGAAAAGCCGCAGTCGAAGAAAATTTAATTAATATTTATTTCATTGCAATTAAACATTTTGTGGCCACAATTAATTTGGCCCATTATTCATGCCCATTCCAGAATGCAATATTTTCATATTTGATAGCATTTTTGTAAGAGGAGAGGCTACAACCAGTAATCTAGTTAGGCCAAAGCGGAGGGGCGAAATGAAGTCTCCAGGTCTAAATCTTAATTAAGAATGAGTTAGTTTCGGATTCAATACATTTGATTGGATAATTAGTATGCTCTAAAATTATTATTGGTTAGAATAGAAGAGAAACACGACAATGTGACAATCAAAATCGATGAAACAACCTTGTATTTCGCGTCCATTTATTAAAACACTCAATCGATTTCGAGGGCAGCTACAGGTCCCTCCTCATCAGGAGAACGAAATTTCTAGAAAGGTAAAGCAACCTCAGTAACGGCTTTTTATACCCTCGGGTAGTACCATAAGCGAGGAGGCAACGCCATCTATCGGCAAAAATAATAACCAAGAATTATGTTAATAGAATTTTAAAAGCGTTAGGAAGGACTGGATTGGACTTAAAATCATTCACTAAACATGCTAAATCTATATGAATATGAAAAGCCTCAAGAAAATCCAGTTTCCAAGGGAAGAAGCATTTTGGATAATTTTGCAGATCCAAAGTCAAAATTAAACCCTTTTGGGCGTAATGTAAAATCTGAAAGCTTTCAGATTTTATTTTTATTTTGCGATATTGCTGTTGAATTGAATTTTATGGTTTAAGTACGATGAAGATTTTATTTAATAAATAAAGGTAACACAGAAAACGTTTAAAAAACTCCCCTTTGGACGTAATGTAAAATCTGAAAGCTTTCAGAATTTTTTTATTTTTTTATTTTTGTATTAATTTTACTTTTGTTATCCCAGAGGAGAGTTAGGCTAGAAAGGCTATTATTCTCAAAACAGGATTTTGCGTTGAATCACTGTTAAAAGTCTAAATCACTATTTGAATTGTTGCAACAAAATATTATCGCCCTGTGCTATATTTAAGGAAATTAAATAATGAAGAACTTGCATGTATGCGTTTTCTTCGCATTGTGAAACTACAACAGTACCTAGAGCTACCAAATTTTGAATAATGTAATCCTCCGCCGAATATGGTATTAGGGCATATGGAAGCTCGAATATGGGCACCTGGAAGTCCGAATTTTGAGTTTCCAATTTGTTTTATTATGTATTCTATATATTATAGAATTTTAACGAATTTTCGATTAACAAACTCAACGATTTGAAAGCGAGCAATGGTAACACTGTACAGGAAGAAAAACATTGTTATCTCCAGATGCGAGAATGTCTATCGGAAATTCTAAAAATAGGCTGTTTTTAAATATTTTATTTATTGTATTTCAAATTTTGTAAAACTTTAACGAATTTTTAAAACTGCGTCTTACTTTCCAACTGAAAGGCTTACGTGAAACCCTTGAAACAAAAGTAAGAATAGAAATAGTTGCTTACTTATAGTTACTTACTTAGAGCACATATGTTTAGTTTAAAAGTACATGTGTCTAAACTACGGGTAGTTTCTGAAACAGCTTATAGTTCAAAGTTTCCTTACATTTATTTGGAAGATGTACTAATTGTGCTTTTCCACTGAAATTAATTATCAAGCAAAATTCCACAGTATTTAATTAAATTTGCTTCTTCATTGCGAATATCAGATATATTTGATTTGTGTTCTGAAATTTTGTGTTAAGCATTTCTTTATCGTCCTAACGAATCATTCTTGTGGAATTTAATTCAGATATGTAATTTTAGTCTGTTTATAAGCAAAGCACATCTCGTGCATTAGAGAGGGCTTCAAGAATTCCTTACATTAAACGATATTCAAAACTAAACGCTATTTTAGAAAGCTTAGGTTATTTGAATACGGCGAAGCAAACAAGAGGATAGGAATAACGAAACATTTCTCCTTAAGTGGACGAATGAACCAACCACGAAAAACAACCATATAGCTATCCTGTTCCTTTTGGATGGACTCGGCTCCAACGTGTGTGTTCGTCGGCAAAGTGTTCAGTTGTCTTAAATACTTGGCAGCAGGTGTGGGCTTCTTATCAACAGAATCGAAGCATTTGCCGCAGTGAAATACATTCTGCTGATGTGAGAAATATCTTCTACTGTGACTGTATGAGCGTAGGTGGTAAGTTTTATATTAAGAGCGGTAATATACAGGAAGCAGATTTCTAGAAAAGCTTTTGAATTTGTTTTCTTAAAATTAAGAAATTTATATCTTGAGCACTAACGAGCAACTAAACGAAGAAAGATCTCAAAGTAAGTTAAGTCTGTGTTTCGATAATATATGGCAATACGGAATATGCCAATTTCTACCATAATACAAACATCCTGTCGAAACATCGATGTATCTGCTGCCTTGTGAAATAATGCCATTTACCTCAAAAATGTTGTCAAGTGCAAAAGCATTCACATATTTTACCAAAACTTTGATTCAGTCAAGCTTTAATTTTATTGCTTCAGTTTATAGCCTAGCAAGTTCATTGTACCTTTTTTCTGCCAGTGTTGAAAAAAAATTTTACTTATATTCAAATTATACTTAAATTTTATTTGTTTTTTATTAAATTCTTCTTCGAGCAGTGGAACAAAATTACCATATTACTATTATTGTAATGTATATTGTTAATATTTGTATAGCAGTCAGGGTTAGAATTTCGAAATTTAATTATTTCTGACTCAAGATCAAAATATAATACATGCAAATTTATGCAATGATGGAGTTTTTCATTCAATGTACAGTACTGTAATATACAATTTTAAGGTTTACATTGACAGGCAAGATTAGCATTTCGAACCGCGTTATTTCTGATTCAATATGAAAGTATTAGGTTATCTGGAATGTTCGTGCCAATTTCGAAAGAAAATTAAAACGCAGGATATTTAAATTTTAGCATGCATTATATAGGTGCCAATCTGTTCTATAAAATTTCTCCATCTTTCAGACAACTTGCAAATTCCAGCTTTTCAGAGTCTTTCCGGTTTTCAGCGAAAAACTTTTCTACATGTTTTTTTTAATCTCGACCAAAGAACTGAAGCTTTTTCTATTAAGAGAATTTTGTAATGACCGAAAAAGGTGAAAATCGGAAGATGCGAGGTCTGGTGAATATGGTGGATGGGATAGACCATCCCAATCAAGCTCCAACAACAGAATTTATCTTCTTGTTGCTTGGCAAAAGCTCATAAATACAGGGCCCCCTTCAGAGCCCACCAGACACAGAGCATGACCTTCTTTGAATGATGGGGGTTCATTCAGATTTTTCCAAGATCCTTGTCACTCAACACTATTATAAGATCCATTTTTCACCCCCCGTTACTATTTGTTTCAAAAATGGTGTCTTCTCGTTGCCTCTAAAATGCATTTTGGTTTCTTCTGTATTCAAAGCAATGTAAAACAGATACAATTTAGCATATAGTAACCAAATGTTTTTCAAAAGACGCCTGAAGTACCGTTCTTTACAATATGTACTCATGTCATTTGTTTTCAATCGTTCTGATATATTCAGACCTGTCCTTACGCTACCTGCCAAAAATCGGCACGAAATTCCCTGGAAACATAATGCAATCCATGTGAGCTTAAATAACACTGGTGTTTTTCATTAACTGTGCGATGTCGCTTTGATAATTTTAAGATTTATATAACAGACACGATTACGATTTCGAACTTCTGACTTAGTTCAAAGAACGGACTTAAAATAACGAGGACCGCGGTTATGCGGACTTAAATAATGAGGGAGTTTTTCATTCAATGTAGAATATTTTAAAGTATATTTTAAGATTTATATAACAGGCAAGATTAGGATTCTGGACCTCAATTATTTCAGATTCAGAATATAATTCAGGATTAAAGTACAATCTCGATAAGACTTCTAGAATAATATTCAGTCTCTTAACATTGTTAATTGGACCTAGGATCGATTGGCGGAGAACGGCCTTTCGTGGTTTTCCCGATGCTTGCTTATTTCCCTTGAAAGATCCTCCTCGAAGTACAGAAATAAAGAATAGAAATACAGAAAATATTCCTGTATAAGTGCTATGAATTTCTGCAGACTAAGTAATCTCAAAGAAAAAGTTCGTAATAAATTTTGCCAGAAACTGGTTCCTCCATAAATAAAGGTTTACCTATGTGAAAGTAGGCACGGCAAGGGAAAATAGTAGTGCAGTTATATGAAAATGGTTCCCATCTTAATTCTTTTCATTTCTCAAGATTTTAAATGATGTCTAGTGGTTTGAACTTTTCTGTTAAAAAACACTTACAGAATATATTACTTGAAGAATTTATAACAATTATTATGTCTTTTTAATTATTTTCGAATTAGCTTAAATAAGAGCACTTTTAAAATCTGAATTAAAAAAATAGCATATAATGGCACAAATCTACGTTATTCTGAAAAAAAGAGTGAAACAGAATGTATTATGCTGCGATTTTATTTACACAAAAAGCAAATTTTATTACATAATTGTTACATTTCCTTAGATAAAAATAGCAATTTAAATATAAATTGTCTTGTAACGAAAATTTCCATACTTTTTCAATGTATTCTTAGGAATCTTATAGCAATATTTTACTGTAAAGATTTTATTGTTATTACTTATACACTGAACTGTTTTTTTTTAATTAAAATTAATTTTTTACTTTCTCTTTGATTTCTTCCTGCAATTTCATAAGTTGTTGATAGTATGCACCTGAGTTGCTTGGAAGAAGCTCAAATTGCACAGCACTTTTGTAATCCCGCTGTATTGACAGCAGGATCTTTTTCCCATGATCGTTTTTAAATGGTGTTATTGTAGACGATCCATTTTTCATAACCAATGATAGTTCATTTCAAAAAAGGGTCGCTTGCATTACGTACGAAATGCGTATTGCAAATATTGATTCGTTGCGTTAAGTGAACTTCTTTCAATTCACACGAAACCAAGACATCGAACTCCTTAAGGAGTTCAACACATTTTACGTGATTTTCAGTTGTTGTGTGTGATAAATTGAACCTTTTGCACAGTTATATTCGATTCTATTTAATTATGGCTTTACTTTTGTCATCATCAACTTCACAAGCTCGGCCAAGATATTAGTCATGTTTAAGTGAAAATTTTCCAAAATAAAATTTGCCAAATATGTTCATTTTTGCCCCCCCCCTCCCATTTTAAAAGTGACACTAAGCTAACAAAAATACGTGGAATTTGTTTTTATAGCAACATAAGAACGACAGCTGCCAGATCTCAAAAGAGAAAAGACGACATGATTGACCGAAAAATAGCAAAACGAATATGATGTCCTCTATTTGTGCAAAACCGAGATTACTTTTTTGCCAATCGAATGCATTCATCTAGTATCCGATAAAATGTTTCGCTATTCTAACGGAGATATCTCTATTGATAATCTCTACTGACCAATCATATTAAATTTTAAAACAGTCCTTTTCAGCTACCGTTAAAATCTGAACCCTTTCAGATTTTTAGCGCAAAGAGGCAATTTTCCCAGAAGGTCTATTAATTTCTTTTTCGCATTTTGCTTTGATTCACTATAAATGGCGAATCACTTTTTAAATTGTTGCCACCAAATATTAGAGCTCTGTACTATATTTAAAGAAATTAAATAGTAAAGAATCTGCATAAACGTATATATGTTTTTCGCACTGTTGTAAAACGACGGTACCTAAAGCCATCAAATTTTAAATAACGTACGTCTCCGAATATAGGCATCTGGAAGCCCAATTTGGAATTCGTTTTATTATCGATTTCATATTTTGTAAAGCTTTTATGAGTTTTTGATTAAGAAACTCAACGATTTCAAAGCCAACACTGCACGAAAAAAAAATTATCTCCAGCTCGCGAGACTACTTATCGGAAATTCTGAAGACATGCTCTTTTAAATATTTTCTGGTATTGCTGTTGAACTGAATTTTAGGGTTTAAGTGCGAAGAACATGATATTTAATAAATAAAGAAAGGTAAAATACAGAATATTAAAAAAGGCCCTTTGGGCGCAATATAAAACCTGAAAGCTTTCAAATTTTTTTATCTTTTTCCCGCTCTTTTTGTTTTGATTTAGTTGTTTTTTAGTCGAGAAAGAGCTTTAGCCAAGAAGGGCTATTAATTTCGTTTTGGCGTTTTGCGTTAATTCACTATAAACGGCGAATAATGTTTCAAAGTGCTGCCACCAAATATTATCGCCCTGCGTTATATTTAAAGAAATTAAATATTGATGAATCTGCATAAATACATATGTATGTTTCTCGCACTGTGATAAAACAATGGTACCTAGAGCCATCCAATTTTGAATAACGTAATCTTCCTCGAAAATGTGCATCTGGAAGCCATAATTTGGAATTTGTTTATTATCTATTTCCTATTTTATAACACTTTAACGAATTTTTGATTAACAAACTCTAGGATTTCAAAGCAAGCAATGGCAACACTGTACAGGAAAAAAAATTATCTCTAGCGCGCAAAGACTGTGTAATGGAAATAGATCTTTTTTAAAGTATTTTGCAATATTGCTGTTGAATTGAATTTTATGGTTAAGTGCAAAGAACATGATATTTAATAAATAAAGGTAACACACAAAAAACGTAATGTAAAATCTAAAAGTTTTCAGTTTTTTTTGGGGGGGGCAGAGTTGAAAGCACATTTCCTCTAACAGTTCATTCTTCAATTAATCTATCGTGATATTATTAGCTATATGTCTCTTTTAAAGGGCTTTCAATGGGCTTTTTTAAAGTTTAATACTGTTTATCTGTAGAGATTATCAATACAATCTGTAGAGATTATCAATACAGTTGGTTCAGGTAAAATAGAGAAACATTTTACAGAATGCTAGGTTAACATACATTTAGACTAACATGGGAACTTTATATGTTTTTCTCGTATTTGAAAAGAGAAAAACATATAACGCAATTCTATAAAAATACTGAATATTTTTAATTAGATATATCACGAATTAAATGCATTTTTATTCAAATTAATCCGGTAAAAGAGTAAAAATTTATTTTCTTAAGAACTACATCTATCGCCTTTAAATAGCTTACTTTATTAATCAGTAACAGACCGATTTAATTTGAAAAGTAAATATCTTATACTTTGTTGTATGGCAGCAGAGTCGAATGAAAAGTGAAACAACGTATTAACAGTGAACAACATTTAAAGCGAGTGAACGCAAAATCGTCTTATCAAGACCAATAGCTGTTTTGGTCTAATAAATAATAGTATAAAAAAATCTTTAAAGTAAAGGGGAAAAATAATGCGTTGAATATTATGCACAGATAAATAACGACACAAATTCTTTGAAAACATTTCTTCTAAAACGTGGGAAAACAGAATTCACATTATTTTTCAAAATTAATTAATTAAGAAAGAAAATATTTAATTTATAAAGATACTCAGCTAAAACATATATGGTAGTCAATTAATAGAGTTTGAAAATCTACCATCACATTAAATGTGAAAACAACACATTTAATGTGATGATTTTTTAAACAAAAATTTGTTCAGTCATATTTAGCATAAGAACTGATTTTTTAAACGCAACAAGTTTAACTTTCTTAAAAGTATGATTATTAATGGCCTAATTTTCTATTATTTACAACTTAAAAAATTAATTTTGCATTATTTTGAAATATATACCTCTTTCTCTCCAAATATATTGATATAATTGTTTTCATTTTATTATATATTGCAGCAAATATTGCGTGAAATGAAATCTACATAATAAAGTAAGCTATAAATCCATATAGTGAATATAAAACATGGTTCGTTGAATGTTAATATGAAGGAGCATAATTGGTGGAAGTTTAATGGAATTGTTTCATTATCATCAGATTGTCAATGAAAGGAAAATTATTCTTTATGAGCGGCAAGAAAGATGAAACTGTATATTTTATTACATTATAATAGCAATGATATGATATATTATATCGTAAAAGAAGTGAATGGAAGAGTTATGAAAGCGTCTGCTAACTATTATTGTCATATTTTTTAAAGTGTCACTCAGTACTTTTATTAGTGCAGTTGCATAATTCTGATATTTTTTATTTTAAAAAAAATGAAATATTATTTTCAATTTATATTTTTATAATGATAGGCCATCACTAAGTCTCTGAGCTTGAAATTTACTTAGCATTTACTGATGAAAGTGGTCATAACTTTTGCAGAGATTTACAACAATATGTTCAAAGCAAAAAAGATGTTATATAGATCTGTTTTTTTATCATCATTTAATTGAATTGAATTTTATCATTTATAATTAAATTTTATCATCATCTCATTGAATTTTTCAGCAGAAGGGGAAAAAATTAAAAAAAAAGCCGTAAAAAGGGGGTTTTAACTTCGTTAAGAATGGCAACTGATTTTATTGCTCTGCCAGCCAAAGTTGCCATCTGTGGTAATCCACTACCCAGCAATTTCAGACCAAGGACCGAGGTTGGCAAGCCAGACGAACATTTTATTGAATATTGAAATTCTTTACAAATTCAAAAGTTTGCTTAGTAATAAACATAAAAATATAAGAGCGTAATAAATTTTAATGCAATACTAACTTAATGATATCAGTGATAATAAGTCAATGGTCAGTTCGTAGTTAATCGTCGTATCAGCAGTCATTTCAAAAGATAATAGTCTGTAGGTTTTAGTAGTCATCTGAAGAATTTAAAAAAGTTATTATTTAACAAGTACTGCATTGTCAATAGTTTATGGCAGTCTGTAATTCTTACAAAGTTCATATATGGTTAAGTATATTTTGCATGTTATCAACATTTCGTGATGCAACAGTCATTGATTCACATACAAAGTTAATAGACATACTATTCAAATAGCTCAGGCATAAATAATTCATTAAGTTAGATCAAAAAGTCACGGTCTGTTAAGTCAAAAGAAGTCAATAGATATATATTCGAATAATTCGAGTGATAATCGTAAAAAGAGATCGTCATTCAAATAAATATTTATGATATAATATGATCATATTTATGATATAATAAATATTTATTTCAACAATAAATACGCTTTGACAATTGTTTTTCATATTTTACGTTTAAAAACATGGGAACCTTATCATAATGTTATTTAATATTGACTTCAGTTAAAAGTCACTAAGGTTGTAAGGTTTATTATACGTTTTCTAACAGTTTTTTAAGTTTTGTATCTTTCCTACCTTATTCTAATTTCAGCTTACAATTTCCTGCCAGAATGTTAATTCAGAAACGCAGATAATGCAAATGAGAATGAGTACTATTTAAGTCGTGACTTAACCGACTTCAAGAGAGAAAGTCTGATTTCCTGACTATCGCCTTTTGCCTTTTGACTACATCTCTCTTAGCTGTTGCTATGCTCGGCCACATCTTAGGCCCTTGCTGGGCTTCGCCGATTTAACTAATACTTAGGGGCCAACTAGTTAGATTTTGATAGCTTCGGCTATATTCATTAAGAGCTTTAGTTAAGCTAGTTTTAGTTCAATTTATTAGTATTTAAGTTCAAACCCGAGTGGCAGCTTTATTGTAAAGTTCCAAGTCGGAACTGATTGTAAATATACTGAATAATAATAGGGTTTTAAACCCTTCTCAAGTCTCACGTGTTCTGTTCACACTTAAGCGATTATTCGCTGGTAAAGTGTTCGTGGGGTTTGGAGTTAGAATTAAGATATAAAGAGATAAACCCCACAAGCTTATAAATAGTGATATTTGAAGTATATTTGCGCTTTCCCATTTCTTACAGTACGTTTGTGCTAGTGATGGAGACCTTCCTAAACGAAAGTTCTTCTATAGCCAAGTTAGAAGTGCCTTAACAGAAAACAAGGCATTTGTGCGAAGCTTCTCAATTGGGCATCAGTTTATATAAACCTGCAATTCTTAAAATGAGGGGGGAGATGATAATGGGGAGTATCTCTCTTCTTACCCATAATTATGACGGCTGTCACGTGTAGAACTAATTTCTATAAAAATGAATTACTGTTCTTCCAACAACTGCCTCCCCTTCTCCAATTTCACTGCGGTTAACTCTTCAAATAACTGTGATTAGTATGTCTCTAGCTTTAGGAACGATTTATGATCATTGGGTTCAGTTCTCTACAATTTCTGTAATTAAATCAATATTTTGTTTCATCATTTTTTGCTCTTCTTATCCGGAATAAGAATGATTCGCTTAACGAAGTACCTTTTGATTACTACACGCATTACATTCTTAACAAAGAATGTCGTTTTTTGACTTTTAAGAGAATTGCTTCATTACCCTATAAATGACTTTGGCCTAAGGGTTCTGACGTGAAATTCCCAGCCATTGCCATTGCACTGTTGCAGTACCTTTTTATATATTTCTCTGTGTGTATTCTCGTACGATAATAATTATGACACTGAACAGTGTACATCAGTCATTGCGTAGAACTGAATATTCTACTTAAGTGGCACACTTACGGGAAGATCGATGTGCACTGCAGTATCATATTTATTTCGTATAAGAACTGATATTATTTCTTTGATAAAATAATTAACAGATTATAAGTATAACATTAGTGAAAACTTGAATATTAATTGCGTTTTACTATTCTTAGGAAAAGTCTCCATTAATTAAAAATATGTTTTAAGAAATGGACTGAATATGTGAAACAGGCAGATAATTACATAAATATGTTATTTACAGAGGCTGTTCGCACATTTTTTAGATGATGTATATTGTATTCACAAAACTAAATTACATAAAATTCTTGTGTTTTAAATATTCTATTTGTCATCCCTTATTCTGAACTATCTTTCGACACCGCAATTTCTAGGATAATAATGCCTTTTGAAGTATCAGAAGAGGTATTCTATCCCATTCCTCCCGAACAGCTTTCCAGAGTCCTGTTAGGGTTTTGGGACAACGTTTGGATAATGCAGTTTTTAAAAGTCCGAAAGCACAAAAATCCATAGGTGACACATCGGGAGATTTAGTAGGGATATCAGTGAAGGGTATGGCCTTGATACCAGTTTTTTGTTCCATTTCTTTTAGGAAATTTACAGTGAATTTTGATGTGTGACTGCTAGCTTTGTCCTGATGGAGTCTCACAGACTGATGGCACTGTGTTACCTACAGTATGGTATTACAGTGCTATACCCACAGTATAGCACTGTGTTACCCACAGCGATAGTATTTCATTGAGAAAAATTGGCGATGAAATATGTTCCTGATAGTATTTGGAGTTAATCTTGACATTTATTTGCACTCTCTTTATTTTTAACTTGCCATTATAAGAAAAACCAGCAACAATCACGAATCCCTTAGAAAAACTTTCTTTCTATTCTTTGCACCATGTACTTAAACTTGTTCCTCCCCTTTTATGATAATAAATGGCTCTTTTTTTTACAATCATTTAAATACACCCAAGCTTCATCTATTGTCACAATTGTTTTCCATTTTTCATTGGATAAGTGTTTCTCATATAGAATTCTGCAGCGTGTCCTGCGTAGAGCGATATGCTTCGGAAGAAGACGATGCACATTGCGTTTTTTCGCTTTCTTAAGATTTAAATCAACGTTTATCATTTTGTTTATAGTGGACACCGAGCATTTTAATGATTGTGCAACTGTCCTTTGAGTAGGGGGATTTTCTTTTAACATTAAACAACGTACCTTTGCAATAGTCGAAGATGTCCGTTTTTTCCTTGGATACTTGTTTGGAATTTTTGTCCCACTTGAGGCTCCAATTTGACGTTTTTTTCCCTTTCTTATTGATGATATTACCTATCGACGCTTTAGATATCACAAAACCATGACTCTCACATCGTTTCTGGAAAACGGATTATGCATATTTCTCTTCGGAAAGAGCGTAAATGTAGCCTTCGAACCACTGCTTTGTTAAATTCGCCATTTTGAATAAAAACAAAACTTTCAAGTCACAGACGATAATTTTGATTTTTAAAAACATAGTACCATTGCAATTACTTCTTTTGCAGCAAACGATTTTTTATTACCGCTTACCAAATTCGTCTAAAAAATGTGCGAACAGCCTCTGTATTCAACTACAGTATTATACAAAGTTAATGGATATTACGATTAGGAGAACTAATGGCTAACTGTAACAGTGATAAGTAGAAACACGCACGTTACTCGGTGATTTTTGCAATTTTTCACGAGAATTTTCACTAAATATGATTCTTATAGTAGGCTCTATCCGTCTCTATTCCGTCCGTCCTGTTACAGCCCCGTCGAAATGGGTAGTGAGAGGTTGCATGCACGTGTTCCGTCTTAGTTATAGTTAGTAAGAAAACAGTATTTTATAAATTTTTGATTTAAGGTTGGTTAATTGATTATTTTTAAAAATGGTTTTACTTATTTATCTTCTCTGTGTATGAAGTTTTAAAGTACAGATTTATTTCTTTTTACTAATCGCAATATTTTTAATAAATCAATAAAAATGGAACAAGTTGTAAAAAAATGCCGAGACAAGTTATAGCATCGTCACTCGGGCAAAAGTATTGTTACAACTTGTCCCAAGACACGTAGTTCATTCATACAGTTAAATTTCCTTCATTAAATTTTAACATGCAGATAACTTTATTTTATCATGTTTTCTTTCCCGTAATAAAAAAATTCATTTTCCACTCTCGAATATTAGACCTCTCCTTAAGGCTTCACCTCGGAAACAGCCTAACAGAAGCCGACGCAAAACAAAATTTACCGTTCTGATTAATACACCTGAAATAGAAGCATTAGGAAATAAATATGAAAACATAATTAATAAGAAACGGGAATAGAAAAGAAAGATAAAAGAAAGGGGAACGTTAAGGAAAAAATCGGAAAATAAAACAAAAAGGCAAAATGGGGAGGAAAGAGGATTTTGAAAGCAGATACAGATTCTGAAAAAGAAAAATTATTATGCTTAAGTTGCAGAGATCTCTACAGTAAATATGATAAAGAAGAATGAGCGCAATGCTTAAATTTTAAAATGTGAGCACACGTTAAATGTGTGTAAGGAAACAATACATCATTTCTTTGTGTTAATTGCAGTTTTGATGAAGAGTGAGTTTTATGTTTATTGGTTAAATAATTTTATCAAAGCACTTGATATCATTCATTGCCACTGTAGAATCACCAGAGGTTTTCCAAATATTGTCGTTTTTATTGTTACTGTTTGTTCCAGGTCTGTTACAATTTGCTTCAAGTCCGGGGCAAAATGTAACAGACGAATAATTTTGATGAAATACCTCTTGTGTTAAAATCTACAAAATTACCGAATGTTTGTTTAGTGCATTTAATAGTTGTACTGTGAAAAACAGCAGTTATAATCAAGGAATCATACGTTTGAAAAAAAATCATTTTAACAAAAATTCTTATAATTACCCGCTAGCTCTTCTAAACATGAACATCGAATATGTAACTTAAAACAGCTTTAGATTGTGGGGTTTTAGTTAATTTTCTTAATAGTTAATTTTATTTTGAAGCAACCTTTCCTGTTACATTTGTTTTCACTCCTCGCTTTCTTGCCAGGATGAGATTTCAGTTTCGCGTGATATGTAAAAGTAAGGTAGAAAGATACTATTTAAGTTGTTATCTAAGTTACTTCAGACTGAGAGTGTTCTGACTTTCGTCCCCGTTCTTTCTGTACTATTTAAACTTGCTATTTTATAGCTGTGCATATTAATTGTAGGTTAGTCTAAGTTAGTGATAGGGTCAAAAGACAACTATGCGTTAAAATATGTATGTGCAGCTTAGGCTGATTATTTTCCTTAGGCCCACTTTTAATTTTACATTTCTGTTTTGAGTTGACGCCAAAAGTATTGGCGAGGATTTGCAAGCACCAGCAGTGCCAATTGTAAATACTGCTCTTGAGTTGAAGAAAAGGGTCTTTTCACGCTTTCTGCTTGTTGTTATTAATAAAATGGAACTTAGCGAATAGCTGCTTCACAGTTCAAGTAAGACCTCTCCAACAAAAGGAGCTTAATGTAGCTAGATTCTTACAACATACCCAAAATACTAATTAATATGTTTAATTGATTTTAATTTAATTGATTCCATATAATAGCCTGTATCTGAGAAACATAAATTCCTATCTCGAAAAAAATACAGGAGTTGTATCAAATCATGTAATAAATCTGGTTGATTAACATGACTTCAAGCTCGAATGAAGTGATATAACTTCGTAAGTAAAAGGAAATGTCTAAGCTATTCTGTAGGAGCTGAAATTTTTGAAAATATTTTTATGCTTTTGAAGCTGCTTAATAGTACATGAATTCCTCAGACTTTTATCACATATCGAAATTTTCCATAAATTGTAATGAAATAGAAAACATTTTTCATTTCATCTTGAATATTTTAGTATCATTTAATAAACATCTGCAATAAAAAATAGCATAGTACTCCCTAAATAATGTGAAATGATATAAATTCTTTGAAAAAGAATAGGATATGTTTTAACACTCTATAAGAAATTCAAATGTTTCATATGAAACTATTAAAATCATGTATGAATATGAGTATATTTTTACTCTCATTTATGAAAATAACTTTTTAAATTCTGAAATCGTGATCTTTCTATCTTTTTATTTTTAATATTTCTTAGTTTATTAATTAAAGAATTCATTAATTAAAGAATTAAAGAATTCGATAAATGTGTTAAATTTCAGAAAAATTTCAAATATTTTCCTCATTGTTTAATTTAATCTGAAGTCATTTAAATGATTAATGAAGTAAGATAAGAAAACATTATTCTTTTTCTGTCTGAACTATATTTATATTCGAGTTGAAGAACTCTGTCTATAATTCTGCTAACCGAAATTGGAATAAATTGTAAAAAATATATATGATGATATGATTATGTAAACACCTTAGTGTTTACCTATTTGAAAAACAGCGTCTAAAATTATAATACACATTATACTTCCTTCTGAGTTATTACTGAATAACAACTTTCATTTGTTTGTTTGTGAATAACAAATCTAATTGGATGTTTGCTAATATAAGATAATGCAACTAATCACATCCTTACCTAATGGCATGTTTGCTAATATAAGATAATTTAACTGCCCTATTTGTTTAAATTTGGTTGAGAAATTCTGATAAGGTCAGAGGTTGAAAAGATATCATCCAGAAAACAAGATGTTATCAAAATAAATATGATAAGATGATTCCAATCATGGGATGAAATTATAACATGATAACTAGTGCTATAGAATGTTGTATACACATTAATAAATGGATAATATTTAGTTGGCTAAAGCTTATTTCTTCTTGATCCATATTACCCGATTCGCCGTATTACGCGATTGGTGAATTGAATGATTTCTTGATCTGTTATATAACACACAAAATTTATATCCTCCTAAATCATTATTACGTAAAGTTTCTATGTAAATGTCTCGCTAGTCTGGCATCCGATGGGGACCAGCTGAACGTCAGTAGTGCGGCGAAGCAATACCTGTAAAAGTCACTGACGAAGTTCTGGTGCTCCGTCCACTTTTCCCTGTCTCTGTCCCCTGCCCTGTAAATTAGTCTTACGACTATGCATTTTTTGCTTTTTTAAGGTTCAAAATGGACAGTACTTCAAATCCTTCTTCAGTCTGCCAAGATGTTGCTGGTGATGGGTTTATACACAGTCCAGTCACATTAATGTGACCACCACGTACTTTCCATGTCAGAGTTAAATAACCAATCACAGAAGGCAGGTGGCAGCACAGTGCATTTGAGCGTATATAAAGGGTGTGTGAGGGCTTCGGAAAACATTTCAGTCGTTGGCGTAATGCAGAAACGAAGCGATTTATCCGACTTCCAAAAGGGCATGATCATTGGCTTTCGGGCCAAGGGTGGAAGCATTTCCGAAACGGCTGAGTTTGTGAACTGTTCGCGTGCCGCCGTGGTAAAAGTGTACCGTGCATGGCAAAATGGGACTGTCCAAAATCAGCGACGTGGCAAATGTGGTGCACCACGGGCCATAGATGACAGAGGCGAACGACGGTTGCGGAGATGCGTTCGGGCAGATAGACGGGCTACCGTTGAGCAACTGACCACCAAAATGAACCAAGGGGCTACCAAAAGTGTCTCCCAAAGTACTATTCAGCGAACATTGCTGCGTCTGGGCCTCCGAAGCAGACGCCTGGTTCGTGCACCTATGCTGACTGCTGTTCATCGACGGCGAAGGCTAGAATTTGCACGCCAGTACAGCAGCTGGACGTCCACTGAGTGGCGACAGGTTGCGTTTTCGGATGAATCGCGTTTTATGCTCCATCGGACAGATGGACGTTGGCGTATAAGGCGTGAAACCTCTGAAAGGAACCACCCTGCAACCATTGCCGGAACGGTCCAAGCTGGAGGCGGGAGCATTATGGTCTGGGGAATGTTTTCCTGGCATTCTCTAGGTTCACTGATCATTGTGGAAGGCACAATGGATCAATACAAGTACGCATCTGTCCTTGCGGACCATGTTCACCCCTACATGCGCATTGTTTTTCCTCAGGATGATGGCATCTTCCAGCAGGACAATGCGAGGTGCCATACAGCTGCCAGTGTACGTGCGTGGTTCGAAGAGCACCAGGATGAGTTTACCGTCCTCCCCTGGCCAGCAAACTCACCTGACTTAAACCCAATCGAGCATCTGTGGGACCATCTCGATCGAGTTGTTCGCGCCATGGATCCTCAACGCGTAATCTAGCGCAGCTGGCCACGGCATTAGAGTCGGCATGGCTCAACATCCCAGAGAACACCTTCAGGGACCTATGTGACTCTCTTCCTGCACGTCTCGCAGCAGTCCGCTCTGCGAAAGGTGGTTATTCTGGCTTTTGACAGATGGTCACATTAATGTGACTGGACTGTGTACCTAAAAAAGGCTGTTTATCTTTATTTTATAAAATATAATATATTTAAAATGTGTTACATACTTAATGTTTATGTTATTATAGAAGTATATTTTTAGTGGAAAATATTTTTTTGGGTTTGTTAACGTTTAATATTTATGACGACTATGACGAATGTTGCCTTTACAGCTTAAGAAGTGAGTAATATTCAGTTAAATCTCATTTCTGATATTTGAGTGCATAAGTACATATATACATATATATAGTATTATCAGGACTCGCATTTCTTTTTATCTGTTTGGGGAACATAACGTGTCCTGACTCGACAGTGAGTTGATTGCAAACTATGTCCTATAGATTAGCGAAGACAACAAGATGAGAAGGGTTAAAATTACCCTTTATTTTTTACTCGTTTCACAGTCGCTCAGATACAAAGTCCAACCACTTGTGGTCTGAACGTAAAAATATAAGCCTACTAACTAATTAAATTTTAAATAAGAGCTAACTTTAAATATTTTACACAGATGACTAACACTAAGACTGGCCTTTTAAATTACTACGTATCTGTAGTACGCAAACTGCGGAAAACTACAATACGTCTTTAGCTTTCAAGAGGATTAAAACCTCCGCCCTTAAAGGCGGACAGTAACTGACGGCAAGCTCACTTGAAGACTCATGGCAATATGGCTCACTTCCTCTTCCTCTACTAGGCTCTTGGCAAAAAACCACAACTTAAATACTTAAACGTTAGAAAGTACAATTTGCATAAGCATATTCACGCGTTAATTCTGGCCGGAAGTGGAAAATAAGAGATGATAGTAAAGTTTTAAAATAAAATAAACGTTAGTCAAACTTAAGATCCTTACAGTATGTGTATATGTTACGGTGAAACACCGAAATCTGGAGAATGTCGACTTTCACCGGTGACATAGTCGCTTGGTGTATGTCCGAAATATTTTCCAAATACTCTTATTTCTGACTTAAGCAGTGAATGTCGACATTCACCATGTACTAATGGTGAATGTTGAATATATGAGAATATTATATTTTCTTCTCCGTAATTCAGTCTCGAAAAAACACACAAGTACTTAAAACACACATTACATTCAAAATGAGAAAGGAAAATAATAGAAGTTAAAAAACTTACTTAATTATACAGTACGTAGTAAATGAGAAAATAAAATAATAGTAATAAAAAACTTACTAAATTATATGATTCAAATCTGATTAATTGCAACAACTTAAACTATTATGAGACTTTGAATTGCACAAGAGGCCCTTGCTTTTACAACTGCATTTATGTGAAACAGCCAGTCTCCTCTCTTTTCGACCTGCACCAGAGCATATCTGTGATTGTCGGCATACACCGGTGAGGGTCCGAATGTACAAGAATGCAATGTTATATTCGATCTTTCACCGACGTATTTGGTGAATGTTGACATTCTCCAGTGAAAGTCGACATACTCCAATTTCGTCTTTCACAGTAACATATATATATAATGTATGTGTATAATATATAATATATGTGTGTGCTTGGCTTCAGTTATTCTAATACTTATAAGCCTCTCGTATTTTCTCTTAGGTATGTTTCACTTGAAGTTAAATGTTCTTTCAGGAAAGAATTTAGATCAACATCTAAAGATCCATTTGAAAGAACATGTGTTTCCTTATTTAGAATGGGAAATGTCAGTCATTCGACATATCGCCTTGAATAGACATGAAAATTCTTACTAAAAAACAGCTTTCCAATCCAGTATATATTCCAAGCGGTACTCTGGCGTTGGTAATTTAAGAGTTCGTGAAAAGATTATTTTTTAAAATTTTACTTGAATTATTTATTTACAAGATTTCAGGAAAATAAATAATTTGAACAAGTATTTGAAATCGCAAGAAAGGGCCTTCAAGTGTAATTTATGTCCTAAGAAATTTAGCGAATTTTATCATTTATCTTAGAAGTTGTGTTGAATGTTTAGCAGTTTTTACGAGGGACTGTGTTCTGAACTGAGTAGATTTTTTCTAATGCAAAGAATGATCAAGACATAAATGTATTTTTTTAATTCATAATTTACAACCTTCAGAAAAACGAAGTGATACTGTAGCTACATATCGGTGTTTGAATTGGCATTCACTTGTTATTGCTGAAGTAAGCTGTGAGTTTGAAAATGAAGAAAATGAATATATCTATCCACATTTCCCAGAACTGTTGCTGGTTATTTAAAGGGTATCATATGTAAGGAGAGATTGATGAAGTTTCCGGAAAAAATGAAAAAGAGCTATGACGAATTTATTGAAAATTGCTCAGAGTGTGTTCAAGAAACAAAATAAAGAGCCCATATGAATAAAAAATTATGGAATGATATGTTCGGAATACGAAATAAAATTTTAAGGGCTAAAAATCCTAAAATTTAAGCTGAAGTTTTAGAATCTGCTGCCAAAAAATAAATAAAAGATAATTGCAGATCTAATTGTGACGTCAAGTATTTCTCAATTAACTATAATAACAGGGAATTTAAACTAATAATTATTCTAAATATGAGTGGTTATCTGCATACAGAAAGGATAGTCATCAATCTATTTTTGAATAAAACAGCAGTGTATTTATATTGCACGTCGTGCTTTCGCATACGGATTGAGGAAATTTAATTGCTGGAATGGTAGTGCAGTGCTGCGCGGAACGCATTGCAACAAGATCATGCAACTATTCATGTTTAAACGTATCTCATATAGAATATGCATGAATTTTAAACTGACAGTGGCCTAAGTTAGTTAGTTACCTAGCAGGAAATAGATATCTCTGTAATCACATTGGCGTAAAAATGGAAGATCGAATCTCGGCTCAAAGTTATGACAATCGGGTTCCCTAACTACCATGACAACAGGGCGCTCGAAATTTGGTTGCTACAGTTCTTTAATTATATGATTTTATTTTTCAAAAAAATGTCTATATTGGCAAAAACCGAAAATATAATACTGTTAGCTCCTAACATGACGACACTGTATCGATTAATGGTTTAATTTTTAAAAGTTGACTTAAAGTGTATCAATTTCTGTAAGTGTAATTGATGGTTTAATTTTTAAAAAAATATTTCAAAATCACTGGAATTACCTAAGTTTTAGCAAATTACTAGTTAGTGTCTCAATGAACATGACAAGCGCTTTGGAAACGTGATAGATGTGGAAATTCTTAAGTAGTGGAGACACTAATAAATTGATCTTGTGTGCTTTAGTGGCATAAGTGGTTTTCAATAGCTAAGAATATATTACTAAAGTCTAGAAGCGGTTAACCAAACAAGAAAAATGATGGATCTTAATCTTACGACAATTGGATAAAAACTAATGGCCACACGTAGATACTTCTGAGAAGGTAGAAACACTTATATTCCTTAATTATAATTGTCTGCCATGCCTATAACCTTCTGGCAAATTACATCACCAGCACGTCCATTTCTGTTGGTACCCCACGGAGCCTATCATAAAGCATAGGTAGCCTCCTGTCTGTTGTAATGGATTCTTCTCAGTGGTTCTTTAATTTTGAATAGTCACACGAACTTATGTACTGCTAGTATGATATTTTTCCGGCCTCTCCCATTTCTATCTTTACAGGAGAGTTGTGGCAGCGCTGTCATTATGACACTGTGGGCAAGGAATGATGAGATTCGTCACCAACAAGAGGCATCGTATTCTAATGAGGGTTAGACGCAAATGATGTTCCATGTGATGAATTCTGTTGTTTAACATAACAATGCGAGGTGCCATAATACCAGCAAAGTCATAGGTCTCCTACGACAGCGACAATGGGAGGCAGTAGAATTTTCGCCAGACTTACTCAGTATCAATCTGCCAAACTTTGATCTCTTTGCCAAACTGAAAGGCTACTGAGACAACATTATAGTAAATATGTCATCTCTGCTTCAGGGCGATGCCTCTGAAGCGACCACAGAAATGAATGTGACGGTCGTGTACTACATCTTCCAGTAATATCTCGGAAAGTGGTAGATATGGAAAGTGATTATATAGAGGGACTGTAAGTGCAGGCAGTTATGGTAATTATGTCTTTTCATAACCACGGGCATGGTGGTGCCAATACTTTGAATCCGGTTCTTGCAACATAGTGCAAAAAAGTGATATAATCTGATTGAGAGTGAGAATATTAGCTGAAGAATTACAAATTATATTTGAAGAAAAATTAGTCTAATTTTTACCGAAGAATTTGTTATGAGATTTTTGAGCTGTTTATGCTTCATATGTAGAGTAGAAATCCTTATGAGACAATTTCTGCAGAAATTGGTCATAATGAATTTTGCCCGTGGCTGAAAAAAATTATTAACCAATTAAATCACCGTGTTTGTTCAGCCTAATTGTTTAAGATTCGTGGATATTTCCTAAACCACTGAACGTAACAGAAACTTCTACTACATCTGATATCCAAGAGGAACGAGCGAAATACGAACTCTTGCAGCGCATAAAAATGATTTCCAAATATTATCCTAGAAATGAGAATGAAATCTCAATTTGTGTGCAGGTGCACAAAACGATAGCTTGCAATTGTGTACAATTCCACGAGCAAAGTTTTTAAAAGGATATTTGGGAATTAAGTTGTCACACCCTGTAATTTCACTACAGCAAATAAAACGTTATAAAAATTCATCACTCTTTCTCCAACAATCAGTAAACAAAATTCACTTCTTAATATTAGTTTATTGATTCTCCATAGTTCACTCATAAGTATTTTAATAGTGTATGTACGGCAGGGATGGACAAACTTCATGTCAGTAAAAGCAGCATGTTGGAATTTAGAAAAATTTAAGGACAGCAACTAGATTTTTCAAAAGCCGGAAGTTCATATTTACATTATTTTAAAACTAATAAAACATATTTCAAATGGAAAGAAAAGTCTTATTCTAAGCAATCATTCAATGAGAGTTTGCCTTCAGCATGTGACGACGCGTCTAAAATAACGGAAAATTTTGTGGTGTTTTTGTTTTCTCTAATTACAACTTGATGGGGTAAGAAGTACTCTTTTTCAGTTTCGATTCTTCCGAGGTATCTTCTTGTAAATGATTACCTATTAGAATTTTGTAATGTTCATGAAACTTCGGATTCTCCCTAAATCTGCGCCATAGCGACTCAAGTTGTTTTTCTACTTCTTCAAAATTGTCCCGATAATTCCATTGCAGGCTCTCGTTCCGCAGCAAGAATGTTGTAAATGTTGTCCTCAAATTTCAGAGATTACCGAAATTTTCTAGAGGTACATCATTTTCTAAGTCACGAAGTTCATCAGATTTATAAAATTTTCCAAAGCTTCCAACTGTCATAAATTTCTCGTCGATTCTGGCGACGAATCAAATTTTAAAATATTTTAAACTTGTATCAGATTATATATGTTATTAAATATTTCTGATGCGTTTTCTGTTCCGTTCAAAGGCCACTAAATTCAGTTTCTACCACTATTAATGATTCAGAAATTCTGCAGACCCTTCCTGTAAAAATTTCACAAGCATCCGTCTATCCATTCATAAAGCATCCCTAAGCAAATATAACTTTTGAAGATGTTTTACCCAAAATTTTTTGATAGAATCAGTACAATATTTTATTGCATTTTTACTTCCCGGTATTAAAGGAAGTACTGAAATCTCAAAAAATTCCTTCGGTTATCATATTTCAACCAAATTATCCATTTTGACCGCTTTCGAATGCAATTTAAAAATGTTTTTGCAATACATCTGTACTTAAGGACAGAATAAAGGACTCTTTTCCCAAGCGAATTATAAAATTGATTTAAAATGGATTCAGCAGAGCTTTCTTCGTGACAGTACGTATGTGTGTATGTATGTACGTGCGTATATATGTATGTATGTGTGTACGTATGTATGCATGTAAGTATTTCGCGTAACTCAAAGACGAATAGCCTCAGAACGTTGAAATTTTGTACATAGGACTGCTATAACATGTAGTTGTGCACCTCCCTTTTTGGCTGCAATCGGCAGTATCAAGAGTATATATATACTCTCTCTAAATATATATATACTACAGAGTTGGTGTATATTCCTATTTTCTGGTTAAGGTTTTTATGCCTTTAGTTAATCTGCATGTAATAGATATATAATTATCAACACTTTAAAAGTTGTTTAAGTGCGGCTAAGCCTAATTTTGTTTACCATAGCAGTCATATTTGTTTATATTTGAGACTTAACAGAATATTGAATTAAGTCAGTTTCTGCACCTTCAATGAATGTCTTTTTGCCGAGTGGGACCAAACGTAAACTTTCAGTTCTGTGCACCGAAAAATCTGCCTTCTTGCCTGCGGGCCGAATTGCTTGCTTTTACTCAGAAACTCTAATTTTAATTGTAAAAATAGAGTTTTTAACTGTTTCAATTGTATTAGATGTTTTATGTTTTTCTATATTTTTCAATGTTTAATGAAGATAGTTTGAGGTTTTATGTATTTTTGCCTTGCTACGAAATGAGAACTAAATTAATTGAATGAGAAATATATCTCTAATGAATTTCGAAGAAATAAGTTTAAATGGAATGCAGCAAAAATAAATGCTTAAAATTTAATAATCCGTATAAGGAATTCATGTGGTGTCCACACCATATTTTTATGTTTTCGAATAACATTAAATCTTTTAACTAGCAAGAAATGAAATAAAATAATTATGTTTGGCCATTGATCGGCTTAAGTTTACTAATAATTTCGTTAGAAAAAAATGAAATAAACTGCTTACGTTCTTTTGGACATCGAATAGATTTATTTTATCATATTTTTTATGTATATTTTACTTGCATAAGATTCGTACTACTAGGCTGCGAGAGCCGCCGTATGGGCCACTCCCGCTGTATGATATTTTGTTTGCCGGCAAAGATTTGCTTAAGATCTAAGCTTACCTATATTTGTCTTAAAGGAAAACGGTGCAATTGAAACTGAATTTGAACATATGTTGTCTTCAAGAGGAAACATACTTTTTATCAGTGTAATTTCAGACACGTAGCTGTTAATTCAAAACACGTGCTATCCTTATAGAGAAGGTATTTTTATTGCATCAGTTTGTTTGATAATTTCATTCCTATTTTTGCTATTGTCTTGCTTTTTATTTTTTATTGATGCTTTTCAACCATCCGTGTTTAGCCCAATGGCGTGACTAGAGAGGAACGTTATTAATTTGCCTTGCAGTTGTTAATTTGCTCTCTAAGCTTTGCAGTGATATCTAATTTATTCATTAGATATTAATTTCTCTAATTTTCTTTACTTTCCTATGGCCTCAAAGTAAAAAAAATATTTAAATCCTCTTGTGTTCTGATATAAGAAGCGTCATGGAAGTTCCATCAAATTTTTCTTTTCTTGCTACGTTTTCTTTTATTTACATGCTAAAATGTATATGATAAACAACGTGTTTAAAAAATGGAAAGGCTATTATCTCTTAAATGGTTGGTCTTAGAAGCAAGGTTCTAGTTTAAAACATGAATTAAATAAAATAAACTTTGAATTTATCCCTGGTTAAAATTTGAGTAAAAATAAAGCAAAATTTTAATTTTTATGCAAGAAAATTACGAATAAAGATCCAATTAGAAAGTAATTGTCCTTTATTCTTTCTTTTAATAAAATTGTGTAATGTGCAAAATTGGTTTGGAAGCAAATTGCTAAAATTATGTGACTTGGAAAATGTAAAGTGTAGGAGCCTTGTAAAAGTCGAATTCCGTAAGATACAAGATTTCGAGTTTAAACATTTTTTCGAACGTGAATTCTAAACGCATACATCCGAATTATTATTTTTTTTACCTAAAAGCTAGCTTTTAGAAATTTGACGTACGAAAACTTAACACAAATTGCTATTTTTAATAATACGTGCACACGATCTCTAAAAATTTTACTAAGAATATCTCTCACACATTTTGCTGTGCGAAGGTGTCTCCTTTCCTTTTACTTCATATGTGAAAATATTTTTTCTGTCCTCTCGTTGTAAAACTATAAATTTATTCCTTTTTTCTAAAAAAGGTCATGTAAGTAAAATTGTCATAATCTGAAATCCTTCCTTATCTGATTCATTTTGTAACCTGTAACCAGTGGCGGCTCGTAGCTAAAATTAGTGGGGGTGCTGTTCCAAAAAAATTTAACCTTTGTTTTAAACCTGTGTAAAGGGAAACAAACATGTATAAAAAGAAAATTTATTTTGAAACTTCCATGAAATTTTACAAAAGAAAAATTAAACATTTCTTAATTACTTTAACTTAAATTGTTACCGTTCGAGCTTTACCTATTCATTTAAAAATGAAATCCATTCTTCTTGTTTTAATTTGCGCGAAGAGATGACAACTGAGGAAATTTTCCTATATTGAAAGCATTGCAAGCGCATGAAAACGAAAGCTCTTGAAGTTCACTTACAGTCACAGAATTTATTACTTGAGGATGCAAGGACATGGTTAAAGTTTTCTGTAAAATAAAAGAACCGAAAAAAAATGAATCAAATAGAAAAGCTGAAAAATAATCTAACCAAGAATATGGTGTATAATTTTTAAACACAGCACACGCGGAGTACCAGCTCCCAGATACTCCAGATTCGGCACTGTAAAAGCGACAGTGCTCTCTCCCTCTCAGCCTCGTACGCTGCTTCCTAAGAGCGCATGCGCAGAACGGCCAAATACCACACGCGCGGAATAAGAAATAATCACGTTTCCAGAATTTCGGCACTGCAAGACCGACAGTGCTGCTTTAATCTCCCTGGCTCGAGCGCTGCTTTCTGCGCGCGCTTGCGCAGAACAGCCTTGTGAAGCGCAGTTCCATACAAAAACTTTCGTACCTTTTCCATAAACTGGAAGATCGCTACTGACATTAAGTTTAAGAATAGAAAAAAGGGTCATTATATTAAATATTAAAAATAATAATAAGTGGAAACAGGGGGTGCTGCAGTTCCACAGTGCTTATTACGAGCCGCCACTGCCTGTAACCATGAATATACCATCAGCCGTTGCTGAAACATTCAGGCTCTCAATCTTTTCCAAATACTATGCTTACATAAAGAGACAATGAGATTAATTCTGGATCCATTCGTAATTTTTTGTACTTTTATCATACTCAAGTATTAGAATGCAAAAGCATTTTGTCTGTCCAGCTTAATATTGCAAAACGCTTAATATTTCCTCTTCTTTTTTTTATTGAAATGGTTTATGTTTTCTATGTTACTCTTTTGAATTTTGAGGGAGGGAGTAAATCATATATACATTTCGTTTTTCAAAAATTATGCTTAAAATGAGAAATAAAATCCAGTAATTATTTTGACTTTAAGAAATCGTGATATGAAGTTTAAAATTAATATGTATATGTGTAAAAACAAAGGACCTTAAGACTGTTCATCATGTCTGCATATCCGTCGGGTAAGTTTACAGTTTTTGTATTACAAGTTATAGCATTAAATAACTTAATAACTTCTGCTTTATAATCGCCTGATTATATAAATAATAATTAGGCAAAACTGAATGTGGCGTTACAATCTCAGTATGGATTATGCTGAGAGTGCTCTCGTAGTAAAGCAAAAACTAAGAAGAGGAAAGTGAAAAATTGTACATCTGTTTTCTTATCTTCAGGGAAGAAGAAGTATTAATTAAGTGTAATTAGTTATTTTCTGTTTAAATACACTGGTCGTTTTTCTTCCCTCCTAATAGTAAGACAAATGGCTAATTTTTACCTTTTTGTTTAAATTGTATTTTTATGTATCATGTTCGCTTTTTGATGCATCTCAAATAGATGATATAAAAAAAAGAGTTTATTTTTTCCTCATCTTCTGAAGATTATTTTTCTTACATTAAAATGAATTATAATTAAAGACATTTTTGCAGATATGCAATTTATTGGTGCTTTTATTGTCAAAGTTTTTCGATTAAATTCTTCGTACTTCTTACTGGTTTTCTAATTTTTTCTATTTCGTAATGAAATACTGTTTATATTGTATATTTTGTATTATTTTTTTATTACTTTCTCGACATTCATGTTCATATATTCATGAGGTCGAATGCAATTACATGTTTTCAACTACCGTAAATGCATGGTCTTGCTCTTTAGAATTTAATCTTTTCATTCACAATTCCGAATATCATCTCTTATTTTTATAAATTTCTAAATGCAGTAATACTTTAGCCTGCAAGGAAAGTTAGATATAGTAAAAGGTAACATTTTTTATATGGGAAATTCATAATATAAATAAAGACATAACTAATAATGAAATAAAAGTTTCTCCAGTGGTTGAAGTTTTTAAAATAGAGGAAGCTCTCCTAATTACCCAAGCGATACGTTTTTAAACATGTCACATCCAATTTCCCTATAACTCTTGATTTCAGATGAAAATCTCTTATATTACAATCATACTGATAGTTAGCTCACTGATCCGAGTAACAAAGTGAATATACAGGGTGGTCATAAAGAAACTTTGCCAACATCTGCACTTCTATTAACCGATCGAGATGAGATTGCAAATATACATAGTTATTCGGAGGTATGTGCTCGAGATTCTGTGAAGGGCAACACGGGAGCGCTCACGATTATAGTAATTAAGTTATTAGAATACGGCAAAGAGTTATCTATCTAAGGGGAGATATATCTTCGTGGAGAACATTCTTAGGGAAGCTGGCTCGTATTTCTGTTTAACATGGGAAAACCACGAAAGCTATCTATGCAGCCAGCCAGTTTGCCGGGATTTGGACATTGGTCGAATTATTAATTTTTAGCTAATTTATCACTCGGCTGGATTCGTATCTATGTCGGAATACCAAGCATTCAGGTTTCTTAAGCACTCAGCTATAGATGGGAGTTAAATGATAATGGTAATGATAATAATAATGCACCTTACTTTCCCAATAATAAATTACAGTAATACTATGTCTTCTTCTTTGATTCCAATAACAGAACATAAAAAATGTCGCACGAAATTTTAAGAAATTTAAATGCAAAATGGAACAACTTTAAAATACTGAGTAAGACAGTTAACAATGAGACTAATAAAAAAATCTGATGTGTACACCACATGACCTTCATTGTACGGAATATTAAATTATACGCATTTTGCATTTCATTTAAGCTTATTGGATTGAATTAAATCTACTTCATCGATAGCGCATAAACCACAATAGAATAAATGCACTCTTTAAAATTCGCTATATTTGTTTACGACAGGCGACACTCAGGCGCTAGCTTCACTTAACAGCGTTACATCTCATTCATTTTATAACTCATCAGAATGCACAAAAATTATGTATATCATCTGGAGAATGACGTAATCGCTGCCACATGTTCTATTTAGTTGCTATAATAAATCTAAAACGGTGTGCAAAAGGAATTAAACAAAAAAAAAAAAAAAGAAAGAAACAGTTTTTCACAGACGATTCAGTATTTCTTATTCAATTAATTCAGTTCTCACTTCGCGACAGGGCAAAAATACATAAAAACTCAAAATATCTATATTAAAAATTACAAAGTAAATCTTAAACACTTATTTCCTCGAATAAATTTCAGAATGGATTAAGCTTAATTTAATCCGGAATAATAAAAGAAGGCGTTATCTTTGTTGTTCCGAAGCTTAGTTTCTCTAGATTGGCAATAAATCCAATATTCTCCTAAGTTTCAAATGTAAACAAATATGTCCGCCATGAGAAAAATGATTAGGCTTAGCCGCACTTAAACAACTTTTAAATTGTTTAAAATTCTACAAATCTTGCATGCAGATTTACTAAAGGCGTAAAAGCCTTAACCGGTAGATAAGAACAACATAATTGAATTATTTTTAAAGCAAAAAAGGCACAATTTACCAACATATAAGAAAACAAAAACTGAGCTCACTGATCCGAGTAACAGAGTGAATATACAGAGTGGTCATAAAGAAACTTCGCCGACATCTGCACTTCTAGCGTCCGTTCCGGTTAACCGGTCGAGATGAGATTGCAAATATAGTTATTCGGAGGTATGTGCACGAGATTCTGTGAAGGGCAACACGAGGGCGCACACGATTATGGTTATAGTTACAGAAACTCTAAAATATCGAATGGCAACACCAATGTTTTCCGGTCGCAAAATGTTCAACGCATGCGAAAAACCTAAATAGCGTTGGAACAGTACCGATATGTCCAAAATCTGACGTATTATGCATACACAAAAAATAGTTCTGAAAACCTGCCAACGAAACACGATCTGGGACCACGCAGAAACTTTGCATATAACAGAGGCAAGATACCAATTACAGAACGCCAATCGCCAGATATCAAGCGTAAGAAACCGATAAAATGACAGGTAAAAAGGCGAAATCGTCATTCGGGAACTCTCATATGGCGACAAAATTACTCTTCCTGGGAAAGTTCGTGGTGAATTGATAAAGCTGTATTATCATAAAGAAATGCATGCTACTACCGGAATTGCGTAGACAGAATGCACTCAGTGATATCGTTTGGGTGCAAGATGGTGCACGTCACATATAGCGAGGTTTGTTAAAAGGTCCTGGAGCAACATTTTGCTAATCGCATCATCTCACACCATTATCTTTTCGTGGCCTCCGCGATCCCCCGATCTGACGCCTATGGATTTCTGGTTTTGGGGATATATCAAACTCAGAGTTTACCTGTGTAATTCGAAATCTTTCTCGGATTTAAAAGATTCTATACCGCGTAAGATTGCAAACATCCCTCATGCCATCATACCATGTTGCGTTCAGCGGTATTGTCCACCGCCCCCGATGCAAAGCATATTTGCCTGTGATAGCACCCATGTGGAAAATGTTTGACCTAAATAAAGGTATTCTTTTGTCCGATATATGTTGTCGTCAGTGATCGGTGTTTTGTCTGTGTCATATGCAAATTTTCTGCGTGAACGTAGATGATGTTTTCTTGGCCGGTTTTCAGAACTCTTTTTTATGTATGCATAACACGCAAGTTTTTGGACATTTCGGTACCGTTCTAACGCTATTTAGGGCTTTTGCATGCGCTGAACATTTTGAGACCGAAAAACGTCGGCGTTGCCATTCGACATTTTCGAGTTTGTGTAACTATAACCGTAACCGTGAGCGCCCCTGTGTTGCCATTCACCGAATCTCGAGCGCATACCTCCGAATAACCATATCTGCAATCTCATCTCGATCGGTTAACCGGAACGGACGCTAGAAGTGCAGATGTTGGCAAAGTTTCTTTATTACCACCCTGTATATATATATGGTGCGGCCGATTGCAACCAAAATAAGAGGTGCACATCTCCATTGTATAGCAGTCCTGTATACAAAATTTCAACGTGCTATTTTCGTTTTTGAGTTATGCGCGATACATAAATAGATAGGTATGTACGCACAGACGCCACGAAAAAAAATCTCTTCAGAATCCATTTTAAAGCAGTTTTATAATTTTTTTGGGGAAAAATGTAACAAAATAAATAAATCAAAATAAAAAAAAACTGAAAAGGTTCAGATTTTAACGTCGCCCAAAAGGGCTCTTTTAAAATTTTGTATGGTTTATCAGAAGAGATTTATCAGTAGAGATGGCCGAGGAGAAAAAAAAAGAATATTTTATAAATTACTAGAAAAATATGCATTGAAAGGTTCCATATTTTCGGTACATATAAAAAGCGTAAATATATAGAACGTCATTCTAAATATTAAATTTAAATTCTTAAATTCATTCTATTTATTTAAATATATTTTTTATTTAAATCAATCCGATTCAAAAGTAAAAAAAAAATATTCTTTAAAACTTATCTCTTGCTTTTAAATATCTTAGCTATTTTAAATTTCCTACAATTCAGCATTATTAATATCTTCTTTAACTTTTCTTGCTGATGTGCTTGTAGAGACTATTTCTTGAAAGAACTTCTCGGACTCGAGGACTCCCAGTAATGCACCACTCGTTTCAACGTAAATAGGAGCGACTGACAGGGAATAATTTATAGCAACAAAAATTTTTTAATATTTGATTTTTTTTAAATGTGCGAAATAGCGAATTGTGCAAAAAAAAAAGAATGTTCGAATTTCAAGGGCTGCCTATTGGTTATATTTTCAGCTTTTTACGGCTTAAATTATAGATTTAAGTGTTACAACTAATAAAATGAGGCAATGCGTTGGAAAAATCATAAGTTGGCTTTCCCGATTTTCTAAAGGCATGTATCAAAAAGCTTGCACTTATGATGGTCGCATATGCATAAATTTGATACACTGAACTTGTTCTACAACAAAATTAATTAAATAATCTAAGACAATAACTCGGAATACACTTAATAAACACTACATAGGAAAAAAAATCATTTTAATGTAATGAAGTCCAAATTTACCAAATTTTAGCTGAAAAAAACTAAGTTCGGTTTATTGCGGAGCGATAAAAAATTACTCACGCGAATCATCATCATAAAAAGGAACCTTGAGTAAGATTTAATTGGTTATTAAAATGAATGAAACAGTTACATATGTCAAGCTGTTTTTAGCATTTAGACAGGCGTGCTATTAATTTATATCGGCAGCGTTTATTTCTTTCGATAGCCTGTCTATCTTCAGTATCCATCTCTGTAGTTGAAACAGAAAATAACAATTTGCGCAGCTGCTAAGAAGAGTATTGCTAGTATAAGAGTTTGAAATAACAAATATTTTTATTATGGCTTTTGTTCTTCTACTGAACATTTAACTAATATGCGTAAAGCAAAAATGATATGCACTGACTTCCTTCACTGTCTTTCATAAAAATTATTTTTCACTTGCTCCATTCTTCTGTAAGTTGGTTATCTGTGACGACTGCCCAAATACGTATCTTTGGGGTCCGTTTGCGAATCCCAAGCAAGACAGGAATGTTGTACATGCATTGCATCTTTGTGTAGTACAAAACTATCTACGGATCTATGTGGCACAGAGCCCTTTAAGAATGCAAGCAGTTGAATGTCCCCTGAAGCAGTTGATGGAAGAGGAGGAAAAGTAGCAAACTTTTGGATTCCCTCTTCCTGATTGTTTTTGATCAAAATTCAGAAGGAACTGGACTAAGTCGTACTGCCACTTATATGGCGTCCAAGGCCTTGTGGTCAAGTCATCATGGCCAAGAGAGGAGCTCTCTTTCTCTTGGCCATGGTGAAGTCGTTAACCTGATCTAGATTATGCTCAGTCCAGGAAGATAAGTAACAGCAACAACATTTTTCGCTTTCTTGAAATGGTTATTATTGCTTGAGACATTGACATGTATGGAGTACAGCAAATTTCACACATAGGCAAATCTTTCTATACAATAAGGAATTTAACGAATTGGCTGCGTTTAACAAAACTTACATACAACAAAAATGAAAGGGCAAGCCTTATTCCCTATGTGTAGCAATGTGACATTTGCACGAGTTATTGTTAATTTTATACCTATTAGGCAGCAAATGATTATGTTTTGAACCTGTACGAATCATCAGCAGTTATCATTTAAAGGCTTATATATCATTATATGTCATATTCTAAATTTTGGGCATGATATTTCGATCTTTAGTAGAATATTTTCTGCTTGCTTTTGTTCACATAATTTCATTTTATTAATTAATTTTAAAATGTTTAACTATTTTCAAAATCCCTTACTACTAATTTTATTTCATTTTTAAATCATTTACTGGCAGTTTAGAGTAAAAGAGCGATTAAATGTACTTTTAATCTACCTTTCTCTGTGGAATTTTCCCCATCAGTGGCCGACCGGATAAGACCACTGAATATTGCTATTCCGATCGAGCCTAAATGAGATGGCTGCATAGCCGTTTTCGCGATTCTTCTTCTGCGCAACGTTAATACAAGACATTCTTAGAATGTTTTTTAAGAAAGCATCCTTGTGCTAAGGCAATTAGCCCTAGTGTGCCTTTCCTTATTTTGATTAATCCAATTTTTTTTTCCTCGCAAATACTATTGCCAGAAAAGCCTTTACGAGTAAAATAGCATACAAGTAATCCTAAATGCCATTCACACCATTTCGACGTTAGAAATATCTATAGACACTAAATTGCAGTCCACAATCTTCTCTGGATAAACTGCGAATTCAGAGAGAATCATTGTCGGTCAGAGCAGAAAAGGATTTCGATTAGTGTCTTAAATAATATTAGTTCGCTGCTTATCAGTGTAACTAATTTACCGATTTAAAACTAATATATGCATATCTAATAATGTTATACATCAATATTTAAAGCTTTCTTCGCCTGTAGATGCTGTCTGGCTGGTTGGACAGAGTAATTTTAAGAGCAATTAAAAGCGGTTTGGACTTGTTTCAAGAGCTTCTTGCAGCTGCGGTATCGGCAATGAGAATGTTAAGCATATTATTCTTGTGTGCATTCATCTTGTCCATTAGAGGAAAATACTTCAGGAAACTTTGAAGCACCTGTTTCCATCTTTGGCCACTAGTTTTTCTGAACTTTTTTGGATTAAAAAGACAATTTCTGTTTTCCGAAATTTCCTTCTAAATTTAAATTATTGCTCTTTCTGAATTTTTCTGATTCTGAATTTAGATAATTCTTTTTATTTTATTACTTTTTACTTTGTTTTATTTTTCTTTTACTTAGTTTTAATTTTTTTATCATTTTTATCTATTTATTGTTTCTTAGTAATTTTTGTCTCCATTTGCATTGCTATTGTACATTTGTTTATTTTGCTAACGCTATAACTTTCTTGTGTAAACCTTATGGTATATTTTGTGGAACACGAGGAGCTTCAATTAAAGTTAACCAAAAAAGAAAAAAAGTGGAATATTCATTTCCTACTAATATTGCACCGCTATTAAAAATTCGACCCTTATTCAAGACATTTTTAAAGCTTGTGTACGTACAAGAGGAGTTCGTTTAACAATGAAAATAGTTGAGTCATTTAACCTTTCAAATAAATGGTTTCGGTTTTAAAAAGTAAAAGTACAAAAACCATATGTAATGTTATAATGTTAGCGAGTATTGTACATTAGGAAAATTAGTGTTAAGTATGTAAAGTCCCACCTTCTTGGGAAGCATATATTAAGTCGAGGCTCTTGGTGGATCCAAGCGACTTATCACTATGTCCAGTAAGAAAACAGAGAAATGTGAAAAGGTTGTAAAAGATCCTTTTATTAAGCACACAAATAATTTAACAGAAGGCACTTCTTTGTGCTTATAAAAGAAGCCAGCATTTATGATGTAATTCAGAAATAAAGAATTCTAATTCAGCTAAGTTACATCTTAATTCAACCAAAGCCTACAGAAATGAATAACGTGCAAGTTGGCTCAAACCTATTCCGTCGTGACAAACTCTATGGGCAAGAATAAAGCAACACCTAAGACAAAGCGTTATCCTGGAAATGCAACCAGTAACTTGGCCTTCAGTGGACGGAACATGATCTGATTAAATAATCTAAAACCCTCCTTTACATGCTATTTCTTTCTACTTCATCTGATAACGCGAGAATTAAAAATTAGCATTTTGACAAGAAAAGGGAGAATGAAAGCACAAAGAATATTGGTTAGGTAAGCATAAATAAATCCTTGCAAGTATTACAAAATTTTGCATCAGTACATAAAATTTGAGATCACATATTATCTTCTATGAGTTTCTTCTTCTTTTTATTCTTATTCCTTCAAAATGCTCACGAGGAGTTCACTTGCTCATATGAGCAGTACATGTAAGAGCCATATCGTCGATAGCGATTTTTTTTGTTTAATATTTTTCCAGTAAAAGTACGGAAATTAATTATTTTCACTAAAAATTCACTAAAAAAATTAGAGATTGCTGTTTGTTTGGCTCTCGAATTCACTGATCAAATGACAATTTCTTCTATATTTTCGACTGAGTTTCACTGTAAATTTGGGAACTAGATACAAGTATAGTTACAGAGATATATATATATTTAAAATTAATATCTTTAAAAAAAGATGTTCAAAAATAACCTTATTACTAGAAAATTTTACTTTTTAAACGAGGGGGTTTAAACTGCTGCAAAAAAAAACTTCTGGCTACGTCTCTTAAATGCAAAGGAGAAGCCGAAGATATTTTCGGCTGAAAATCATTGCTCTTCCTCAATTTCATGTGGATTTCCCCTTTTATTCTCTCAAACAGCGCTTATTTATTTTTATTACTGCTATTACTAACTTCTGGTAACTCCTTAAAGATGAAATTCATTTTAAAAAACTGAAGGAAGCCAATGGAGTTTATGATACTTTTACATCAGTCCTTGAAGACACATAATTTTGCTTTGTCTGTCATCTGATACTCATAAGTAAACGAACTGAACGATTTCAAAATAGCAATTACATAGAACAGAATAAACACGCTGAGCAAAGAAGAGCGCAATACCATCAGATAAACTGAAGGCCCGTGACAACTTAATGTAATTTATAGCTTCTTAAATATAATATCATTGAGGAAAAAATTGTGGAAGATATTCGACATTGGCTGGCACGATAACAAAGAGCCATTCAAGGAACATCAGGTTGCTTAAAATGCGATGCGGATGAAGAGATTCATTGGTGATCAACATAATTTAAGGTGAGTAGATAGTGCAAAAGGAAAACATAGCTGAATTCTTTGATCGCGGATAATCAACAAGTTGCGTTCTCAGTGCAAGTCAGACGAAAAGAATTTTCAAAAATGCATGAGGTTAAAACTTCCAGACGAACTGATACAAAACTTATCATAGGGAAGTCATATCTCTGTTAGTATTTGGCAGTGGTCTAGATTAGAATGCAAGAAAAGACTTATTAAACTACATGAACATGGCTTAAAAGTCGGTATAAAGTTTACGTTCTGTAAGCGTGTATGCAGATATTATATCAGCGAACATCCTTTCCTATTTTGTTGAAATTTAGTTATCGTCCTAAACTTACGGATGAACGAAAATGTTATGTCAGGATTATGAAAGAGGCAATTTTTTTTTCGGTTTTGGTTTCAAGGTAATTTTCTCTCGACTAAAAGCCGGGCACTTGCTGATTAAGGCATTCGCAAGAAAATGATAGTAACTTCTTGTAGTTCCAATGTTTTCTAAGAAACCTTTGCATGAGATGCATCGCAGAGAACGATAATGCAATTGCAAAACAGTTAAAGACGTTGTCAACTTAAATTCACTCGAGCACCAACCCAGTTGCCTAATATACTGAAAGAAACGATGGTTGTACATCATTGATTCTCAACGCTTTTTGCCCCATGTACCCTTTCTACCATTGCCAGACGATTGACCTCCCCCTCCTTTACGAACTTCACTACATATACATTTATTTTTAATTTAGATAATTTGTTACTGTACTTTATAAGTTAAACAAGAAAAGTATAGAAAATGCTGACAAATAACAAAATTTGAAAAAAAAAAGCAGATTTTATATTCGTAAACTAAATATTTAACAGGTAATAAAATGTTGACGGCTTCCCCCCCTAAATCTGTGAAATTTTTCTCTTAGAGGAAATTCTCTCTTGACTGAGAACCCTTGCCAAAGAATATTCAAATTCTTTGTCCCTGGTGTTCACCGCACAAATGAGAAGAATCTTTTTATAGCTTTGCTCAAAAGTATTAGATATATATTTATATTATTATATATTTAAGATATTATATATTTATATATATATATTTAAGATACCCTTAAATGCAGTAGCCAAGTATAAAAGCGTTTGTATACAATTACAAATTTATTTCAAAGGTATTACAATTTGTTAAAAATAAAAGCAAACAAACACCTCAATTTTAGTTCATTTTCACTGTTTTCTTGAAAAAATGAGTTTTTTTAAAATTTTGTCAAGGCTCTTTGTTTTGGTGGAAGTTTCGCTACTGTACGGAATTAGTTGATTAGTTCGAAAATTATAGAATTTTTACCGAAAAGGCCAAAACGTAAAGAACTTAATGTCCAGCAACTATATAATTTTTTTTAAGTAGGTAAGAAAATTATCAAGTTGAGATTTCCAGAAATCTTAGATGCTAACGGTGTTGGAAAGTTTTAAGAAAACAGATTCCCACATAAATAAAAAAGAAGAGAGAAAAAAAAGAGCAATATCGAAACGTCAAGGTTGAAATTTGTTTCTAAAATAAGTAAAAGAAGTATCGTATTTACAAGCTAGTGTCAGCAGTCCATCGAAAGAAACATTTCCCAGAATTTTTATTTTCATTACGTCTGATTAGTTGATTTAGGCGAAACCAATTCTTCGGCGAATTCTTGCAAGAGATAGAACTTCGAAGAAATATTTTCAGTTCCAGTTTCAAAAAGTCTGGCAAACACAGGTTTCAACGAAACCTATTTCGGTGAGGAGCCTTCCAATGGCAACGGACAAGCTCATTCTCTGAAAAGTTTCTTCTAGTTTCAAAAGTCGTTAGATGTGATCGTTAGTCGTTAGATTCTCGGAAGCTTGCTGCAAAGTTAACAGAGGAAACTGTTAAATTGGATCTCATTGCACAAGAAAAGAAGAAGACAGAGGAAGATGGGTTAAAAGAAGGATTCTTTTTTTCATGATGAACCAAATATTCAAGTAAGGTTTGTTTTACTTGTCTTTCACGCAAAAATAATTTTCCAAACACAACGCATCAAAAATGTTTTTGGTTACAAACTAATCTCTCATAAAAGTTTCACTTTCTACTTAAGTACTTGGCAACCCCGTGTATTCTATGTGAGAAGAAGAAAAGCTAAAGAATATAACAGGGAGAACGTAGTTTCCACTGTGAAACACGGAAGAGATAGAAATTTCCTTTATTTTATTATAATCATAGAACAGTAATGATAAAATTTCCTCAGTATATTAAAATAAGAATTTTTACAAGAGAATGTTTTAGTGTAAGGTATACACATTTATTTTAGAGTTAAAAAGTGGAAACACAATAGTTGAGCTCTTGTGGACGGACATGAAGAGAAACTTTAACTGATTATATGAATGAGTGGTATACTTGGTATCAATACAGTTTTCTAAGGGCATGACGGCCAGAAATATAAAATTTCTCACATGAACTGCACAAATATATGGAACGAGAAATCAATTAAAATATCAGTGGAAAGTACTATAGAAATGATAAATGAATTGCATTTTGCTGGTATATAAGCTATATTCACGGTTATGACATCTATATTAAATTTGGGAAAGTATTTGATCGTAATCTTAGAGCTAGCTAAATGTGAGTTCTACCAGGTGCCAATAAATCCTGCATCAGGAGTTTTCGTTAAGGAAGGAAAGTGACAAAGTTCCTACAATAAAGAAAGCTGGATAAAACGAGTTAGCTTTAATAGTTCTTTGTTTGAGATCGTAACCTGAAACAGTAATTGCCAGCTAACTATCTGCTTGATTGGTCATTAGTTGGAGAATAAAATTTAAATCTCTACGAATTCACAATTCAATTAATTCTAAGAGGAACTACACATTTTTCTAATGGATACCAATGCTTTAAAAACTTTAAGTTGCAGCCTATGATTAGGACAGTGACCAGATTTAGCAACCGACATTCGCCAATAATTAATTCACTTCAAGCGTGGTTCGATTGTTTCTCGTACTCTCGTTCGTACATGCCTTTTTATACGGCTCCGATGAAACTTGTATACCTAAGTTTACCACATAAAAATCTACATAATATTTCTAGAAATTACGACTTGCGAGAATGAGGTTCGAAAGGACAGTAAAGATGTAAATTAAAAATAATTTTTTAGTTAAACAGACTAAATTGTCACGATGTAAATATAGCTAACTTCTCAGCCCACGATATAAGATGAATTTCAAATTACATCATTTCTTTGAATTACTTTTTCAATGAACCTTAATTTTCAATTGGTTTGATTCATTTAAATTAATTAGTTTATAAGGTATTTCTTCCGCCTTCTTAGAGTGCTTTCGTGGTGTAACGGTCAGCACACTCGGCGCGTATTCGAAAGGTTCGAGGTCTGGCGAGAGCGTTCGTCATTTTCCATGTCTCCTGCTTTGAAATAAACTAATGTCTCTACACTGGCGCCCGAACTAAAAAAGGTGAGGGATGATGATTTCCCACCACCAAGATTTAGCGATTGGGTCCCCTAATCCATAGTTGTATTTTAAAAGGAGGAGTATATAAGGTATTTCTCCCACCTTCTTAGCATGCCTTCGTAGTGTAATGGTCAGCATACTTGGCGCGTATTCGAGAGGTCTGATGTTCAAATCCTGTTGAGGGCATTGCTCATTTTTCATGTCTCCTGCTTCGAAATAACCTAATTTCTCTACAAGTTTCTAAAACAATTTCGTTTTGATTTAAGCCGGGTAGTTTTTATCGAACCTCTACAATGAGCAGTTTTGTCATTTATGTATTTCCATAACCGCTGTATATATTTTATAATAAACATCAAATACTAATTTAGGATTTCAGAAAAAAATGAATGATGAAATTAAGTCTCGATATAAGAAATTTTTTTATTAAGACAATCCAAAGGATCGAGATGAGTTTCTGGATGAAGATGAGAAGCAAGGTTTTAAAGCCCTTAAATAAATTATGTAAATAAAGAAATAATAATAGTAATAATAATAATAGGTAAAGTGATGTAATAAAGGGCAGAAAAGTACGCTCATTTCTACTTCCAAATATAACACTTAAAAATACATTAGAAAAGGTTTCTTAGAGGATCTCAATACAATTTACTAAGGATCGTAGAAATGGAAAAAACTGCTAATAATTATTTTTCCTGTAAATATTAAGAATAAGTAAAAAGGAATTACATTAAGTGGGAAGAAACAGAACAGATTTCTTGCGAAAACAAAGTGTAAAATGGTATTTTGGAAATGCAGGAAAACTACCTAATGTGCTATCGATAGCAAAAATCCATACGTCTGTAGCACTACTTTAAATTATTTGATCACAACTAGGGAAAAATATGAAAATGAAAAAAATTATTTTATTTTTACGATGTGAAAGAATTAAAAATATGAGAGATATTTTTTTAAACTTTAAATTTTACTGAATTCCATAATTTTTGCTGAATTTTTTTGAATTATATTTTGCTGAATTTACATAATTTTTGCTGAATTTTTATATGCATACATAAAAAGTATATATCGCTTACATAAAATTGCAAAATTTTACGTTAAATGATATATACTTTTTATAATATTTCTTCAAAGCAAAATTTTACTTTGTGAACTTTACTAATAAAGAAGCTGAATTTATTAACTTGATTAAAATTTACTCAATATATGGTAGCATATAACTTTTAAAAACTCGTGGAATAGAGTCATATAAGGACTGCATTTTATCCCAGTATTTGTCCCTGCTAAAAAAATGTTTTCATAAGTCCTAAGATAATTATGAAAAATAAAACTATGTCTCAGAATCATATTTATTTATGTGTATTTTAGTTACTTTCTAGCTTTCTTAGTTCACCTTTTGTTAACCTTTTCTTTGAATAATGACTTCCAAAACAAGTGCAGGTATACCTCGACTTACTGTTGTAAACTGAAAATGCTGAAAATAGTAAATACGACTGAATACATTAACTTGCTCTTGTTTACTTCAAATGCGTTAATTATTACATTTACCAACACTTTAGTAAAGAAGTAATTTAAAGGAAATGTTAATTTGCAACGAAGTTTCTAAAGTCTCATATAACTTACCGAATATTAAATTGGTTGAAAATTTCACTCTGATTGTACTAATTCATCATTAATGCACACACTGAAAGAACCTAGGATTTAAGAAGTGGATTTAAGTGCCGAAATGATATACATACATCCAAAAGTTATCCTCACTTTCTTTTGCCACCAAACTGGTAAACATGACAAAGCTGGTAAGTATGGATAGAATTTGGCAGAAGATATGGCACCAACATTTTTGAAAACTTTAGTGCTCTTTAGGAAAACATTAAGTTATACGGAATAGTTTGCATTATGTATTTGTTTCATTTGCATCTGTTTTTGTTATTTATTTTTAGCAAGAAGGAGAGTACTTAATAATGCTTTTGTTCTCATGCCCTGTACTAAATATATTTAGCTAATAAATATTATTGGGTTGGAACCTAAGTAATGGTCGTTTTTCTAATTTAAAAAGTTTTATTTTAACAAATCAAAAAACGATAAATTAGTCAATAATATCCGAGTTTCTGAACTTTCCCCATAGACCCAAGATACCAAACTATAGTCATTTGGCTACAATCCCTTCGTTCGGTTAATTCTCAAGTTGGTTTGACGCGCGTCTTCGTGCAGAAGTTGATTCATACGTTCTTCATCAAACTCCATTTGGTCGTCCAGAACGAGCGCCTTCGAGGTCGAAATTTCTATTTTTGCATTTGGCAAACCAACTTCTTGCAGTTCGTTCAGGCATTGCACCTTCTACATACACTTCACAATTCTCTCGGGCAGCTTCTGTAGCACAGACGCCTCGATTAAACGCAAAAAGAAGGTGTCGAAAATACTTATTTTTGTCGACTTAACACTCCATCTTAATCATCTGAAAAATAACAAAATTAGCTCAGACAAAAATTTAAATACGCCATCTTGTGGAGGGAAAGATTCTCTTTCGAATAACACAAAGCATTATGCCAATACATTTTAGCTTTTACCGCGCAATTTTAACCACAACGTTATGTTTATGACTTATGTTTCAGCCAAATAGCTTAGAGAACGATTAATATTCTAAATCGATACCAACTGATCACACTAACAGCATTGCAAAGTCTAAAAAAATCATCATCGAGACCACCTTAAATCTGAAACCTAAATCCTTTCCCCTGCAGAGTTTTTGTAATATTAATATTATTCATTTACGAACAATACCCGGCCTTCATTTTTAAAAACAGCAAAATGTTGGGCATTAAATTTCTCTTTTGCGTTCCAACGTAGTTTGCTGCTGTTATAGAAAACAAACGTATTTTTTACAAACACATCTTAACGAAATGATTTTCATCAATTTAAAATAAGACAATTATTTCTGTAACGATGTGTAAGTAGAAAAATATGTGAGTGTTATCAAAAACTGGACAACAATAATTGACAAAGTTGTTAAAGGTTATTTTAAAAAGTAAATGTTTGAAAAAAACCTTGTGAACAAAATTTAACTTCCTTAACTAAAATAACTATCAAAACTGTTGAGGTGACCTAACTAAGTAGATTCTATAAAGGGATATGAATATGGATATGGCGATGTAAGTACTACCATGTAAGGAAAGTTTGAAAAAAAAAAGTAAGAAAGGTATAGAGCGACAAACATTTTAGTCATTCAACTTTTTAAAATAGGTGCTTGAAAATGTGCCACTAACAGTAATATAAGATTCACTCTCTCAGAGCTCCCGGTTAATACAATCGAACACTAAATGATTGGGGCAGCTGGTTACTCTATCATTTCCATCCACAATTCCATAAATAGAGTGATTGTCAGCGATGTTCACACTGGTGTCCACTCGAAACCGCAAGGGAAACGACGATTTACCCCACGAACGCTCTTACCAATATGAACAATGCCATTTACCACCTCAACGCGCCATTTCCCTCACACACATTTCATAAAAAATCTTCTTATTCCTGTTCCCTCTGTCTGCCGTTACATTTATGCCAGATAATTAATAATCCTTCTGTATGTCAACAATGGAACTGCAATGCATTAAAAAATAAATAAGCATTGTGTGATCCAAATACAATTATTCTAAGATCGGATATCAGTACAGCAGTGTCTTTATTACTGCATATATGGACGTATATGTAATAATACTGTATTTTCATACGTGGAAGTGCAAAGATGGCATTGGAAACTGCCAACAAATTAATCAAAAACAATCAAGTTAGTAAGCTTTTGGCTTTGGATTGGTTGTACATTTTTGGGACACCTATATAAGGTGTAAGGTCCATAGGTGAAACGCCAGAGGAATTCGCAGGAGTATGTTGAATATCACAACAATGATAATAAAGATAATATTTATCTTTATTATCTTTGTTATAATATTCAATCCATGAGAGGTTTTTTTTTTTTATTTTACTTCTTTTTTGCCATTCCTTCCCTCCACGAATTCAGAAAATTCGTGCAAGTTTTTAGCATATTCTTAACAAAAGAGGCATAATTTACGGTAGCAGTTCTACGTGTAGAACCACTATAAAATATCATAATATAGTGAACAAAAATGTTATTTTATTTATTCATTTAGTTATCTACAGTGTTTTTAAATTTTACTATCCGATAATTGTCGAATTGTGTTTCATGTAAAACATCGTTTCGAACGGATATAGCAAGATGAAAACTTCTACTTTGATGTAACGGAATTTTAGACGTCTGCAAATCTGGGTGATTTTGTTTCGTTTTGGTTTACTTGCAAGAACCATATCTGTATAGAGAGAACTAAATTCTTGGGCAAATTAATCAGGAATTTGTTAACACGGAATAGAAAAACTGATAAGTCATAATGTAACAAATGAAACACCTAATATTATCTTTATTATCATTATTATGACATTCGTTCCATGAAAAGTTTTTCCATTTTACTTCTTTCTTTCCATTCCTTCCCTCCACGAATTCAGAAAATTCATGTAAGCTTTTTAAGCCTTTTTTTATAACTATAAGATTTCCATATTAGAAGGCCTTTTCGTAAAATTTTCCAGCTTGTATCAAACACGGTTGGTTTGTGTTTAAAAAAAAGGTCTATACAAGAGACAGTCCATAGATAAAACGCCGGAGGTATTCGCAGGAATATGTTGAAAATGTATATAGGCGATAAATGTATCAGCGTTCATTTTTTCAAGAAATGCAACGGTAAGTATGATTTGCTGCTTTTCCTTGATGAAGTTTCACTCTTAGAAAGTCATTAGAATAAAGAAAGAGATTTTCTTCAATAAATATTGGATATAAAACTATCTCTTGATAGTATTGTTACGCATTTCACATTTATTTGGCTATTTATTTAGAATTGTAATTAAAATTCCTTTTTATTTCCCCGTACAACTCAGACGATTTTTGAAGAGAAAGCTACGTCGAAAAAAAAAATAACAATAAAAATAAAAGAGCGCGTGCATTTAATGTTTAATAAATAAATATCTCGTAATTACTGTTGCCATCCAGAAAAATCTAGAAAAATCGTCATTGTTCTACTGATAATTAAAAAGCTTATAAAAGCCGAGTTGAAACACCTCATCTCAGTTGTTGTTGCTGTTGTAGTTGAAGCTGTAAAAAGCGAAGTGCTGTTTGTTTACTTAAAGCTGTTATTGATTGTAGCGATTATTGATTGTAGGATTTCGCTGAGAGATAGGATTATTTTATCTGTTTTGAACTGAGGTTTTGCTAAACGTTTGAGATATTGTGCGAATATCTGTGAAGAAATATTTCAGCATTTTAATTTATTTCTTGTGGAAAGAATAAATTTTTGTTAACTTTTTACGACTTGTGCATTCAATATATAACGAACCCGTACGCACGAACAGTATGCTGAGTTGATTTTAACAATTTTTCTACTCTACTTATTTTTGATTTAACATATAAAAATCCTGTGATAATCATAAAACCCTTACTGAAACATTCTTTGCACTGACGGAACCTGGTTTGCATACATTTTCGCTTCCGTTCTCGATAATAAATAGACTTTTCTTTATTATTCTTGCAAACATTTAGTTAAACCCATGTTTCCTCAAAGGTCTCAATACATATTTCCATTTTGCTTGCTTTCATACAGTGCTCCACAAATTGTTCTGTGTTGAGCCACATGTCCCGGCAAAAGCTTAGGCTATGTTTTTTAGCATTTTAAATTGGTAGGCTTGGTTTGTTATTTTATTTTTTATTGCTATATATGTATTTAAAAACTGATAATTTATTTCTACCTCGCTGGATTTAGTCTTTTACCAAAAGTTTCACTGTGGTAACATTAAGAGCATAACTATACGTACCTATTTCGAGAACTCGTTTGGAGTCTTCTTTTCATGTAGAAATAATGATTCATGGGTCTTCACTTTCCTATTAATAATTTTCTTATTTCCTGTTTATAAATTTTAATACCACACATTTCTCAGCTTTTTTAAATTATGGAAGAGGAAAATTTTCCCCAGAAAGATAAAAAAAAACATAGCCTTCAATCCACAGCTTATTTACATGCGATGTTTTGAAAGAAGAATAAATTTTAAAATAGAATACGTTATTTCTCATTTCAACTAATAAGCCGCTGGCAGAAATTTTTATTCCAAAACATTCGCTTCCTTTTTATTCTTTATCGAACTCGTTCTATAAATATGTAAATTCCATCCATATTTGGTAACTTTATCAGGACTGAGTGTTCTGTGTATGTTCTTTGGAAACATGGTGAAGTACTTACAAGGGTTCTTCTTCTCAAGTCCTGAACTGGAACAGGGAGCGGAAAATGCGCTATGTTCTGGTGTAGCTATTGTGCTGGAGAATAACTGCACGTGAAAGGGATTTGAAATTCTCTTTTATTAAATCACTATTATTTACACACTTCCCAACTCGGGAGGGATACAGAAGTAGAAGACCACACTTGGGTCGAACTTAACAAATCAAATAAATTTAACTAAACTTAAAATAGAAATGTAATTCAACTTTGCTTCGCAGAGCAAATCGCGGAGTTTGGCCTCTTACTAAAAGGGTGCGTAGCAAGATATACTAATACTAGCGCACTTCAATTTGTTTCAATATGCAATCACGTAGAGCTAGCTGGTCAGGCGAACGTCGAACAGAATGACCGTGATCTGAGACTAAAGCTCTCTCACACTAAGAGGTTTCTACCTCTGGTTTAAATAGTACTTGGCTCTACTTCAAATAAGCATAAGCTGAAAACCAGCGCTTCTTCTGACGGGAAGTTGAAACAGAGAAGAGATAGAAAGATTTAAATTAAAATAAAACTTGGTTAGTTTAACTAAAACCTTACAACTTCAGCACTGTATTTCTCTTCAATAGAGATACTGAAAGTTAGATGAGTTTTCAAGATAACGATTATATTTTACCACTGAGAAATTACTGGCAATACTGAGAAAAACATTCGACATAATAATGATGCAAAATATTTAAATTTGAAATTTGCTACATAACAATTACTCCGTATCCGGTTGCAACAACTGATGAAACAAATTTTGGACTAATTATAGTATGTTATTAAATTTATTTTAACTCTGTAAGCCAGATGGTATCACTATAATAAGTGTCAAGTCTGTCATTTCAACATCAAAAGTTTTTCATATCTATAGATAGTAAGTGAGTAAAATAATATAAAGAAAAAGGAATTTAAAATTTCAACTAAAAATGATGAATTTCAAGTTTCTAACTTTAGTACAGATTTAATTTGAAAATTTTTGTACTGATTTGAAATAATTTTGTAAACTGATATTTGTATTCAAAGTTGAAATCGTCATATAAATAGTTTCTTAAAATATTGTATTATTTTAAAAAAAAGAGAGAGAGTATAATTTAAAAAAAATTTAATAAGTGCTTATTGGTTCGAAATAAAATTTTCTTGCTAATATTAAAAATAAATATTCAAATATTCAAATTTTACTTATTTTCCTACATTTCGTTTTGAAATTTTATAAATCTTTCTGCTAGAGAAGCTTCAAAACAACGACCTCAGTAGGCAAAAGCTCTACCTACAGCACTACAGTTACATAATAATGTAACAGTACAGTAGTTTTATGGCGAGGGAATAAAGGTAAAATTCGAAGGGTAGTAAAATTTCGCGAAACTTACACTGTCTTTGAGATTTGGGTTAACAATTTGTCAGTACAGAATTTACATTAACTTTTGACAAGCGGGTATGAATATTACTTGCTAAACAATAACACAAATAAATAGCATCTAAATCAAAGTTATGCAATACATTTAATTACAATTTCCATTTCCATTAAAAATTTAATTTCTCTAAACAGATTCAAACCGCTGTTATTCAAGATTAACATTTAAATTAATAATGTTTTTATACATTACATTGCGCACACATAGATTTTCTTCATTAAATAACACGTTCTCTAAAAATTATCCTTCGACATTAAATTTGTTTGACTTCATTGATATACAGCAGGAAACGACTTCATGTAACTAACTGGAAATGTTTCTTTTTTTTCCCTCATATTCAAGAAGTTCAGCAAATCTTACTGCAATGTAAAGTTCATTCCTCTAGTTTGGAATTTGGAATAAGATTATTTTTGTTGAAATTCTACTGGAAAGTAGCATAGAAATTATTTGACTACAAAAAATATATAAGAATTACAATAGATGTTGAAAAATAGTAAGACAAATAAATTGAAAATCCCAGATTTTTTCGACAGTCTAAAAAAACTTGGCGAAATCATTTAAAATTTGAGAAAATAATTGATGAAATTAGTGACGGGATAAAATTACTGTCCTAATGATAAGCCAGAGAATTGCGACTAAATGAAAACTTAGACTAATGTTTAAAGTTTAATTAATGTAAGTTTGTTAATTAAACTTGTTTAAAGTTTATTTTATGTTGTTTAAACCTGGTGAAAGTAAAACTTTTTTAAAGTTTGATTAATGTAAAAAGATACTAGATTGGATGTCTCAGTCTAGTATCTGGATGTCTCAGTCTACAGAGACTGGAGACTACAGAGACTGGAGTAGACTGGATGTCTCAGTCTGCAGAGAGGTTTAAGATGTCTCAGTCTAGTATCTTTTTACATTAATAATGTCTGGTAGCTTTTTACATGAAGATTGAATGAGTTGAATTTCTAGCCCAAAAAGACTGCTGGTCTGGAAGCAGGATTTTACGTTATTTCCCTTTCTTACTATGTTGTTTCACTTTCATTCGAGTCTGTTGTGTTAGGAAAACGTAAGATATTATTTTTTCATATTTAATCAGTCTCTTACTAATTAACCAACTGAACTATATAAAAGTAATAGACGCAGCATTGTTTTTTTCCTTTTTAATCTGATTGATTTAAATAAAAATGTATTTAATTCATGATGCATCTAATCAAAAACGTTCAATATTTTTATAGAATTATATTACTTTTTTTTTACTTTTTAAATACAGAAAAGATTTATAGCTTTCCCATGTTAGTCTAAATGCATATTCATATAATAACCTATAAAATGTTTCGCTATTCCACATTGGCCAACTCCATCGAAAATCTCTATTGATAAAGCATATGAAATTTTAAAATAGCGCTTCTGGGCGATCGTTAAAATCTGAACCCTATCAGTATTTTCTCCTCCTCATTTTTAAATTGCATTACTTATTTAACAGTCTAAAAATTTAGCGTTCTAATATATTTTTTTTATTTTTGTATGTATTGCATGACGAGGTTAGATTATTCAATTACGTTAAATGCAAGATAACTATAGAATTCTCCCTGTGCTGTATCCAGAGCCCTCAGTATTACATGCTTGGCAGTCTGAATTTTCTTTCTTCTAACAATCAGCATTTGACGCTATAATTCGACATTTCATTTCCAAATGATTACACATATAAAATTTATCTTTTCCTCCCTCTCTTTAAATGTTATTTTCTCTTACACGTTTTCCGTTTTGATTAATAACTTTAACAATATCCTTCTGATCAACGTAACGTATGAGATTTATCTAAACAATTAGAAGACTATATTCTTGAAATTGCAATCGCTAGTGTTTTCTTATTAGGTCTAAAATATTTAGTATTCCAGAACGTTCCGCTACTAACCTATTACTTTCTTTTTTTTTCAATTAATAAATAACCATAAAAAACACCATGAACGTATGGGCTTATATTTCATATTTGGTGGTCAGAAGATTTATTAAACATGCTTTAATTCAAGGCTTGTTTTCCCTTGGCATTTATTCTACCAACAGCAATAAGTGCAAATTTATATTGCCAAGGTCTCGAATCTTGCCTTTATCTCATTTGCTAATTCCGTTCATGAAAGATAAATTCAAAATAAGCATGGATTGGTATAAAAATTCGGATAAGTTATACATAAACCATCTGAAAAGACAAACCTAGCCCATAACGATTACGCTTTGGGCATTCTAAAATGAATTTATATAAAAAAATGAAGTACCAGGAAGAATCATACAGTGTTTTATAGAGATATGTTTATGTTTCAGTGTCGGGTTCTTCCGCCGAATTACCAAACGAATAAATTTCAAAGATCCTATATTCAAAAATTTAGTTTTGCTGAATTCTGACATGTGCGAAAATTCTGACAATCTAATGCCAACCTTTGCATTAGAATTTCCAAATGTTATTGCCGAAAAGACTTAAGTTGATCTTGATTAAGAATGGCAGCTGTTAGAAATGTAGAAAGTGAAATGTCTTTTAATTTAACAACATTATTTAAAGTTGAATTATGCCTGCTTTATCCAGCAACAGTAACTGAGTGAAAAAATATTTTCAGAAAGGATAGGAATTATTATGTAGGGGTTATTATTATTTTAATTAATCGCTTATTATGATTCAGATCTTTACTATAACTTCTCCTTTCTGGTTCCTCACCAGAACACAAATCAGTTAGAGAACATTTAAGCATTTTTTGAATTGTAAAACAGAGTGTTTTTTCTGCCTCTCGAGGCCATGCTACTAGGTTTCATCAGCTCTAATGAGATTGAAGTTATTCGATTTTACATTAAGCTGTCGTCAATTAAATTGTTACACCGGCGAAAGTTTTTGAACCAACTTGACTACACAATTAGCTTTAATTCAATAATTAAAGCTAATTGTGTGGTCTTCGACTTCCAGACTTAGTTCTAATTCTGAAAATTTACTGTTACTTTAACCCTCTGACCGGCCAGGGTTTTCGCTAAGACGGCACACATTTCGCAAAACTACTACCAGAAAATTTATTTTCCTAATTTAATGCAAAAAATTTCCTGGCATTTTATACCTGGATTCATGTAATTTTAATATATTGCCTAAATTTCTTTGACATATTTTAATATACACGCGTATATACGTTCGCACAGATATCACAGGTTTATTCTAGGCCGTATATATACGGCCTTGCCTGTTAGAGGGTTAAGTAGCATCGCCAAAAGTGGCGGCTGATATTGTGAAGACGAGGTGTGCGTTTATATTCAAATTCTGATTTTAACAAAAAGGTTATTTTAATTCTTTCAAGACTCTGCAGTTCATTCCAGAGTCAGCAATAATTCGCTTAACGTTTGTTAACACTTTATGAACTAAATAGAAACCAGTGCTGACTAGAAAGAACTAGTAGTAGTTGGTTGAAACTAAGTAGTCTGTTAGTCTACTTAGGTTATGCTCCAAAAGAAAGTCTATAATCAAATAAAAAGTCTATAATTAATTAAAAACGCAGCTATCTCAACCCTCAAGGAGTGATTCTATAGGTACTAGTTTTTAATAAGTTATTTAATTTAGCAGAATTTGTTAAAGACAATATTTGGTCTGGTAATTTTCTTGTTTGTTTATTTATGAGAATATATATGAAATAGCGTATTAAATAATTTAAGATGCATTGTTGCAAAAGTTTAAGAGCTAAAATTATATAAATATATGATATAAATAATATAAAAATATGTGATAAATTAATACAAATATTAAATGATAGATTTACAACTGGAATTTCTGTATAAATGATTATTAATTGCACGAGTATTTCATTCGTACGTGACTACAGAGAGGTAGAAATTAACATTTCTCTTTCCATAATGGATGATCTGCTAATTTAGCAAATCTGCGAACAGTTATCTGTGGTAATGAGTGAATAATGTAGCAAAATGTCTTAAGACAGTGTGATACCAATACAAATAAAATTACTACTCCCCCCCTGAATCTAATATTCTTCCTGGTGTTAAGAGTAAGAAATATTTTTGTTGATTTTACGATTAACTAGTAGCTGTATCATTATAATTTGTTTAAATGAGGATTAGTGTCTGACAGAATACTCTAACGAGCTGACCTAAGAAACCACTTCTGAAACATGATAGTCATTCATACCTATATCTGGTGTTGAGAATATTAAAAAATTAATTGAATGTTCATACGCGTTTTTCGAGCTAATGTCGCAAACATACTAATTCGATTTTATGTTTATAAAAGAAAAGTGATTCTGAATAAAATATAATACTGGAACTATAACGCTGGGCACGATTTTATTCTATTAGTGAACTTTTGTGAAGAGCTTTTTCTCATTCATGCAGTAAGTTTAATTTTTTTTTAACCTGACTTTGTAGTCAAATCTCATTTTATTTCATTTCTACTTCCCCCTCCCTTCTCTCAGTGTTAATTTTTAATACAAGAAAATAATCTATAGCATAGTTTAACATATAGAAGAAAGGAATTGAAAACTTTGAGTATGACTATTAAACTTTTTGGCCCATGAAAAAATGCCACGAACAGCTTTTATTTTCTCGATTCTAATTCCAAAATGACTCCTACCACTTTATATTTTGTCATATTTTCTTCCAATGCATATCAGCTCAAAATCTGATCCTTCAGCAGCTAGCAGAATTTTTCATTTGCAACGAAAAGCAAAACCATCCTTCTATGTGTTATTATATGCCCAAAGACCTTGGAAGAAAATTTTACGCAGAGTAACACTATTGTATTCTTTTAAACTTAAAAAGATGTATAAAGAAACGTTTAGTAGATTTCATTCACTGATATTACGATTGCTTCATTAATCATGAATCGCCTAATGTAACTTACAGGTTTTTTTTTCCAACTGCTTTTAATGTAGCTTTCATAAAACTTAACATATTCTAAAGCACATTCAATTTTTTACACAATACTTATCATATTTATGCACACTTTTTTTTCTCACGTAATAGTCGCGAAAAATGGTGTGCGTTTAAATTCCATGATTTCTGCGAATTATTAATTATTCCGAATTTTCCCAGATTCCTAATCTAAATACAAGTAGATGCTACACGTGTCAATAAATGAAAGTCGATTATTAAAGAAAAAAATAGTTGGCAGATGCTTTTTGGCTTATTTTTTTCCTTCACTTAAGGTCTTGAAGTTTTTATTTTTTATTTATTTATTATTTGTAATTTATAGTACGGATTTCTTTTTAGCCCAGAAGGCTATTAATATCTTTTTGGCATTTTGCGTTGATAAACTTTTCAAACTGTTGCCACTAAATATTACAGCCCTGTAATACATTTAAAGAAATTAAATAATGAAGGATGTGCATAAATGTATGTTTCTCGCATTGTGATAAAACAACAGTACCTATAACCATCAAATTTTGGAAAACGTAATCTTCCACCGAATATGGGCATCTGGAAGCCCTAATTTGGAATTTCTTTTATTACCTAGTTCATATTTCGTCAACATTAAAGAAATTTTGATTATCAAGCTACTCAGCGATTTCAAAGCAAAGAATGGCAACACTGTACGAAAAAAAAAAAAGCACTTTTGTGTCCAGCGCGCGAGACTGTGTATCGGAAATTCTAAAGATAGGATCATTTTAAAATTATTTTGCGATATTGATGTTGAACTGAATTTTAAGTGCGAAGAACATGATATTTAATAAATAAAGGTAACAAACAAAAGGGTAAAAAAAACGCTCCTTTGGGCGTAATGTTAAATCTGAAAGCTTTAATATTTTTTTTTAATTTATCGTACTGAGTGTGCGTATTTTTCCTAATTTTTTTTCTATTTTAATAATCACAGCAATCCTCGAGATAACGGGATTTAAAATAGCTTTTCAATATAATTTCTTTAGCTACACAATGGAGAATGGAAAACATAATGACCTTGTTATATATATGGAATGTAACATTTTACAGGTATTCACCTTTATTCTATAGGTATGTGTATGCTTGCTTATGCATTGACTAGATGATCGCTATTTGATTTAACAAGCCCTTAAGTTGTAGCACATCAATAACAGGAGATAGTCATTGTCTTGTAAATATTAATCAAGTCAAATTCATCTTTTAAGAGAAAACCACACGCGCACACACTGGCAAAATAACGTGAATATGTTAGCTTCTAATTACCTCCATAGTAAGGATTTATCAAAGGATGTCATTCATGTCTGCTAAGAAAAACCTTGAAGAAAATAAATCAAAACTTAAAATTGCTTGCTTTAACGAACTTAGATTAATAGCTGAAACCTGTCCCCACGGTGATGACTAGACCAAGACCGACTTCATTTAATCCCAGAGTGTTTCATTTCTAACGAGCTACGAAATGAGCTCTTATTATTCTACATACACACGCGCTATTAAAATAATGCACTACCTGGGAAGCGAAAGGAAATGTCCTCATCGCTAAGGATGATTGACACTTCTTTGTTGTCACACTGCCCCGCCCATCCATCAGCAAGCTCCGCCTCTTGTCTCACATAATGAGGCAGTTCGCGTCACATCATGAGACGAATCCATCCGAATCCTCACAGCGGAATCGAAGTACCGAGGTGAAAGTGGTTGAATCCACAGTAGCTTCAGAGCACTGCAGGTAGCTGTTGTAACTCCAAGCCCCCAACCAAGCGGCTACAGTTAAGGTAGGTCAAACTCTTGCTCATAATTCAACTCGCTAAACTGTTGCACGCCCGGGGCTGTTTTCGCTTATCGTTATTTATTTTATCAAGCCAGGGGAAACTATCGTATCTGCTTTCATGCCCTTTTTTTTATTATTACTCTGGTAGTTAGCTTTCGGGTCGCTGTTATCGTTATCTCACTTTTCAGCTTCCTTGACCTTGCATTTTGCGGTGCCATGTTCTGGTCCAGTCTAGCAAACAGGCTATCTCACCAACGTCTAGGATGAAGCTAGTAAAAATAGATAATAAACTCCTAAAAGAGCACTATAAGAAATTCGAAAACTTTTGCACGCTTAAAAAAGATATTTATAATCATTTCGCATCCGAGGAAAAATAATTCAGACGCATAAATTATAAGAGGGGAATTTGGGAGAAGATAAAACATGTCTGGTACATACGTTCGTACTAATGGACTGATGCTCGAGGGAAAAGAATACATGAGAATAAATGCGAGCCTGCTGTGCTTGATGATTAAAATTTGTGATAATAAATTATATCGCGAATGGTCAGTGTTAAATAATTCATACTAGTATTTTTGTATTTTTGTTACATGGTAATCTCACGAATTTAATCATCCAGAATGTATTGTAAATCCTTAATTACAATGATTCACGTAATCTATAAATTAGCATTAAACATCTTTGATATATTGAAATTTCAATTCATGGCTTCTAAGGATTACATTTAATAAAACTGTACCATTCTTATTCATTCGTTCCTCTTTAATATTTATTAAATTCTAAATGTTAACTACTAGGCGATTTCTTTTCATTATTTCATTTAATACTTAAATTTGAGTTATACCGCTTGACACCACTCTTGGCACCTTTGAAGCATATCTTCATTCCGTCCCCGCCGGATATTAAAACTAATTTTGTTGAAAAATTTTATTGATATATTTATTTAAAGCTATACTTAATGAAGCACGTGCATGGGGTAAAATAATAAGGAAACTAATTTATTTCTAAATGGGTTTTTCCGTGATACAAATACCTGTGTTATTTTTCGGTAGCATTTATAATCATGTTTAATTAACAAGCGTAAAAAGAAGTTCGCCAGGAGTAAAATCAAATCAGCTTGAGTCCTATTGCATACTAAGCTAATTTTTATCTTAATTATGTAATTTTTATTAATAATAACAAAAAAATAAATGCTTATACCTTTTTAATTTTTCGATAACTTGAGTCGTTTAGATTATATATATTATTTTATTTCTGCTCAAGTATAATTTCAGGAACTGCACGATTTATTGTTTTTTCACTGTCAAATAATTAAAAATTAGTACTTAAAATTCTCGTCATGAGAATTCTCTTATCAAATATACTACCAGATTTGGTTATCAATTATTTTTTTCCCCTGAGCATAACGAATTTTACAATTATGTTGTTTTGTACACCTAGCCTACAGTGGCATTTATAAATTTGCATGTGAAGTCTGTTCTTTCCTTTTAGTTCAAAGTCTTTTTCCACCTCTTTTTAGTAATTCAATCGAATGAGTGCTATATTTACTCTAACACACTCCATAAAATGGCTTTATAACTAACTGTTAATAACAAAGTTCTACTCAGCATTTTAGTGCGATAAGGATGTAGAATCTGCATTTCTTTGATTTCACTGCAGAGTAAAATAAAGTTAGCATGAAAATCGGAATGATTTACAACCCCGTAAGTATTTTATTTTCAAGAAGGTCGAAGGTAAAACTAATTCTGCACGACGTTGCCCTTTCCTTCAAGAAAATACATTGCTACTGGGATTCAGTAAGTGGACATGCAAGAAGATTGATTAACTTTTATCACGGAAGAGAGGTAGCTTTAGATTATAATTTCGAAACATTGGACTTGTGTATAAAATAGGTAGTATTCGTATTTGTGTTGTTGTACAACTTGTTCAAATACACAATATCGAATTCGAGGGCTCTTTTATAACGGAATTTTTGTCTAGATCCCTTTCAAGTGCAAGAATACATGAATTAATTTTTCCTTAAATGTTATAACGTTGATATTATCAGCTTATTGAAAGTTTATTTAAGTAAGTGACTGCATGAGACGTAGTTTTACACTCTGCTGTTGTAGGAAATTGGGAAATTCAAACATTAAAAGGTAATCTGTGTGGCTGATACCTTTAAATACTTTGCTTTAATAATAACAGATATTTCATTGATTAATTTTATTAAAATTTTAATAGAAGTAACTAAAAATATTAACAGCAATAATTTTTAATAATATCCACCGGTATTTAAGTACAATCATAACGTATTATAGTTATATTAAGCATCATTTGAAAAATTATCCTCTGTATCAATTATTGTAATTTATTGGAAAATGTTCCATCATATCATTTTGTTCATACAGTGAAGTTATCTCTGTGATGAAGCTTTCATAGATTCCTAGCTTTGTTTGTAACGTTTCATTTCATTTTGTATTATTGAATGAAAAATCATGGAACGTGTAAAACGATAATAGAATCATAGAACGATAGAAAAATCATAGAATGTTTAGGGTAAAGAACTGAATCCCGATTGAAAACATTATAACAAGCGCAAGTTTTGTTTTGCACTGAAAAGCTTAATTTTGCTCTGAAAAGCTTAGCTTTTGTTAAAATTAATAATAATATCGTTGATAGTTATTACAGAATATGTCGTTGAATTAACAGCTGATGTATTAGGACTATTTTGGCTATTCAGTAAAATAGCAATTTCGTAGTCTCGTTGAACTTAATTATATTTCTCGTTAAATACTATATTAACAACAAAAAATTTCGTATCGTCCTGAAAAATTTTCTTTCTTGCTTTTATGTTTATTTTTGGGTAGTTGTGTAGCTTATAACATCTTTATCAGCGATTTATCTTTTAATAAAGTTCAAAGTTCAATTCTAGAAATAAATGCAACAATTTATGGCGGGGGGGGTATTCTTTATAAACTCGGGGTCAGTTTCCTTCCAAACAAGTATAATTACGATTTAGACATGACAGCAAAACCAATGTATAAAAAAATAGAAATTTTGCAACCCGCCTAGTATAGGGATGTCAAAAACCTATTTAATTATAACTCTTGTAGTGAATAAGTAGTGAGCCTACATAAAGATAAAAATAAATAATAAATTCAGAAGATGAGTTGTAAAATTCCCTGGTAAAATAAACAAAAGTGGAGAAATTCCTAATCAAGAAGATATATATTATTAAAGTCACGCAGTATGCTGCGAAATTAATTAATAAATTAAGAGTTAATAATTAAATCAAAATGGTGAGCAACCTTCCAACAGGAAATTTACATATTAAAATAAACAGAAAAATATAAACATTTCAAAATATGACCTTCGTAACATAAAATAACTCTAATCGTAAAAAGATTCTTAAGAAATCCAGATGAAATTATTTTTTGAAATTAATAAATTGATCTGTTTCTTGCATCGTACTTTTGTAATTCCGAACATAAATTATGTTTCAAAGTTTAAGTACTGGGTCAGAGTTAATGTTAACACTGTTAGTGCAAAACAAGGTATAATATCAGGGCTTCAAATTTGTTGACTTATACTCAGATTGAAAACCCATTCTTCATTCTTCTTAGTTATTTCATAGCTTAGATTATTTGATTATAGCAAAACAGGCTTGGACTAACAAATTAGGACATCTAAAGGAAAGGATATTTTCATGGAAGATTTACTAAAGAATACTGGCTCCAGTTCACGTTACCACGTGGAGAAAACCTCGAAAACGCCGAAGCACTCAAGCCGTTTGCCAGGGTTTGGACCCGTCTCGAACTATTAATGTTCAGCCTTCCTATCTCCTCGGCCAAAAGCAAGCCTTTTTAACTTCGAAATCATTTTACAATATGTAAAATGCTTCATACATGATAATTTAAATCTTTTCAATCCACCACTTCCCTAACCTCTGAGTAAATTTAGTGCAAATTCTTTTTGTTTAAGATATTTAAAAATAAGTTGCGATATATGATTTACTTACATATATTTTCATCGCCAATTTTTTTTTCCTTTAAAGAAGTATCATTTAACGGATTGCATAATTCATGACAGTTATAAATAATTCATGACAGTTATAAAACTAATCAGCTCTGACTGATGGTACAAAAAGTAAATTTTGGGGATCTTTAGTTTGTTCGTTAAATGAAGATATATACGAAAAAACGTTTTAATAATAAATTTTGAAAACATATAAATCGAATTTTGAAAAAAAAAAAAATCACGTTACCACTTTGCATCGTCATCTACAAATATTGACAGAATAAAATTTGAACTTAATAGTTTATCAAGAAGTATATTAAATATCTTTGACAAACTTTCATGAGTGACATGACCATGAGTGACATAAACTACAAACACGATGCGCGAGTAAATAAAAGCTTAAAAAATATAATCTCATTCATCTTCGACATAATGAAAGTTAGATCCGTAGCATAAACCAAATTATTTATTTGACGAATCATTTATTCAGAGATAACATATTGTTTTAATATTTTGATATATCTCTGTTTATACCAATTTATATTAAAAATAAAAAAAAACATAAATAATCATTGGGTCATTTTAAAATTGAAATTTTTCTTGATTTGAATTCTAATTTTATAGGTTATTAATAATATGTTCTATTATTTTTATTCAAGAACGAAAACGAATCACTTATATATAATTTTTATGTTTATCAAATCCTTTAATTTCAGTGATAAATCTTATTTTAAGATGTTTGTTATCTGATATTTTAAATCATTTTACACTTCCCCCTTTAAAGGATTTTATGATTCCAACTGAGGATTTCTAACTGAGTACAGTAATTTCAACTCATATCTGAAGAGATCTGGTCTATCTCGTACAGACTTATGTTCTTGTAGATTCTGGAAAGTGCAAAATATCGAGCATTTGTTGCTTTACTGTTCAAAGCTTGCGTGAGGGAAAAAAGAACACATTCCTCAATTAAATTCTTGAAACATTAAGTTTCCTCTACCTCTATATGTGTTTGTTCAAGATAAAACGGCATCCTCTTCTTTCTGTATATTTATTTCTTGAATTTCATTAGTGAATTTGTAACTTTATTTTATTTCGTATTGTGTTGCTGTGTTTTTTTTACCTATAAGCCTATATGGTACGCAATTAGTTTAAATATTCTTAAAATAAACAAAAAAAAACATAAGCTCTATGATATCTCTCTTTAAATCAAATATTCATTCAGAAGAGAGTGCACTTTTCTTTCTCCATTAGCTCTTCAGATATCAGTACAAGTTTGGAAACTGCAATTAACATCTCGTTCCGAACATTCCCTCCAGGCTTGCTTTTAGTTTTGATGAGTGTTCTCGTTCGAAACCCTGTTTCATTTAATCATGTTCTGATCAAGAGAATCATAATACTTCTCAAACCTTTTTTACCTCTGCCGAGCATTTCTCGAGGTTCCAAACTGTGTTAGCGAAATCAAACATAGGTTTCGGAAGCTAATGAGACATCAGTAAGCTTCTTTTTGGTCTGCGGTTGGGAATAATAATGATTGTTTTAAGAATACCGCTAAGCCTGTTTTGAAAATAGCTGCCAAACTTGATAAATGAGTAAAGAATGTTAATTTCTAGGTTGTATTCAGTTAGGTTATTCTTTCATAAAGCTCAACGAAGTGAAAAAAGAAACCGTGCATTTAAATTTTCCCTTTTTAAATGTTTAACTATGTACGAAGGATTTTCATTAATGGAATTTTTTTTTCTGATACATGTAAAATATATGTTTCGCTAATTTACAGATGAAAGTTTAATTAAACTTAGCGTCTCAAAATTTTCATGGATGTACTCAGTTTTTTTAGACAAATTCACCGCGCTTTAATGGCGGTCTGCACTGCTCTAAGCTCAAAGACGAAAGGCAATTTGAGAATCATTAGTATATTTTAATAGTAAATAGCTCTAAAATTCAATACAGAATTTTTAGGAAGCATATAAATGAAACTGGAAAATATTTTTTTCGATAAATATATTAATTTTTTTTTATAATCTATAAATGCAAAAAGAATTTTTGACATGTTATTTTGCCATTTATTTATAATACCTATATTGATAGTTACTTTCTTTATCAATCTACTTCATAAACCAGTGTTATTCTTCTACATCAGCAAATCTGTCGTAATGCCAGTATAGTTAAAGTTGTATGAAACAAAATCAAAATATATTAGGTATATATAGAATTCTTCATAGTTTTTTAAATTAACATTCATGGATGACTTTAATCTTAAAACAGTAAGATAATTTTCCTGGCATATGAGTATAGATTACTGCTAGGATAATTCTAAACCCTTTGGCAATTAAATCACAGAAACTATTGAAAACAAAGCAGTTAGAAATTCAAAACTGTTTGATATTTTGTTGTCTAAAAGCGTTTTGATTATAATTCTATTACTGTTCCTTCTATTTTACACTTGCCTCTCCGTATTTAATAAATGTAAAGCATGTGAGATATTTGTTGTTGTTATTAAAAATTCATGGCTATTTGCAGCAACTCTGCTTACATATTCCTTAGGGTAGAAATTTGAATGGGTTTATAATTGAAACATTAACTTACTGCGGGTAAAATTTGGAATCTTTGGATTAGATTCGATTGTTCTAGACTAAGGTAGATTAAATAAATATCCCGACAGCGCTCGATTTTTGTACATTTTTAAGATTAGGATTAGATTTTCAGCTAAATTCTGTATTAATTCCATCTTGTGAAACTACAATAGCACAAAATATCCAATTTTTCACAATAAGGTAACACATTCTATCATTTCCTAACGTATCTTCAGATATCTACAATCTACAAAACTTTTACATGACTTTCTTTCAAATTTGTATTACCATGTGTTTATAGCATGTGTTTTTCTACCGAGTTTTATAAATTATTTCTTTGCTTTTCTTTCTACCACTTAGTATTATATATTTTGTTTCGGAAATTTGTTTACTGATGTCCTCATAACATTTGATAAAAGTAAAATTGATTTCAATTTTTTTGTAAGGCGTTTTAAGCCTTTACTATAATTTCTCCTTATTATAGTCATAATCAGAATGCAAATTAGTTTATTTCCTGTATTTAAGCAGCCGGTTTTGAAGGTTTAAATTAGTGCTTCTAGCAGCCGCGTCTTGCTGTTGTTTACTCTCGATAACTTTGCTTATATTCCAGCTTTAACGTCTTGCTAGCCGACGTTTAAAAGTATGCACCGCTCAATATCTTGAGCCATCTTAATTAGTCTATTTTATTAATTTAAATACTCTCAAAGTAGCCGACATTCATTTGTAGCATAAGCAATGTCTTTTTGTCCACTTTAAGATTAAATTTTAAACTTCTTAAGAGTTTGTGATTATTTCAGACTCATCGATAACTTGCTAGCAGCTAGTATGATCTGTAGGACTCCAATTACAGAAGAACCTAGCATCGTTAAGAAGACTTAAATGACATATTCAGAAACGTTAGTATTAAATAGTTTACTTAGGAACAATTAAAAGGATTAAAAACATGTTCATGGACTACATTTCATTAAGCAAACTTCTGTGTAGAACTGTGACGGATATATTATTCGTATCATGGAATTTATTAAATTTTTGACAATTTTATTCATTACAAGTTTCTAGAGGGGGAATATTTTTACTTCACTAAATATGTACTAAAATTATAGTCAGGAGATATTCTCTCTCTCTATCTTCACTGGGTGTATGCTTTTCGAAGACAGAAAGTAAGATTTTAAATTTTCAGATATGTATATCTATGCACCTCAGTTTCTAAGCAAAGAAAACTGTCTTATTTTCAGATAAGGTGAGAAAAACTAGGACAAAAGTACTGAAAATGATTATATAATACTTCTTCTTAGTAACACTGAAGAGAAATGGTGAAGGTCAAGAGATCTGTGTTGAAATATTTTTCATATGATTTGAAATGCTTGATACAAATTTCAATTTATATTTTTGTAAATATAAATAGTTGAAAATATTTATAATTTACTGCAGTTTAAGTGCGATATTCAAATACGTCATTACTATTGTAATGTCATTATCAAAGTAATTTTCTAACTCATATTTAGTAAATATTTTCAACACAAATGCATGTAAATACCCATATTTCTCCACCACAAGCTTGCAATGTTTCAAATATTTCAATAAGTTAGCCTTAAAAATGCAAATATACTTTAAAAATATTATTCTGAAATGCAATTTGCATCTGTAATGTCCGAAATGCAATTTGCAGTTCATTACAAATGCAACTGCATAAAACATTGCGTGCATACATGCCAGAAATTTCAACAAATCTTTTTTTTTATTTGCGTAAATAATTTCGATTTGCAAATCACTAGATTCCCAGACTCTAAGAAGTGTTTCTCCACTTCAGATAATCTGAATTCCAAATATTTTATGAATTAACACTTCACAGCAGGATATTCTGAGACTGCTTCTTTGATATATCAGATATCAAGTCATGGAACTCTCCCATAACTTAATTTCGGTGTAACTAACGCAAACAACCCTCCTACTATCGATGAATGATTTTCAAAAGCCTCCAAGGCTTTCTAATGTTTCACAGCAATTAACAAAGGAAATAAAACTAATTTCATACCTGACCTTGAAGAAAGTGAGTGAACATGCATTCATCTGGAATATTATGGAAAAGGTTTTCATTCTTTGTGTGATCTGTTTTAATTAAAGTTCATAAGTTAAAGTAAAGTTTTCATATTTTCGTAACATATAAATTAATGTGAATTTTATATTGCTAAAAATCCTTCAATCGCATTAGTTTATCAAATGCCAAAGTGTGAAATAAATGTTAAATTTGAAAGTTTTAAATTGTCAAATTTAGATTTACGTTTCTCTAAACTAAAAATACAATTTTGTTAGCATAAGAAGTAAATTCACACATCTGTTAGCACCTGTTTTATTTATATCATTTTGCATTTTCGTTAATTATGGTTTATAAATATATATAAACCTCGGTAAGAAACAATTATCTGGTTTATTTATAATTATTCACGGTTAAATGCATTAAACTTTCATTTCATATTTTCTCATATTCCATATGAAAAGGCTTGTACCTTTGAAATTTCGTTAGTCAAGCTTTGAAGCTTGATTCATTTTAACTGCTTAGTATCCTTCTTGAATTCAAAAGGCTCTTTCATTTATTTTAAGTAGTCGGTTCTTAATCGCTGTCAAATAATGCAACAAAGTGTCTAATAAATAGTGCTTTTGCCAAACACTTCTCTAAACTGCAATACCAGAATGCGAATAAGTGGAGAATTCCATTTATATATATATATATATGTATACACTGACGAGCCAAAATATTATGACCATCTCCACATTTTTCAGTGATATCGTCTGGACGTGTAGGGCACCAGATTAACCGAGAATGGTATTTAACTGCTACTGGAGAAGATAAAGAATCATTCTTGCATTTACTTTTTTCAGTGATGAGGAAGGTTGATGATCTATGCGAATTTGATAGAGGCAGTTTGTAACGCCGTAGACGCTAAGGCTTTGGACGTCCACAAGTCATAAAAGAAATGACGTCGGAGACTGTCCCGCTTGGTACAGCAAAATCGGCGCCTGACAGTGGCTCAACTGACAGCCCAATACAGTGCAAGTTCAAGGGAAAGTACGTGGAACACACAGTTTAGCGGACATTGTTGAATATGGGACTGTTCAGCAGACGTCCCATTCGTGCGCCTCTGTTGACCAAGCGTCGTTGTCAGCTACGCCTAGAGAGGGCCCAGGAGCATCGAGACTGTACCATGGATAAGTGGAAGATAGTTGCCTGGTCGGATGAATCATAATTTCTCATTCATCATGCAGATAGTCGTATCAAGGTATGCCGTTTTTCAGGCTGACATTCCCGCCCTCCTGTACAGCAGGTTATACACGGGCTGGTGTGGCGGTATTATGCTCATTGGGGACGTTCTCATGGGCGGCTCCGGGACCCTTAGTTGTGGTAGAACAGAACATGAAAGTTGCGTACTATCTGAACATAACTGCGGATCAGTTGCACCGTTACATGGCGTCTGTCTTCCCAAGTGGAAATGGAATCTTCCAGCAGGACAACGCTTCATGTCACGAGGCTCAAATTGTGTTGGAGTGGGTCGAGGAGCATAAGGTTGAATTCCAATTAATTTCCTGGCCTTCTAACTCGCCGGATTCGACAGCGCATTTGGGATGTCATGAAGCGGCAGCTCAGAACTCAAACACCACCATGTCGGAATATCTCGACTTTGCGTGACCGCACAACTTGTCTGCAGTCGTCTACCAAGAACTTGCGGCATGTATGCGAAGGCGAGTTGTAGTTGGTTTTCAGGCCAAAAGTAAAGCAGCGTGTTATTGAGTAGACAGTCATAATGTTTTGGCTCATATATATATATATATATATATATACATAGATAGATAGATAGATTCAGCATATATTTACATGTATTGTAATAATTTCAAGAGTAAATCCTTTATGTCTTCATTAGATTCTCTGAGTTCATGCTTGAAAATAGTTTCTCAGCATTTTCAAGCTTTTATTAGCTCATTCATGTTGTTTATCACTATGTTTAAAAGTTTCGGCGATTTGTAAGCTATTTCCTGATAAGCTATCAAGTTGAAATTTCATACACGTTTAAATTGTGAATGATAATACAATATAGGGCAGCTATTAATTTACAGCTTTTAAAATTTAATTCCGGAACAATTTTTTCCACATTAAACTGAAATTCATGGAATTTTATTCTTTGTACAATTGTGAAGAGAAAAATAAATCTTTTAAAAGAAATTTTAATGAAATTTTTATTCCGTAAAAAAATCGAGAGTTTTTTTCGACCATTTTGCGTTTCGAAGCAAAAGAACGATAATTCATCGTTAAAAAATTATTTTTGAGTTGAATAATTTGACTGATAACAACATTGATACTAAAAATATTAAAATGAAAAATAATTAAAAGTTTAAATAGAATAAGTTTTTATTTAAAATTCATAAAATTTGTAATGACCCCCCCAAAGAAAAATGGTTTATTGTGTAGTTTAACCGGAATAAGAGATTAAACAATACTCTTTACAAAATTCAACTACAATTTTAGATTAATAAAAGAGTGGGGAGCTCCTGAAAAATTTATTGACTTATACTTTTCAAAATGCAATTAGATTTTTCGATTTCGTTATTTATGCAGCAACACTTTTATTTTTCATGATGTAAAACTGTAGATGAATTTCGTACAGAGGATTATTTAATCGCTTTTCCTGTTGAATCTATATGATATTTTTTTTTCTTTTTGGTTCACTAAAGATTTTATGATATTTAAGGAAAAAGCTTATTTTGTTAAAACCTTATTTTTATTTAATTCTTATGAACAATGTGAGCTTTAAAATACTCCTTGATTATTAGTTTTCTTGTAAGTTTGTGTGTTTTTAGCTTGTACATAAGTTTATATGTCTTATATCTTTCACTTAAATCCGTAGTGAATCAGAATGAATTTCAGAATGTACACTAGTTCTATATTATACAGTTATTTCACAGCTTTTAAAAATATGGAATTTAAGTATATCATGCTGTTTTCCTTATCATGTCGTTAATTTTTCAATGGTAAAACAAAAATTAGGAAATTATAGCCTGTTTACAGACATACAAAAATTTTAATTATCTTGGATTCTCTTTTTTATAACGTATTTGAATACCGTTACTGTTAGTTTTCGTGCAGAGGATGTCTGGCTACTCGAGCGTTGCGTGAATCACAAGCCAACCAGAAAGCACGGAATACAACATATTTTATATAGCAGAGGGTATAAAGCTTTCTTCTAAGAAATTTCATCTAGTAGGAGCCTAAGCGATCTTTCATTGGAAAAGTTTAATTCATGTATATAGCATTATTAAAAAAATCTGGTGTTGCAAACTATAACAAGTATAAACGGTGCAAGTAAATAATTAATTTCAGTAACTGGAAGAACTGAAGATGTGTTAAGATACAATTTTAAAAGAAAATTAAGTTTTTAGCCCCAAAAGGTTATTATTCTCGATGCCGGAATTTGCATTGGTTCACGTTTCATACGAGTCTGTTACAAGTCGACAAAAGCAATCTTTCAAATTGAATCTTTCTGTTATTGATTAATAAGCCAAAAACTACTTAAAAGCAATGAATGCAGTTCTTAATTTTTTTGTCTTTTTAATCTGAATAATTGAAATAAAATGTATTTTATTCCGGATACTTCTAATTAAAAGCATTCATTGTTTTTGCAGAATGGCGCCGTGTAGTTTTCCACTTTTCAAATATATGACGGATTGATAATATCTACTGATGAACCGCATTAAACTTTAAAAGAACCCTTTGGGGCGACCGATTAAATCTGAAAACTTTCAGAATTTTTATTTTTTTTTATTTATTGTAATTAAAATTAACGCCAAATAATGGTTTGATTTTATCATAAACTAGCCGCTGCGCGGCCAGCCTTCGTCTGGCTTTTAAGGGTACCAGAAAAATGCCTAAAGAGAACACCAAACATTAAATTTGAAAAGTGCACAGAATTTTACTCTGCAGAACAATTTTATCGAAAAAGAAACAAACAACAACGGCAAAAAAAATTCAGTTAAAAATGCATTACATATAAAAAGCATACAACGAAATAAGCAATATCCCTTAATACAAATATTAATTATGCTAATAAATAAATTAACCAACTTCCCTTTGCAAAATTTTAAGAAATCAAATGGTATAAACAGATTAAGAACTTAAACAGATTAAAAAATATCATGCAAAACTTTTTATAATTAAAATTATATATAATTAAAACATAATACAAAATATTACAATGAAATAAGCAATATCCCTTGATACAAATGTTAATTATCCTAATAAAGTAATTAAACAATTTACCGTTGCAAAAAGAAACAACTTTTTAATTTCTTAAACTTTTCAGTAACATAAGAAATACGATGAAAAATTGTTGCCAAACCGAAATTTTTAAAAGAATGAAACTATTCAAAATGATGCAATTTCATCAAAAATCTATCAACAACAATAAGAAAGGAAAATTGTTGCCAAAACTACATTTTAAAATATTTTACGTTTTTTATTTTGCTCAAGGGAAATGAGTGATATTATGAGGAAAAAGTATTCAACGTGTCCAAAAATCAAAGGAAAATAAACAGCAGATTTTTTTTAAATACGTTTTTTTTTTAAAAAATTCCGCTGAAAAGGTGTTAAGCTCACTTTCCTAAATAAATTCGTATTTAATCGATTTATTGAAATACGAAATTTATTTTAAGTTCGTAAAATAGCTAAGTGTCTACGCTTCACGACGATGTAAAAATGAAATGTATAGAGTGAAATCTCGCATTCCTGTAGCCCATTATGTCTCAAAATGACGCAATTTGGTCACAAAACATAAAATAAAAAAAAGGCTAATTCGAATTTCGAAAAAATCGCTTCGAGGTGCACTGGCTCTTGTGTAGATACACCTATGTACCAAATTTCGTGGCCCTGGATCTATTAGCTTACTCGCAACACGAACGAAAGACACACACACAGACTCTTTGTTTTATTATATGTAGAGATTCAACTAAAAAGTTGTTGATTGAATTGGAGATATATCTTTAAAAAAAACATTTTCTGGAACTGTAACTTCAGCAATAGAGTTTTGATCGAATTTAATTGCCATTAACGAAAGAAACCTGAAAGCTATAAATGATGTACGTACAGAAGGGGGAAAAATCTGTAATTTAAGCATCGCCTATTTTCCAAAATTTGTAGGCTAGAAAGGTAATTAAACATACATATGCAGGAAAATTAAGAAATTTCTTTGTTTTTTAAAAGCCAATATGTAATACTGATAGCACTACAGAAGCTTTATATAGTTATTCATAATTCAAACATAATTTTTTAATTATTTTGTTAATTTAACTCTCACTAAAAAAATTTTACGAAGTTTCCTATAGGCAAATCATTCTACATTTACAAACAAGGAATATGTTTAAGGGAAAAAAGGTTGTTTAACTTTGTATAAATTTTAAAATAAATTTTTGGATATTATAAAATCCATATTTTGGATCTCTGAAACATTTCGAATAAAATGTGGTTAATATAAATATTAAATAATCCGTAATAATTAGGTTATTAAAAGAAACAAATAAGAAACTTCACATTTAATAAAAAATAGGAAATTTTTTTGCTAATATGATGATAACGATTTGAATCAAACTCAGTAACATATGGTGGTATCTAAATCATTTCGACAGATTCTTACCACTGATATTTTTATCATGCATCCTGTTCTTAGTCATCAATGACAAGAAAATATATCTTAAAAAAAAAAAAAAATCTGAAATGTTTCAGATTTTAAATTACGTCCAAAGGGACGTTTATTTAACATTTTGTGTGTTACCTTTATTTGTTAAATACCATGTTCTTCGCACTTAAACCATAAAATTCAGTTCAACAGCAATATCGCAAAAAAAATCTGAAAGATTTCAGATTTTAAATTACGTCCAAAGGCGCGTTTTTTTAACGTTTCGTGTGCTACCTTTTTTTTATTAAATATCATGTACTACGTACTCAAACCATAAAATTCAGTTCAAAATCAATATCGCAAAATCATTTTAAAATGAACATATCTTTAGAATTTCCGTAAGTCTCGTGCGCTGGAGATAAAAATGTTTTTCTTT
>KK122165.1:404066-414930 GCA_000611955.2 Stegodyphus mimosarum
TTTGTGATATTGTATCAGCTCTTGTTATCCACTTAATGGCATTCAATACATTGTACACATTTTGCAAGATAATTCCTGTTTTCGCAAGCAGCTTGACAAAGAGCATGAGGTAAAAACAGCTTTCTGTAATGAACCTTGAAGCTCCTAATTATACCTTGGTCCAAAGACTGTAACGGATATTGCATTAGGTGGGAAAATCACTAATTTTATTGATTTCAATTTTACATTTGGTGGGTGGTTTAGTAAATTGTCAAAAAAAAAGTAGTACTGTCGGAAGTACCTTTGAGCTTTTAATACCAGAGCACTTTTCTCCTTTGAAGCATAAAGGTTTATTAGGCAAAATTCTTTAAAATAATATAGTTTCATTGTAGATGTTTTTTAGTTTATTAGTTCACTGTAGATGTTAGTTAGCATTGCAGGTGTTTTTAACCTCGTATAATTCTCAAATTTTATTTAGTTTTTTTATCCAGTTTGTTACACGTACCATATCTGATTTTTCTCCACTGCAAATAGTCTTAAAAGTAATGTTATGCCTTTGCTTAAATTTCTCTAACCAACCATTTGATGCTTTGAAATTCTGCAGTCTCAGACTTTCTGAAACTTTGTTTGCCTTTTCTTGCAATAATACTTCACTTATAGGAATATTGTTTGCTCTTACAGAACAAAACCATTTGAACATATTGTATGATTCACATTCTTGATTTTCACATGATTTCTGGAAACATAAATTTTATGGTCTTGGAATGTTCATTTGAATTAATACTCCACGATATTTTTATTTCTTATCTATTCTTAAGCACGTGACTTACTTGCTTTTTACTTATTTCCAAAATTCTGCTCTAAATCTCAAACTAAGCTTTTCAATATCAGCTATATGAATTGCACCAACTTTTTGTTTTAATGTTAACCTTTTCCCCTTTGCAGCCATGCCAAATAACGCATGTTAAAAGAAACACAAAAATACATTTCTTTTGCTCCCCAGCCCAAGCAAGACTAAAAATGAGGAAATGATCACTCCATCCACATTGTGAGATCCCTGTACCTTGACAGGCGGTCCAGTTATCTCACCATCTTTTTTCCCATCGGTCCCTGTCTTGGATTGCCTTACAACTTACTTTTTTCTTTGAAAACTATAACCAAGAATAACCGCATTTTTAATTCTATGAATGTGAAGTATCCTTTTGATTGCACCATAACTTGCTTTTTCCCGATGTAACGTTTCCTTTTTCCTACTGAAAAACAGTTTTCAAAAGAGAAGGATTAACTTTTCATTTGATTGTTCCCTTGTCACAAAACTATCTTTCACTGAGCACAAGCTTTCCTTTGAAACTTCAAAAGATTACTAACAAAGAGTATTTTTATTTTTTTCTTGACTTCTATCTTATTTTTGTTAGTTTTATTTTAGTGATGCATAAGTAAAGAGATTCTATGACTACAAACATTTACTAACAAATTAAGCTACTCTGGTTAGCATTATAGACGTGTGAAGCTAACCAGTTTGTAACCAGTTATTTAACGATAACCAGTAATAGTAGTTAAAGTTGCAGTGTATCCTATCTCTGGGCCTATCTCCTGGTTGCTTCTAGGAAAATAAGATCACGTAAAATATACTGAAAATAGAAAGTTCTTTCAAGTGTTTGATGGTTGAAGAAGAAGTTTTGAAGATTCTTGGTGTTGACCCCGGGGATTCTTCTGGAAAACTGGGGCGAAAGGAGGCATAGTCTCATCTATAAGATACCTAAAGGTCCCTGCCACTGGCAAATGCAATTCTGCGTTCCTCATCAAGATAAAATCCATGGGTTTGATTTAATGTTACTCTCAGGTAAGAGAGAGAGACAAACTAACAAACTGCCAATGGAAACTTGTTTACAATGTTATACAGTTTTAATTTCACCAATAGTTTAATACCTTCTGCTAATTGCTCAACTTGCTATAAAATATGAATATTATAAAACCATATGGTATTTAAAACATTGTTTGAAAAGCGAAATTTTAAGAGCCAAATATACAGATTTACTCTTCCGTTAGCACAGATAATCACTTTTATAAAGGACTTTATGTGAGGTTTGTTTACATTCATCAAACTTATTTTGATAAAGTAATATTTTCATGCGCTTTTCCTGCTTAAAGCAGCATTTAAACGAGGACATTTAAATGCTGCTGTACTGTTAAATTTAGATTCGTATAATTATGAGGATCTCCCACAGTTTGGCGCTGTATTGAAGCTTTTCAAAATTTTCTCAATTTCTTTTGAAATTTAATAGATGGTTCTTGTAAATTGGAGTGTATGCATAGTCATTCAGATTTTGCAATAATTTATAATAAATTTCTTTTCTGGTCTTCATATAAAATTGCTTTTTTTGATATTTTAGACTTAAATTGGGATTGATATTTCATTTTAAGAAACTGAAAAGACTTAAGGTTAGTATGCATTTCTTCTTAGAAATTATTATTGGAAATTCTGACAAAGGAATTATGGAATTGTTAACGAACAAAATACCGGGGATAGATTTCAGTTATATAGTCACTCACTATGACTGTACCTTTTAGATGTTATTTGTTTTATTATGATTATAACTTTTATTATGATTGTACCTTCACTATGATTGTACTTATGTATTGTTCTTTCTCGTATCTATTTATAATTAGATATAGCCGGTGCAAGTAGAATTACGGAATTACTATGTTCGATTTGTTACTCATAAGTAATTTCTACTTTTTGAACTCGGTGAGTAAAAATTGGGTCATCATAAACTACATAGCAGTCCTTAAGAAACTGTAACAATAAAACATCCTCAAACCTATATTACTAAAGAACAAATATCAATAAACAAACAATAAACAACACAGTGAATCAGTGTGAATGTGTGGGCGGTTGTAGTCCACAACTTTTTAATCGGCCCAAACCTACAGCCGCAGCGACTCAATAGCCAACATTATCTTATTTCTCTGGTCAGGTATTACCAGAACTGTTGCAAGATATTCCGATCTCCATGAATATAGTAGAATCCCCCTGTATAGTGCTAAGTAAAAGATTATGTATACTACATCAATGCATAGTTGTACAGAGAGTGTAAGGTTTCATGTTATATTCATGAGAAAACTATGGTTGTTAAAAGCTGTTTTCGCTCCTGCAGTGCAAAAGTTACGGTTTCGGTCGCAGTGCATCTACTAGATATACATATGACATTTATGTGTTTAAATTGAGAATAACACGCAAGGAGAGCATTTATATTTATTCAGAATAAAAGTGTATTTGTAATACAATGTATTTTTTACCGAAATTTAAACAATTGCGAAAGCGTATTGAGTTTGATAATCGGCGACACTAAGTATTTCGTAGATATCAGTTTCACGCAGAGAGAAAAACAAAGCATTTGAATAATAGCGTATTTTGTAGTTCCTGTGGGAAAAAAAGTGTATTTTCAAAAGAAGAAAATACGTATAGCTTAACACATATGTTTTCTAATTTTAAACGGTAATTTTTTTCTACAGCGCTTTTTCTCAGAAGCAATATTAGATGATTTTTATTTCAATGCCTGATACAAAATGGGAATAAACATTTGGTTACTTTGATTAAACTTTATAAAAACTATTGAGTTAATACATTCTGTGTATTTTCCTGAGCTAAAAGAGACTACTGTCGACTAATGTCGAAGTAATACTCAGAACTTTAGTGCTTGTTTTGGTTTCCAGTTGAAGAGTAAGAATGGTTTGTTAAGGATGATTTAGATATTCAAAATAAAAAATTGTAATTCTGAAGAGTCTCTATTCAGGGAGATTGTACACGAACCTGCTTATATTCAATATATTTTTCACGTAAAGTATACATTGACAGTTTTTTAATTAGGAATAGAGAAATTATTTTAAGAATTTAACAAATTGTGAGGTACCACATGCATAATAATTATTTAGAGAAGATTAAAAATCTTTATACATTCTACTCTTTTAAATTTCCATTTTTATTTACATGAGCTCTTCACATCCTCCAATTCTAAATTTAGAATTCAAGAAGCTTTCAAAAGTCATTAATTGCAAAAGTAAAATGCATTTAATCATTCATGTAATACATGCAGATATCATTTCGCACATAAACAACGTTGCATAGCTGTCGTTCAAACATTTCTGAACATGCAAATTCCTTGTGACCTGTCAAGCCAGATTCTTCTTCCCATACCACAAGTTCATAATCTGCTTGACACGTAGTCATTGATCTACGTATATGCTAACAAGCAGTGCTTTTAACAACATGTTCACAAACGACACTGGGGAATTCAATCTCTTCTGTCTTTATCAGTTTGAAATATAGTTAACAAATTTCTTTCTTTAAGTATCATTTCATATCCTTTCAAGATGCAGATGGCAGTTAGAAATGGTCCTAATGCAAAAATTGAGAAAGTTCCATGAGGTGAATGCTAAAGTTAATTCTCCTCGGTATTTCCATGAGATGAATGTTAAACTGATCTCCGCTCGAAGAATATCATTCATCACAATTCATTTTCTGTTTATTTAGTTTCGTTACATTGTTTTCAATTCCCCTTTCCAAGCCTCTATCATTGAGAAGACGCTCGGCCGCTTTCAGAAAATATCCCGCGGGTCATTACAGTCGTTGATCTGGTCTCGATAAAACATCCTAACATCATCAAAAGGGATTGCGATATGCATTGTATCATACAGCATGAAGTTTTGATAAAAATAAAAGTAATCAGTTTTATTTTTTATTTTAATCATCTCTTTTCTTATTTATTTTCTGAGAAGAAGAAAGGAAGTAGTAAATCAGTTAGACTTTGCCTTTGTTTGATACTGGAACGAATCGAGTATAAAATAATTTCGTTTCCTGCGTAAGTGTCGTATTGAAATTTTGGAAGAGAGGGGGAAGAAAAAAAAATCTGAAAGGTTTCAGATTTTAAATTACGTCCAAAGGGGCGTTTTCTAAACATTTTATATGTTACTTTTATTTATTGAATATCATGTTCTTCGCATTTAAACCATAAAATTCAGTTAAAGAACAATATCGCAAAATAATTTTAAACTGAGCATATCTTTAAAATTTCCTACACGCAGTCTCACGCGCTGCAGATAAAAATGTTTTTTTCTGTACAACGTTGCCATTGCCCGCTTTGAAATCCTCGAGTTTGTTAATCAAAAATTCGTTAAAGTTTTACAAAATATGAAATCGTTAATAAAACAAATTCCAAATTTCAAATTTGGGCTACCAGATGCCTGTATTCGCAGCAGGATGACGGCATTCAAAATTCGATGGCTTTAGGTACCGTCGTTTTATCACAATGCGAGAAACATACATACATTTATGCACATTCTTCATTATTTAATTTCTTTAAATATAATACAGGGCTGCAATATTTTGTGGCAATAGCTTGAAAAGTGATACAGACTTTTAATATTTCCGACGCAAAATCGCAAAACGAAAACAATAGTCCTTCAGGGACAAAGCCTCTTTGGACTAAAAAGATTTGTAAATTTTACTTAATTAATTAGTGTAGCAAATTTTAAAAAAATGCATGTCCTTATTTTGAAATTGGACTGGGAGGAGGAATTTTGCTCTTCTTTTCTTACATAAACTCGGATTATGCCACCATTAGTAATAAACAAACCGACAACTAATTATGCAGTGACTCTGGAGCCGCTGTAGTATAGAGATGTGTAATCTTACATTCTTTATAATTGTTTTATGCTATGTTTCTAGAGTAAATATTCTAAGTTACTTGTCAAGCCATTATTATGAGAAGAAATTCTCTTCCATGTTACCCTCATTATTTCTATATTATTTTTCCCCCTTCACTTTCTATTTTTTCGTCCATCTTTATTAAAATTTGGATCATTTGGCAATGCTATTGATATATTTACCTTTCGATTCACACCGCATTTTTGCTAGCTACTGTCCCGAGACCATTTGGGAGTCTTTTTAGGATGACTTTTCGGAAGTGGTTATATATCTACAAACAATTTACATCAAGCAAACGTATAAGGAAGCAGAGTTTGTAGACGTAATTTTGATTACGTACTTTAAAACCTTGACATGTAGTTGTTATACTAGATTGTAGAGACATTAGGTTATTTAGTAGCAGGAGAAATGAAAAATTAGCAGCGCCTTCGCCGGGAATTGAACCACGGACCTCTGAAATACCGGCTCAGTGTGCTGACCATTACACCACGAAGGCACGTTAAGAATGTGGGAGATATACCTTATAAGATAACCATTAAAAGCTGATTCTAGTAGAATCCCTACAGGATAGGACAATGAGAAATTCACAAAACTGGATTCCTTAAGACACCTAAAAGGCTGCCGCTTGAACAGTTAAAAAGGCAAGTGCTATGTAAATTATTTCGATTCATTGGCCTACAGCTCCATGAAAGAGATCAGAAGTGAATAGTACTTGAACAACTTATTTAATTGCTTAAGTGAATGATTAAAATGTAAAATGTTATTTCAAGTACCAATAACAGTACCGAAATTCCGGAATCTGCCATACAAAGTTCCTGAGAAAATACTTTGTCTTTATTTCAGCCTCAGTGGACAGTTGTAATTTAAAGAACCTTTAAGTTAAGCCGAGATGTTTCGGCAAACACGCGCAATTTTTTAATGACGTCAAATATAGCTTGTAAAGTACTTTTTTGTTTATGTGGTGTAAGTGGAAGCACGCCTGGCTAGTAATCGGGAGTTTTGGAGTTCAAATCCCGACGACAGCAGTGCAAATTCTTCATGATTCTGCTTCAATAATTATCTAATTATTCTGCAAGCAGCATACGAACTAAAAATGCAGTGGACGATAATTTATCACTACCTGAATTTGATGAAAGAATTCCCGCCTCCCTAGTCACCCCTTAAGAGAGCCATTTTTTTAGTCCTTACAGCGTGCCTTGGTAGTGTAAGAAGAAGCATGTACATCTAGCAATCAGAAAGTTGCGAGTTCGAGTCCCGGAGATGACATTTCATGTTTCTTACTTCGACAAACCTAATGACTCTACAAGTTGATTGCTAAAGGAAGAAGGTTTTATATGCACGGCTATGTTTACACAAGGAATTTTTCAAAAAATGAAGTAGCAAACTTTTTGAATTTCTATAATAATTTGGTGGGGGAAAATGAACCCTAGCAGGTAAATGTTTAATCAAGAAATAACGTAAAAATGAGGAAGTAGTGCAGTATGAACTAAATAGGTAAAATAAATATAATGCTATATTAAAGATTTACTCTTTTATACCGTATATATATATATATATAAAGATTTACTGTTATATAAGGTTCAAAATTAGAAAACTAAAATCTTTATCTTCTTTCGAAACCTTTTGAAATCTTTTGAATCCTAACCTAAAAATTCTGTTAAATGTTTTGCTTCAAAATTGCGGAAATATTAGTTTTCTTGAATTTAAATAAAAGCATTCATTTCAAAAAGGATATTATTGCAATTTCAGTTTACTTGAATTCAGAATAACTCGTCGCGAATCTGAGTAGCATAGTCTTAATATTCTGGAGAGAATTTATTGTCGCACAATTAGTGTATTTCTTACAATGATTAAAGGATAGCGATATGTCTTAGATTTATATAAAGAACAGATAGTGATATCTAATTATATGTATAAATCTACTAGAATTATCATTACAATGAAGTGTCTTCTCTGAGACGAGTACTCACAATTTCATATGATTTTGGTCTTTGTAGACCTGATCATCCTAAAGAAGTTATATTGAATACAGATTTTTAAGTTATATTAAATTTAGTACTTTTTTAGCGTTTTATAAAATATTAGTCACATCCGGAAGTGTTCACTTGATAGAGGTATTCACCACTACAGCATTACCGTATACTAAATTTTTTAGTACATCATGATAAATATTATATCTTTTACATGTTACGGTTTCAGCATACCATTGAAGGAAGTTAAGTATCACTTAAAAGTTTGCTTTTTTGATGTATAAAAGTGCTCAGAGCAACAATGATCGAAACGGATCCCTGGGCTTTAAGCCTATTCCAAATCCAAGGTCAATTAACAATTTCTAAATTTTTGTATCATTTCACGTAAAAGGTATATAAGGTATAGAGAAAAAATTAGCTTGCAGCCACATATATAAATTGCTTGAATAGAAAGGCATCGAATTGATGATTAAGCAATAATATGGCAAATAGAAATCAAATGATGATATAAATGCGTAATACACAGATAATTCAGAAACGTATTACCAGAATTCAGAATTGTACTAGATTGTATTAGACAAATATTAATTATAATTATATTACATAATGCAATTATATATTAAGCAAAATACTACACACATACGTATATATTACGTATTTATTTAGTATTTAAGATAGCTACTTTTGATGTCATCTAAATTATTAAAATCGTAGTAACAGATATTTATTTCAGCTTTGTCGATTTTCCCCTGGCTTTTGTGAAAATGTTCAACTAGTTGATAGTAATAAGCCAGTAACGTTTCCGAGCTTTTATGGAAAGATAGCAAGACAGGATTGTCTTTTAAAATTTATTTAAAACTTAACAACAAATTCATTCATGGTTAAATAAAGAATGAAAAGCGTAAATTGTTACATTGCTGTATCTTACAGAAGGGACAAAGCGAGCTTTCCGCCAGCCTTTTCTCTGACTACATATCTATTCAATTCCACTGCTTCGTCTCTTCTAACAAAAGACAAGGAGAACACCCGTAAACAAGTCGGCATCATAAAAGCATTAGTGGATAGAGACCCATTAGCCTTCAGGACAATCTCCATCGCCGATCGTTTCTACCTTGGCCCTAACAATGAGTTTCTTTAAGTTAGTCCGAAAGAGGAAGTCTCTAATAATAACCAGCTGTTTGTTTTTCTAATGATCCATTTGCTGTTAGAGTTTGTCACAAGCCCTTAGCTAGATGACTTAGTTCTTAATGAATCTTTTGATTGTGAATATACCAGGAAGAGTCTTTAATTTCCCCAGTACATTATTCTAAGTAGTTTGCAGTTATTTTCTGTTTGTTCTGCAAATAACCCCAAACTGGACTGGCATAACACAGCATGAAACACAGAATAGATTCAGAAATGAGTAAATTGTTAGCACTAGATAGAAGGCTATTTCGAACAGCTAAAGGGCAGAGCCACTCAGGAAACTTCTATAGAATAGATGTAATAAATGCGGTCCATAAGAGAGAATTTATCCCGTACGAATGGCAACATATATGACTAATCTACTAAATCTGTTGCATGTAAATCAGCACGTACTACAGGAATTCATATTTTGCTTAACTTTTAAAGATCTTTCTAACATAAAACGAAATATTCTTCAAACTAATGTAATATATAATGATTCTACTATGTATGAAATTTAACAGAAATTGAGATCTTTCTATTCAAGTAACAGAATTTATTATTTTATAATTTTTTATATATGTTCTCATTTAGAAGTTATAAAAGTATTGAAAAACACGTTCTAAAATCATCCTTCGTAGCTTTTAAAACTTCTTTGTTGATACTTCTGCTTTTGAAATAACCAGCATCCATTAACTTTAATTTTTCAGGAAAGTTATCAGTTACTTGTCAACGAATCGGAAACATAAATTTTTAGAAGAGTAATTGCTTTACCTGTAAATGTATAAGAAGACAATATAATGTCAAAGTGCTTTAAAAATACTGTCATCATGATTTTTTTTTCACATAAGATGGAGTTTCTGATATGTTTGATATGTGTTTATCAGATTTCTGCTGTCGCAGGCGTTGCAACAACTCGTCACTCCTCAACAACAACAACAAAATAAAAAATAAATGAATAAATAAATAAAAAACCACTAACATATATCGTCACAGTTCATGGTTTTTCATGTAAATATCAAGTATACCGATGTTGAAGCTAAAGAATGACAAATAACTGCGATTGGGGTAAATGTAGTGATTGTTATTTAGGAAATAATATGCGAATCACTAATGAATTTTGAAGACAAAATTTATTTATTCATTTCCTTCAAAAAGAAAGAAAAAGATTGCTTATTGCGTTTATTGCGAAAACATAAATTATTACGTTTTTAAAGTTTCATTCTCTGCTGTCTCTTTGAAAAAAAAAGTATGGAAGCTTAGAAAGAAAACAATCATCTGAAAAAGACATCATCACTTAGATATCCCTTTAGTGTATCAAAGCATTGACATCTTAAGAATTCATGTTAAATATCTTCTACAATAACATAAAGTAATGTAAAATATGCGTTTATGTTACCAGCAACGTATGAAAACTGGCATTCTATAGAATATTAATTTAGAAGTCAGAAAGTCAGACAACAAAAATCAGCGTTATATTTACAAATTTTCACAGGACTCGTTTCGTTGGTTTTACATTACCATCACACTCATCTGCCAAAGCGCAAATGATGGAGATAAGAATTAATATTTGTTCGGCGTGATCTGAATTCTATAGACTATTTAGGAGCTTTATAGAATGCCGAAACCTTGCCGACCATGTATGAAACGATTAACATTTTATACATTTTCCTACATTTCCAAATGGTAAAGCGGCAAAGTATGAAGTACATCTCCGATTCGTTTAGAATATACATACATTTAACATAATCATACATTTAACACAATCATACATAATCCATATGTAATCCATACAGTTAACGCATTCATTCCATAATTCCATCCAACATTGTTTTCTTTAATCAAAAAAGACATAAATTTTGTTTTGTGCAACTTTCAGTTTTCTTTACGTATTTTGAATAATAGTTTTAACGTACTCCATCATTACGTTTCGAAATAACATTAGTATTTTTGAAGAATGCACGTCTTTTAAATAATAGCTTTATTATGACCTCTTTTTCATACTTTGCATAAAAAGCATTTGTCTTTCGATAGAACGCCTAGG
>KK122165.1:414970-449360 GCA_000611955.2 Stegodyphus mimosarum
GGGAAAGAATATAATTAATTCTCATATTTCATACGTTGTTCGAAAACGCGATGTATCGTATAAAATTCCTAGACATTCTGTAGATTGCCAGGATTTCATACATTGCGCGGAATATTTACATTATTTTATAAGATGACTGTGATTTTATAAGATGATTGTAGTTTTAATCCTTAAAACAATTACATTACCTGTCTTATTTACTTTAAATTTTATTTAGTGAACAGCTCAATTTAAATGGTGCCAAGATAGATTTGGTTTGGGTATATTTTATTACGGCAAAGTACACCTGGGCTATCTCCCCTAAGAAGAGGGATATCTTCGTAGAGGACTTTCTAAGGGAAACTGGTTCATACACATGTTACACACGGGGAAAACTACGAAAACACTCATGCAGCCAAACCGCTTGCGGAATTTGAACCTCGGACCGAACTACCTGTGTTCAGCGAAACCCAGTGCAGAAAAGTTGGTTTTAATGATTTTTAAAGTTGTAACTATCGGTTATTGGTTATTTGCTCTAGATTATTAGTAATCTGCTTTTAATTAATCCTACTTACTTGTGTTATTATACACTTAGGGTTTTGGTTCTGTATGCAAAATATGACCTGATATAATGAAGAGTTATATAGAAGAAATGCTGGAAAAATTAGATATCTTGACACATTCTAGCTAATATTACTGCTTACAAATCCGGGTATAATATCTTTACCAGAAGCTGTGAGACTCAAAGCTCCTGGTAATGGTTAATTAAAACCCATAAAGATTCATTCTAGCTGCTGTGACACGCATAGCTAGAACTCGAGATCTAGTCGTCTTTAATATATCCGGTGCTCTAGAAGGATTGAGCATTGCAATGAGCTCTGGAATAGACAAAAAGAGTATGCGATCAAAAAGCACTCAGAGTGCTTAGATAAAACGCTTTCATTGTGGATTTAGCACTCATTGTGAATTTAGCACTCAGAGTACTTAGATAAAACGCTTTCATTGTGAATTTAGCACTCAGAGTACTTAGATAAAACGCTTTCATTGTGAATTTAGCACTCAGAGTACTTAGATAAAACGCTTTCATTGTGAATTTAGCACTCAGAGTACTTAGATAAAACGCTTTCCTTGTGAATTTAGCACTCAGAGTACTTAGATAAAACGCTTTTATTGTGAATTTAGCACTCAGAGTACTTAGATAAAACGCTTTGAATGACAATAAATTTAAAACCTTTAACACTGTAGGGACTGTTAAGCTTTTCGTGAGGGAAAACAGGAAAATTAAATGCTCTCTCCCCCTGGATACAAACCAAGGATCTTCTAACTGTTAATTCCACGCATTACTAACCCCTAATTCTTTATAATATAATCAAGCTCTTACTTAATACAGCAATTTGGGATTTTTTCTCTCCCAATGAATTTGCGGCAAATCGAGGAATTCTTCCGAGCAGAATATAAGCGAAACGTACATTGTTTGGACACCGCTTGAAATTGTCCAATCACAGACCAGGTAAGCATCATTCTAAACTCCGTCCACAAAGATGATTCCACTGCTGTTCATGTGTTACCGATAGAATATACTTCAAGGTAGATTAGCCAGTTGATGTATGCAGACAGATTAGCTGTAGGATGTAAATAAAATCGATTTATCCGGAAAGTTTCAGTTAGAGTTGTGGTGTCTACAGTGAATGGAATTTTTTCGCAACAGCACTTCAAAATTATTCTGCTAATACCTGAATACGAATAAATTTAAACCTTGTGACATTTTCATTGTGGGTGGAGTTAATTTTGATGCTTGTTGGGATAGCTACTGGCCAAAGTCAAGCGGTTTTTCTAACAATTTAGAATTTGATTACATGCTTCCAGGTACCACACACAAGGATTTTTCATACTTTATTATTATTCATTTTAGTATAGTAAAATTTCCTGTAGTGGTAATAGTCAGATAGATGATCGATCGAAAGTGTTTTTGCCCCTCTTTCAGCCAACTGGCTTTCAATTCTTTTCCCTTGAGATCAGCTGTTAAAGGATTCGCTCTAAATTAATACGAAAGTGTGTCAATATATGTTTTTCTTTTACTTAAAGATCTCTATACCAATGTTATCTGTAGCAGCGCAGAATATTTTTTAAATGCTAATGAGATATGATTTTTAGGTCGGAAGAGAAATTAAGATATCTTGAAGCTTATTCAGTAATTGTTAATTCGTACCAAAATGTAATTAAGATATGGGTTTTTTAACCAAAAAATGGGTTGCCTCCATATCTTCCGAAGAACGATAACATTTTCCAAATCACGTATAATTAGAATTTTCAGTCAAAATATAAATTTATATTCCTTAAAATAATTAAAAGGCAGTTCTTCAGCCACTTCTAATGAATGCTTCTCTAATTAAAACTCACAAAACAAATTCTTAATTGGAATGCAAAGGCAGTTAGTAGTATCATTCATGAACTGCTATTTCCATGGTAAAAAATTCAGAAATTTAGATACACTATCACAAAGTGCAACGCTTGCTGATATATATAACTATTCTCTAATCTTCTCCACAGGTACCAACAGTAAGCTCGTTGTGATGAAAATAATAGAAGTTTTGTTTTAGTTTGCCCCTTGTCAAATAAATAGAAATTTTCTGCTGATACAGTTTTTCGTCCACAATACGAAATGCATACCGAATACAAATTAAATTTGTTTCTATTCAATGAACAGAACAATAACTAATTTAGCTAATGCGTGACAAAGAAACAGAACAAACAGCATTCATATCTCACCAGATCATCTAATTCGATATCGAAAAGAAACGAAACAAAATCTTTCTTTTCTATTATTGTAATGTTTAATGAACAAAGTATCTTTTACCATTTCAAACTGAATGACAAAGTTGCTTTGTCCATTCCAGTTTCTTCTTCTAGACTATAAGAACACTATCAAATTTCATTTAATATGAATCAGATCCAGACTGTGGACAATAATCACTATCAGGTAGTAATCCTAGGCAATCCTATAATTCTCTGACTGGTAACAGGCGACGTATTTCCAAAGAGAATTTGACATCAAATGTTATATGCTAAACAAGAATACTGAGAATCAAAATTCTCTCAAAAATAACCATAATAATGTATTAATATATTTGAAAAATTCTGCAACTTTAGGAATTTATTTAGTGAAGGTTTATGTATGGCTTTTACCATACATTCAATAAATTATGAGTATTAGCACGCAACCTTTGTAAAAGTATTAATTTTAATCCACAGCATCAAGTAACTGTCTCGAGCTACAATGCAGCACGATGAATTACGATGCAAATATTATTTGGATAAGTTATCAGTCCGCTATCCCTTTCTCTTAAGTATCAAGCTATATACATCTTGATATCTGTGATAAAAAAAGAGATATTTTTAAATTTTACCATGAGAATTTGTTTCCACTTCTCTGGTGCTGCTTTCCGGTAGTTTACATCTTGTCTTTGGTGGCTTACCGAAAATTCTGTTCTTAATAATCCGAAAATACCGATTCCAATCCGCTTCCGATTGCGATTCTTAACAGTCCGTTGCGTGTAAATAATACGAATGAAGTGTTCTTGTAATCACACTGTAACCAATGAATGCATATCACGCGCATGTGAAAAAATTGTATAATTTATTATCTATAAAATCTATGTTCAAAATAGTAAAATATCCAATGTACTGTGCGCAACCGTAGACAAGAAACGGTCAGTCTGATCAAGTTTGCAATGGTGAAACCTGAATCATGTAATACCTAGGTAATTATACCATAGAATCCAAAAGCTGTATCACAAATGTTTCAAAAATACCATGAGTGCGGACAACTGATGACACCACCAGCTGGAGCAGAACTTGCGACGTCAGTTGCAATAGACAAGAGTTAACCTCGCACCTGAACGATCCCGTGAGCCCTAGCGAGGCGCTACTATTCTAGATAGCTAGCGTAAGGGAACTTTACCTGGTTACTCAGATTAAATGAATTACGAAACTAAATTACGAGAAAAATTTGATCTCCCTAGGCGGGTCTGTTGAAAACCCCAGGCCCATTGAATCTGCAGGTCTTACTACCCTGTTTCCACTGGCCATAATACAAGAGATGCATAACTTTTTAACGCTTTTCAGAAGTTTGAAACCTTATCAACATTGCAAGATTTTAAGGTTCTGTAACTATAAATATCATAATAAAACTAATCAAAAATAGAGGATTTTTTTTCTACAAGATAATTTAATTTTACTTAAAATGCTCTAATCTTGATAGCGTCTTTAGTTTTACCTAACTTTACTTGCATTAAATGAAGTAATAAAAAAGTATTACCTGTATTTACGAGAAATTTTTAAAGTTAATTAGAACTTTTACGTTTTACGTTTTTTCAGTAAAATAACTTGCGATACTATAATATTCGTAATTTTAGATTCAGGAAAAATAGATTAATGTATAAACTCTTAATAACTATCGAGTTGATACTGAAATAAAAATGTTTCTCATTTTAATGGCTAAAACAATTATCTTAAAATCTTTTTGAGCTATTTACGAGTTCTAAAATAGATGTTTTTTAAAAGATAAGAACAAAATGCATGCTAAAAAAGAGAAAAATACACAGTCAAGGATAAATTTCTTGAGAACATTCAAATTATTTAATTTTAGATCTGCAAAATCAATTTGTTAGGAACACAAGGGAATTTATTCATATAATTTTTTTGAGTTTAATGATAAATTTGCGATTAATCAAACTTTTAAGCAATGAATTAATATTTTCATTATTTTGTTTACAGAATTAAGCTTAAAGAGTAACATTTATAAAAGATAGACCACATGTTATTGTATAATTGGTAATGCCAAATGAGTAGATCGGTAGAATCTATTAAATTTATTTATTTAATTAAGTTTCAGTACCTCAGGTAGACCTAAAGTGATTTCTACACTTGCTGCTGTAAGAAAAATCATTTAAATAGTAAAAGAAGAGTTTATTTAATAATAAAAGCAGTTAATAATATTTTTTTAAATAATTACAAACTGCAAAAATTTTTCATTAACTCTTAAAGTTAGGAAATGTAAAACATTATTAATTTTAAGAGTAACAAGAAATATTGCATCAGTTGTATAGCCATGAAACCATGAAAGTTCTGATGCAGACTGCCAGCTCACCGATATTCGAATCCAGGTGGAGCTATGAATATTTGACGATGTTAATTATCATCAAGCCAACTGGAGGGCCTGTTTGTTAATTTAAACCATTGAATCATAAGCAAAGCATAAGTCTTGAGACTGACATCAGGAGACATTTGTGTATTTGAAAAGCTTGGTCTTAGAAGATGTATTCATAAGTTTAGAGAATAAACACGAAAGGAAATAAAATTAGTGTTAGAAGAACACTACTGTTACATGCGGAAATTAGAAGCTTCTTAACTGAGGCATAAATGTAACTTATTCCTAAGCAGCTTGAAATGTTTACTTTTATAATTATTCCTTTTTATTTTACTTAAAGATACTGTTGGAGGATTATAAAAATCCAAGTTTCGGATTTTAAAAGTTATATATATTGAAACACGAACATAAAAAGTTATTTTTTCTATCACTTATTCCTCCTTCGATGTACCCACTACAGGCAGAATGATAAGATTTCTGAATACTGGCAGCACGACCCGGGTTCAAATCACGGCGAATAGGGTGGCTCCATTAGAATTTTCGTGTTTTTCTCGATGTTTCACATGAGTACGAGCCCCTTTATCTCAAGAAATCCTAAATAAAAACATCCTTTCTCTTAGGCAGATAACCCTCGTATGTTTTGCTATAATCCAAATAACCAATCTCATTCGATGGTTAAATTGATATACTGAACATGCATCGAAACATGCATCGAGAGTATTTTTGTTCAGTCAAAACAAGTATATCTTTGCTACATTTCCTAAACTCAAAATGCGTTCACATCATTAATGGGAATACAGAAAGCTCGATTTGGTTAATCGGCGAACTTCAAAGGTATATCTGGTGAAGATAAACATTGTTAGAAGATTAACCTTATTCAAAAGATAAATTGGTGAGTTTTCAATCAGTCTTTTTTGATACTTTTTATAGCCTGTAGTACTTTTGAAGATAACAGTTTGAGAAAAGAAATTCACATTCGCTATGACTTTCTAAATACTTTGAACTTTCTCCGGGAGGCATCCGGTTTGTTCCGGTGAGCTGATATCCGGATAGTGGAGTTCCGCTCTGTCGCCCGACTTATCTCAGAAACAATGTTTAGTGGAAGAGAGTTGCTGCTTCCTTTATTACTCAGCCACCGTACCCAAAGAACCTGAAACTTAGAGCGAAACAAGCCTACCTAAGCCCATGGACTTGAAGCTTTTTTGTTCCCTAGCCCTTAAAATGGCAAGCAATTAAAATATAGAATAAATTTTATGCTGATCATAGAAAAATCAGAAGTTAATTATGCTAATTATAGGAGATAATATAAATGGTTAACTGATAATCATAAATGAAAATGCGGAAAAGCTAATATTCTATTTCTTATAGTAACATACAATAACATAAAAGAAATTCGAACGAAGTTCATTACGGAACCAAAAATTATTTATAATTTCATTTTCAAACAAACTGAGGATTTATCAAATATGAAATTTATTCTTACAAGAGACTAATATTCCATTAAATGTCAGTAGCGACAAAATATGAGAATTCTCTAGTAAGTTCTCAATGCAAGTTAGTGGTGTGTATTAGAGGATCATGACGTCAGTGCACATGGTATCCCAGATGTCCGGTATTCTAGGAAGTTTTATAAAATATTTTCGGAATATTCCCTAATTTACAACGTAGAGGACTAGTCAATGCTATGATTGTAATAACATTTTAGATAGTAAAAACAGTGTGATAACAGTCACTACACCCTGAAGCGCAGAGAATTCTTTGTTGCGAATGTTGTAAGTAACTCAGTAACTAACACTTTTAAGTTACCTCATTGGTTAAAAGCCAAACTGTGCCAGATCTGGATTTTGTGGCGGTTATTCAACTATTCCTCACCGACCTGTGCACCTTTTCCCGTAAAAATGGTGACCGATATAGTTTTACAAAGCAGTGGAATAACGCCTTGGTGAAATCCTGTTGGAAACAGACAGGATATTGGCTTGCGGATTCTATAAGCTGAGTAAATGCTTCGGAATGTAAAATTCTCATTTTATTTCAGCCTGTAACACGGTCTCTCAGACTATGCCAATAAATCAAGTTCTTCCATATGCTTGAGACAGTTTTAGCCATTTTTAGCGAAAGGAAAAAATTCAAGTTTATGTTTTATTTATTTTCTGTCAGAAATCTAAGGTTTTGTTACATATAACTCATTTTTGTTGGCTACAGTTTATTTCATTGGTTGTGAATTCAAATATACTAAGAGGTAAATATTAAATTCTTAGACCGACATCTCTTTCAAATAATTCTAGCATGTTTAATTAATCATTCAAGAAAACTTTCTAAATTTTCAGAGAAAATTTTCCATGTGAGAATAAGTAAGATCAACTATTCTATTTCTCTTATTTATTAAAGTTTTCATCTAGACATAAATAAAAATATATATGTTTGTATGTAAATAGTTATAAACATGTAAATTATTACATTTTTACTACTGCTTTACAGTTGTTTTGCGTTTCGATTTTGATATAAAGTTTATTGCCTTGTAGGAAAGTTACTAAAAATTATCTTCGTCGTGGACTGTAGAAGCTTATCGATTAGATTCGCGGACTGTAGAAGCTTATTTTTAATTTCAACTGTAAAAGAGTGTTGTTCACATATAAATGTATTATCAAACAAAACAATTGTTTTTAGGGTAAAAATTTGTTGTTGTGATTAATCAAACTTGTCTGATCTGATCAGAACAAGCCCATGAAATTATCAGAGCAAGGAGTACAAGACTGCGTCTATCGTAGCAAGAAACTTGGGCGCCATATAGGCAACAGTAGGATTTTGCCAAGTTCCACCCCAGTTTTGAGTGACAGTACCTCGAGAAAGGGGGGCAGAGGGTTTCCCACTCCTCTTCCCCTATCCTAAACCCATGGAGGTAAGAATAGTTAATTGGTACCTCCATGGCTAAGCTACACGAGGGGATTTTTGTCTCGCCAGATATTTGGATTGCACCTATGCCTCAAAGACTTTATACATTTATAACATCCGTGCTTTCTCCGGATTCGAACCTGGATACCGAACCTTCGATACGGTAATCAGCGTCATTAAAAACTATCTCATTGGGTGAGTCAAAAATTCGTAAGTGAGCTAGTTTACTTTTTGACCAGTGAAAATGAAAATAAAAGGTAATAAAATCTTTGAATAAGGTTAATAACATATTGTGAGTTAATTAGTTCCATTTATATTTATAGATTTCCTGGAGCGTTATACATGTTCGTTTTTAATAGAAATGGAAATAATGTAAACTCGGACTTCAGATAACTAGAATCTTGAAATCTTTGCAACATCATATTTAAAAAAAAAATAAAAATAAATAAATAAATAAATAAAAAATTCTTATGTGTTCGCGAACCGTATAAAATTCCTTCAGGGGCCGTATGCGGCCTGCCAGTCTGAGAACAGCTTACCTATTCAATATCATGAAAACTAGATACCACATGGCAGGAAGACGGCCTTATAGGACATCATCGTCTTTTGAATATATGTTACCATAAATATTATTAAATGGAATATTTCTTAGGAAATGAGCTAAAAAGATTTTAACTTTATCTCTTTTGAGAAATGACGTTTAAATTAATTCTTTTTTTTTGTCATTTTACAAAGAAGCCTCCGCTGAAACGTGCTAATTATTAGAATGGTAGATCATTATTTTTATAATAATTATTAGAATAATAAAAGATTGTAAAATGCTGGTAGGAGCGAAGTAGTAAGATCTTTCTATTAGCTGTATAATTATAGTTTTTACTGTTATTATTATTTTTAAATTACTCTACAGCAATAATACCTACATCTGGAGAGATTAAGCAATATATATATAATCATACAAATACAAAAAGAATATTAAAATATACTCTACATAATAAAATGTAATAATAATGCTACTACTATAAATAAAATAAATCACAATAATAATAATAATAAGAAGAAGACAAAGGAGATCTAATACGATAATAGTACAATACATAACGTAATCATACATAGACAAAATACAGTAATAGGGCAGTGATACATAAAAATAATAATGCAGTAATATACAAAAATAGTAGTTTAAAAAACATATAAAGTTGCGCAACACAGCAAAAGCTTCAGAACTCCTGACAAAGTCAGAGAAAGCAAGAGGCCAGCAAGTAGAGAAATGCTTTAAACTCATCTTAGATGCTTCCAGCACTCACATATAATGGACAGTGCAATGAAATATGCTGTACATCTTCTACAGCATCGGTACAAGCATTGGTCCACTGGTCACGGTATTAAAACAAAATAAGTAATTTCTTAAAGACCAATTAAAATCTGAGTTCATAATCCGATTGGATGGTCTTGCATTTAAAACATTAAAAAACCGTTGGGAAAAGCCTCTTTATTCCCTGGGCATTCGATGAAGCAAGATATGCAGCATTCGGGTCAACCACAGTTTTATCCCAAGCAAGGTGCTTTCAATAAGACTTGGAAACAGACATCATTAAATTAATTTTACGTTAAGTCGCTTGTTTAGCTAATTGGTCAGCCCTTTCATTACCGAAAATACCACCGTGGTATCTTAAGAAGCCACGGCGGTATTTTGAATGTCTGGAATTAAATATTGGTATTTGAATGGTATTTTGAATGTCTGGAGTAAAACGAATGTCTGGAATTTGTTCTATTGCACATAATATGAGACTAATTTTCAACAACAGTTTTTCTGTTGATAGTATAACATGTAGAAGAAAGTGTATCTTTTTATCTTTACATATTTAAAAGTCTCATTTGTAACAGTCTTATAATTACAATGGAGTATTAAATTCCATTTGTTTTACAAAGAGTGCAATTCAGGAGTTCTTCCATTTCACTAAAAAAGCATTTATCACATTTTGTGAAAACATTTTACAGATCTACAGTTACAGCTGAACATGCTTAACGTATTCTATTTGGTAAAGATTTTCATGCACCGCTTGTTTTTAAAAGGGAAAAAGTCAAAAAGACCTATTCGCCTGATTTCATCCACGCGTTTCGAATCAAAACACTCTGCGGTTAGTTCTGCTGTAAATGACGTTTTCTGTTCTTTTTGTTAAAACTCTGCCAGGCAGCTGTGAAGTTTAACAAATATACTCTTTTATTCTGCGGAAGCATGCACAGCATTCAAAATGACCATACTTATTATTTTCTAGATGTTATATTTCACTTTTAGGCGAGATCTGTCTAAAAGTCTATGCAGAGGAGAAACGATGTAATCTTCTGTTCTTGTAATCTGTTTCTTACAAAAATTGAGTAAGAAAATATGTTTAAAAATTAATATTTATAATGGTTTTTTGCTACATCCTCTTGCATAATGCAATTTAAAATGCAAAGTGTGATTTTATACCTAACTTCATTGTTCTTCATGCATTTTCTACGCACGAGCGCATATTCAAATTGTATGCATATTTGAAAACAGGATGTGCTCAATTATCTCAAGAAGTAGTAATCTATTTTCCTCAATTTCTTTATTTTATTAAGTTTTGAAAAATTCCACATTGATATTTACTAACTCTAATGTTTGGAGTGACATTTATTAGCCCAAAGGGCGTTATCCCAGAAGAGCTATTAATTTCGTTTTGGCATTTTGCGTTGATTCACTATAAATGTCCGATCCCTTTTTCAAACTGTTTCCACCAAATATTAGAGCACTGTATTATATTTAAAGAAATTAAATAATGAGGAATCTGCATAAATGTATGTATATTTCTTGCATTGTGATAAAACGACCGTACATATAGCCATCAACTTTCGAATAACGCACGTTTCCACTCGAATATGAGCATCTGGAAGCCCAAATTCGGAATTTGAATTTATTTTATATTTCATATTTTGTAAAGCTTTAACAAATTTTTGATTAACAAAGTCAACGATTTCAAAGCGAACACCAGCGTGAGACTGTGCATTCGAAATCCTAAGGATATGCTCATTTTAAAATTATTTTGCGATATTGCTGTTGAAGTGAATTTTATGGTTTAAGTGCGAAGAACATGATATTTAATAAGTAAAGGTAACACACAAAATGTTGAAAAAACGCCCCATTGTGCGTAATGTAAAATCCAAAAGCTTTCGGATTTTTTTTTTTTTACAATTAATTTGATGCTGAATTAATTTTTAAAAGCATCCGAATAACAATGAGATATTAATTAAACATGGGACCAATAAAGGTAGATTATGCGAAATTTCAAGTTGCTAACTTTATAAAGAACTTTCTTCTTCCTTTCCGCTTACTACCGTGGTGTAATTGGAAGCACGTCCGACACGTAATCGGGAGGTCCGGTGTTCGAATCCTGGCGAGGGCACTGCACAACCTAGTGATTCTACAACGTAGCAAAGGTTTATTACTTTCAAAATTAGCGTTCAAAAGCAGTTTCATTTCAGTACTAGAAATATTTATGAAACAGGTTATAGTTTAAGAAAAGCTATTTAATACGAAATAGAATGTTTTTAGAATTTAACGCTAATTGCTGAAATGCAAAGTGTGATTTTATATCTAACTTCATTGTTCTTCATGCATTTTCTACGCACGAGGGCATATTCAAATTATATATTTTATATATTGCATAAAAGCAGCAAGGGCAATCAAACGTTTGGTCAAATGTTCTGCAAAAAAAGGGGGGGATGGTCAACACGTATTCTTTGAGGTATTTTATGAATCTTCCATTAAGTCGTTTCATTCACATTCCTCGATTATATTTCTGTGTATTTCAGGACAAAAACCTTGAAAAAAAAAAAGGAAACAAAAAAGATAGTGTTACGTCATGCCTCAGAGAAGAAAGTAATGTTTCTAAATCAACTGAAGCTTTTTAATTAAATAAATATAAATATCTCTACATATAATAAAACAAAGAGTCTCTGTGTGTGTGTGTGTCTTTCGTTCGTGTTGCGAGTAAGTTAATAGACCCAGAGCCACGAAATTTGGTACATAGGTGTATCTACACAAGAGCCAGTGCACCTCGAAACGATTTTTTCGAAATCCGAATTAGAATTTTTTTTTTATTTTATGTTTTGTGACCAAATCGCGTCATTTTGAGACATAATGGGCTACAGGAAAGCGAGATTTCACTCTATACATTTCATTTTTACATCGTCGTGAAGCGTAGACACTTAGCTATTTTACGAACTTTAAATAAATTTGGTATTTCAATAAATCGATTAAATACGAATTTATTTAGGAAGGTGAGCTTAACACGTTTTCAGCGGAATTTTTTAAAAAAAAACTTATTTTAAAAAATGTGCTGTTTATTTTCCTTTGATGTTTAGACACGTTGAACTTTAATTCTTTCAACTCCTTTTAAAAAAAGAATTTCGGAAAAATAATAATATTTTGTATTTTTTTTAAATTTTTTAAATGAAGCTTCCGAATACACTTCTCACATCTCAGATATTTTAAAATGTAGTTTTGGCACCAATTTTCCTTTCTTATTGTTGTTGATAGATTTTTGATGAAATTGCATCATTTTGAATAGTTTCATTCTTTTAAAAATTTCGGTTTGGCAACAATTTTTCATACATTATAAAAGATTTGATTCCTTTTATGAAACATCTTGATCAGCATGGAAATATTTTACTTTGGCCAAATTCAGAAGAAGTATGAACTGTTTAAACTAGCAGAATTTTGATTTTGTATTTTTGTTTGTATATATATATATATATATATACACATAATGCAAAATAAAATAAGTCCAAAATACAAAATACGCTAAAAATTCATCTACATTCAATTCGAAACAAACCATATGGGAAAAAAAACAGAAGCACACGAACAAATTGCAGGATAGGCTCCAAAATCAAAAGTGAAAAGCGAAAAACACATTTACATCTCTCGTTGCATCATTATCACGGGGTTGATGCAACCGAATAATTAAAACCAGCAGCCAACACTCTGTTAGCGATATAACGAAGAATGTATTTTTCCCCCCTTTCATTTTTGGTTTTGGCCTTTTTGCTCCTATCATGCAGTTTGTCACTGTGCTTCTGGTTCCCCCCCCCTGCATATGATTTGTTACGAACTGAATATGGTATAGATTATAACCGTAGTTTTTTTAATTGGTAAGATAGATACTATGTAGTAATATATTTAATATCAGGATTTAATTATTATCTCCGAGGAACAGTATTTCAAAATTATTACCACTTAAATGAAGTAAATTAAATTAATATGCAACTAAAATAATTTAGAACTGTGAAATATAAAAGTCAGATTGGACTGATAAATGGTAACCGTTAAAAATACTATTAAAGTTTACCTGACCATATGTATGATGTATTATAAAATTGTACAAATGAAGCAAATGAGAAAAAATTTTACAATAGAAACAAAATGTAAAAATCAAAAATAAATTACCGTTTCTTCGCCAAAAGAGAATTGACTTTTCAAAGGGAAATAATTTTCTTTTAATGCATCATTATTTGGGAATTATCGCGTTTCGTTACAATCGGTCCTTAAATACCAACTAATAAATTACTTTTGATTACAAAAATAAATAAATAAATAAAAAACAATAAAATAAAAAAATCTGAAAGCTTTCAGGTTTTACATTACGTTCAAAGGGGCATTTTTCAACGTTTTTTGTGTTACCTTTATTTATTAAATATCATGTTCTTCGCAATTAAACCATAAAATTCAATTCAACAGTATTATCGCAAAATAATTTTAAAATGAGCATATCTGTAGAATTTCCGATACACATTCTCGCCCGCTGGAGGTAAAAACGTATTTTTTTCTGTACAGTGTTGCCATTCCTCGCTTTGAAATCGTTGAGTTTGTTAATAAAAAATTCTTTAATGTCGGACAAAACGCGAAATATATCATAAAACAAATTCCAAATTAAAGCTTCCAGATGCCCATATTCGGTGGAGGATTACGTTATTTAAAATTTGATCTTTCTAGGTACCATTGTTTTATCACAATGCGAGAAACACACATACATTTATGCAGATTCTTCATTATTTATTTTTTTTTAATTTAATACAGGGCTGTAATATTTGGCGGCAACGGTTTGAAAAGTGAATCAACGCAGAAGGTGAATCGGCGCAAAATGCCAAAACGAAATCAATAGCCCTTCTGAGGCAACCCCCTTTGGGCTAATAAAAATAAAGAGAGAAAATTTAAAATTTAAATTTGTATTCAATGATGACTGGTTTCCACGAAGCAATAATGGGACACATACATAATAGTGTAGAAAAGAGGAAATTAAGACCAAGTAAATGAGAACGCAAAACAAAATAAGCAATGCAATAAAATAATAAAATAATATTTCAAGAGAATTTACCTTTGATTTATTACAAGTTAATTTCTGAAGGAGTGATTAAAATGTGCATAAGGAAAGACAAAAGGAATCTCCGGAATAATATCTAAAAGGGCATTTACTTTAAAATTAAACAGATTAGATCGGGAAAGAATTAATTAAATAATATTATGATGTAAATTAAAATTTTATATGAATTAAAGTGTTATTTATAAAAGAAATCCAAATTTGTATCATTCTTTTCCAAGAGGCATTTTATTATTTCTTTTGTCATAGTATGTTAACTAACTCTGTCAGGACTGCAAACATCTTAAAGTAACTCCTTAAAGTCCTAAAGTCCTGTTCTGGAACAGGGAGCTGAAATCAGCTATGTTCTGGTGTAGATACTGTGTTGAAGTAGTATAATAACTGCACTTGAAAGGGATTTAAAATCCTCTTTTATTAAATCAATATTATTTACAAATCACTTCCCAACTCGGGAAGGATACAGAAAGTAAAAGACCACACTTGGGTCTAAATTAACAATCAGATAATTTTAAATTAAAACTAAAATTTTTTTTGAAGAGAGAATTTAATTGATCTTTGCTCACAGAGCTCTTCGCGGAGTTGGCCTCTAACTAAACGGTGCGTAGCAAGAAGTACTAATACTAGCGCACTTGGATTTATTTCAATAAGCAATCACGTAGTAAGCACTATGGCTTATAATTTGGCTGCTAGCTGGTCAGGCCAACGTCGAACAGAATGACCGTGATCTGAGACTAAAAGCTCTCTCACTCTGAGAGGTTTCTACCTGGTTTAAATAGTACTTGGCTCTACTTCAAATTAGCATAAGCTGAAAACGCGCGCTTCTTCTGATGGGAAGTTGAAACTGAGAAGAGATAGAAAGATTTAAATTAAAATAAAACTTTGTTAGTTTAACTAAAACCTTACAACTCTACCTATCTAATACAAGATGAAATTTTAACTTTCTGCGACTAATCAAATAACTTAATTTGGCAAACAACTTAATCAAATAACTTAATTTTCTTTTTTATAAATATATCTTCATTCCTGATTGATTATTCATAGTATTTATAAAACTAATTTAATCAGAAATTCATATAATTAATGCCTTAAAATTTGTCTACGGTCTTCTTCTTATCAGCGGCAGCGAAGAATACATTTGTGAAAGGAGCGAAAACAAAAATATCACACAGACATTTTTGAAAACATTGCTGTAACCTGTGCTAAAGGAAAATACATTCTTTAAGTCTTTGCGCAATGTAAATCAGAACTCCTTTTCCTTTTAGTTGTTTAAAAGTAACAACATAAATGTGACCTACATTTCACTTTACGCGCTCTGACCGTCTTTTGTATAGGGTTATCAACATTTTATTTCATTTACTTTTTTCAGACAGGTTGAGGAGTATTGTAGCCACTCCTTCCCGGATCCTTTGTTTCAGATCTTCGAGGTTACCAGAAACGATTTTTTGAAAGCTCTTGCTTTAGGATGCTCTCAACGGAACTAATGCTAAATTCGCTAAATCAACAATCAGCTCATAATTTAGTGAATCTCTGTATATTCCTAATAACTCTTTGCAGGCTTCTGCAGCTTGTGGCTCGTTCTGTCCAGTACTGCATAATTGGTCGATTCATTATCGCACTGTCCAGTACTGCATAATTGGTCGATTCATTATCACACATTATCGCATAACTGTGTTCCGAGTTCCCTTGTTTTCTAAAAGAGAAGTGCCGATAATTGCCAAACGAAGTACGAAGCTTTATTCTAAAATTGAATTGCAGTATTAATGGAATATTTTTATTCATGTAACATTACCTTTTAACAATCATAAAGGCTAATGCTTACCCTATGCATTGAATGTATGCCTCCCTTTCAATAAAAAGAGCAAACAGAGTGAGAAATCTTCGGGTAGAGATGAAAACGTTTACTATGATGAAACACTGTCCCTCAAAGAAATGAAATATTTATGGGCGGTTCCTGTCCTGTCATTTCTGACATTTCTGAAATTTCACGCTGACTCGAGCAAGAAGAAATACTAGTCTGAACATTAAGCTTGAAATTTTCTTTCAAGAAAATTGTGATCATTATAAACACTAAAATATTACAGACACTTCAATATAGGTATCTACTAACTAGCTTTATAACCACAATCTGTCATTCTCCAACATTGAAACTCTAGAAGAAAAACTAAATATTCTTCAACTTCAACTTTTAGATTTACTGTACTTTGAAATTCTGCATATATGGCTTACTTTAAATAACTCAAAGACTCTGAGTCCTTGATTTAACTATTATTATCTATTATTTCTTTGTACTGTAGACCACTATTCATCATTATTAACTTTATACAAAGACTTATATTTTTACTATCTTACATTTATATATCTCATCAACTATTTCAATGTTCTATATTATACTATTATCATTCATTGGATGTTTTCTGTCCTAATATTATTATGCATTACTAATTAGTAAGTATATTGTCAACTCATTTATCTTTCTATTCTAATACCTTATTTTATTTTATTACTGTTCCTCAGATGTTTACTTATCTTAGATATTATCAAACATTAGTTATTTACTAATACATACATCATTTATCTATTTATTATTTTGATTATAATACATTAGTATCATAAATGTCAGACTTCCTTAATAACCAGTAATATGTAAGATATTAACATTAATGCCATATTTTTCCTAATATTCTCTTTAATTCCTCTCATCTCTAATATTAATAATCACTAACCATTAATATTAATAATCTTTAATATTATTAATCTACTTTATTTATCTTTAATTACAATATTTTACATTTCTCAACGTACTGTCATATTCTACTGCATTATACGATTTTTTAACATATTGCAGTGCAACTAATCTTAATATCAGATAGTAGTTTTACTCCTATTTAATACTAATACTATTATGGTTAAAATTTTTATTATTATTATTTCATTTACTGTTTCATATATGGATATTAGCAAATCTGTTAATCAATATGTCATTTACATTTAATTGTCAATATTATAATTTTGCATTATGTGTTTTAGTGTTATTGTTAACACCGTATTTTAGTTATCAATATTTGTAGCTCTAATATTTCAACATTTATAACCGTAGTTCAGTATTAAACATCTTTCCCAAATATTTCACTTTTCAATTTGCTATCTATTCACCCCATTTCTTAACACTTACCTTAAATATCTTCTCTTCAATAAATTTAAAATACCCTTTTTCTTCTAATAACTATAATACTTATCTAATACTTCTCTCCTCATAACTATAACATTATTCCTCTATTAGCTAATATTCATATATCAATACTACTAATGTCATAATATTTCTAGAATAATGAATATTATTAATTTGATTTAATTACTATCTTGGATATTGCTATTTTGTTTATATTAACAGTAAAGTTACCTTTGTTGTCACATGAGCATTAATGTTGCAAATCTTACTTTACATATATTTTAACATAATTACTATTTTTATGTATATCAAGTGCAATATGTCAATCAATAAGCAATCCCAGCAAGCAATATTATTGCATTTACTTATACTTCTTTTATAATGCTATAATTCAGCTATAACGCTGTATTAGTTACAATTTAACTTTGGATGCTCATTAATCACTTTTCTATATTCTTAATACGATTTCTATACTGTTCTCTCCTCTTTAAATTTAAATAACTCCTCTTTTTTCATTTATTAATAAAGCTTAACATTATTCATAACATACTCCTCTATTTATAACTCCTTATGTGTACACATACTCTTCTATCTAAATCTTATATTTCTTCCTCTTTATTTAACTCCTTTAGAAATAGATAATTTTGATACATTTGTAGTATAACTAATATTTTATTTTATTTATATATTTATTATTATTATTTTTATTACTTAATTTATTATTTATTTTAGCATATCTATGATTTACGTAGTCTACATTTTTTTATTTTGTAAATTTATTTAATGTTTATTCTACATTTAGCGTTTTCCTTATTCTTTTTTCAATTTGGCTTAAATATTTCTCCATTATATGTGTCCAAATCCTTTGAAATGCATAAGGATATTTTGTATTATATAATTTGTTATACTTCAAAATTACATATAAATATCTGTAAGTATATCTGTAAGCATAAATATTCAACCTATGTAATAATTTTCTGAATACTATGTTATGAGCTTTATTGTAAACATTGCCATCTATGTAAATACCACAGTGTTTCTCTATGTCATATTATGTCATATATATATTTGTACAACCGTCGTAACTGTGTAAAATTTTATTCCAAATAAATGCCGGTGATAGCGGATGGTAGATAGTTTTCATCAATAGAGCACAAAAGCTGAAAGTCGAGATGATGGTGTAGCTGTTTTATTGATTGTCTCCTGTCTCCTGTCCTATCATGTCATCAAGACAATTAAAAGTCAAAATAAAAGCGCAATGTTATATGATCTTGAAAGTGTTTGACCATCGATGCAATATATTGTTACAAACAATTTATTGAAATCTTTATGTATACACCAAGAATTTAATTTAATTTGTTATTTTCTTCAATTTTTTTTTAATTTCAATTGTTCATCATTAATTGCTGGTCACATCAATAGCTTGTAGATTTGCCATTTTAGAGAAATAACATATATATATATATATATATACTTTCGGTACTGATGATCGCAATAAAAAGTAAGGACTGTATAACTAGATGTTTTAACAGTCCTATACAGAAAATTTCAACGTTCTATGGTTAATCGTTTTTGAGTCAGACGAGATATATTCTACGTATAGAAATCAAGAAAAAATTCATTTCGTATCCATTTTACATTCCGTCTTGGAATAAACAGTCCTTTATTCTATCTGTGCTTAGAGACGCCTCGTAAAAAAATGCTCAAAACGCATTCGGGAACGATTAAAATTGATATTTTCATTGAAATACGAAGCTCAAAATGTTTTGTGATTGCAATACTTACTTCACAACGTACAAGGAAGTAATAATCGGTAAAAGCTAACTTCAAGAATTGCTAAAACATCGCGTAATATGACCTTTTGCTCCTCATATTTTTACAGAAAAAAACGAAACTTCTTACTGTTTCTAAAGTAGTTATTAATAACATGTTACCGTTCTTCGAGAAGAAAATGATGTCTTTTCTCTTTTATTCAATTAAAATCATCATTCTTTTCTATCGAACCGGATTCTCGTGTGTTCAAATCGCCCATTCATTCAGAAACACCCTTTATCTATATCATCGAGATAACATCAATATTCTATACGTTTTTAATCTTCATTTGCATTTACCACAACATCGATTATCATTAAGAATACAAGGAGAGCACCTAATCCTCTTGAAAGGTATTGCGTTTTTGAAATGCCGGCACTAAGAAGCGGAGAAAAAGACTTTGACCACCATTGAGAGGGAATCCATGTAAATCAAACCAGTTCTAACCAGTCTTCCATAATTCCGTATGGTTGAATGAAATTTCGGTAAAGTGAAAGTCTTATTTTTTTTTCCTTAACAAATTTAGATTTTTGGAGATAAAGTAGCTAATGGTAGCTCGTGTTGAAATTGTGCGTGACTGCATGTTTTGCATAGGCAAGCATGCAAAAATTCTGCATGAATGCAACAGATATCTGATTCAGTAACTGAAATTTGGGAGGTGCTTTCTCATAATCTAGTTACCGAGAATTTTTTTTTTTTTGCCTCACTTTTTTTCTTTATGGTAATAAATATTTTAACATTTATTGAATTATTATATTTGCAATCTTACAATCCTTCTTTGGGTTTATATTTTGAATTTATTATTTTATATTTTTTATATTTTGAATAACAGGAACGTCAGTAGATGATAGATGGAAGTAGGTCAAATTTTAAATTTTCTCCAATCCATTATACGAATCTTAAAAAGTTCTCTAACCTTTCGTTTCATTCATATAAGAATAAGAAGAATGAAAATCCGAAATTATTCAGATTTTAAAGTCGCACCAAAAATGTATTAAGGCTTTGTTCTTTTTTTTTTTTAATGCTCTCGCTGAGCATCACAGATTACCGCTCTGCTCTGGAATTTAATCCTGCTAACATTTCATTTTTTTGGTCTTTTTAGCTTTATAATTAAGCACCGCTTTCTTCACACTATGCCACATAAAATTCAAGAGCAAAATCACAAAACACTTTAAAACTGCCTATCTTTAGAATTCCTGAGACAGTGTTAGGGGTTGGTATGCATTATTTTATATTCTTAATGTTATTTCTTCAGAAACTGGCTGTTCGAACGGCCAGTCGCTTAAAAGAGTTATTACAAAAGAACAAAAAGTACATTTACTGAACGGCAACAAGCTGGTCCCTGGAAGTAAGAAGCATTCAATTTGTTGCAATGGCAATCCATTGCTTTCAAATACTCGAATTTATGGATTAAAATTGAAACATAACTAAGCTGAATTATTTTTTAAAAAATTCGTTAAATTTACGCAAAACCTGAAATAAATTAAAAGCAAATTCGGAATTGAAATTTCGAGCTTCTAGGTGCCCATGTTCATGTGAAAGCCTGCCTAGGTGTATCTAAAATTCGGTGACTGTAGGTGCCGTCATTTTTCTACATTGCAAGAAGATTCTTCATTATTTAATATTTTCTGAATAATATATCGTGATAAGATTTGGTGGCAACAGTTTAAAAAATGGTTTGAATAAGAATTGATGCCGACAAAAAGTGAGTTTAAAAAATAGTTTTTACTCCTGAAGGGGCTTTGTCCCTGAAGGACTATTGTTTTCGTTTCGGCATTTTGCGTTGGAAACATTAAATTTCGGTTCACTTTTCAAACTGTTGCCACCAAATATCACATCCCTGTATTATATTTAAAGAAATTAAATAATGAAGAATCTATATAAATGTAAGCATGTTTCTCGCATTATCATAAAACAAGGTACCTAGAGCCATCAAATTTTGAATAATGAATGTTTCCATCCGAATATGGGCATCTAGAAGCCCAAATTTATAATTTGGAATTTGTTTTATTCTCGATTTCATATTTTTTAAAACTTCAACAAATTTTTTATTTACAAACTCAGGGATTTCAAAGCGAACAGTGGCAACGTTGTACAGAAAAAACATTTTTATCTCCAGCGCGTAAGACTATGTATTGGAAATTCTAAATATGTTCAACACTCAACTGCTCCAGATATGCCTCACACATGATTGTCAATCTGTTTCTTTTAAATATCACATCATTTACCGCAGATTTAATCTGCCAAATTGCTATTCACCGGTAAGTAGTCATTACACTACTAGCATATAACTATATTATAATCTATGTGTCCAAGGAGCCTATTAATTGCAAAATCTTTCCTATCTGCTTTACCTTTGGTGTTGTATTCATGTTATAAAATTATAAAATACAGAAAAAAATTATTAAAAATCTTAAAATACCAAAAAATTTCGTATTCTCCTTAGCTCAGTGGGTAGCGCGTTAGACCGAAAGGTCCCGAGATCGAGTCTCGTTAATCGCTGCTTAATTTTTCCGAACTTATAAAACTTTTTGTCTCTGTAATTTTTCTCAAGTCATGTTTGACTTCCTTTTTATTTTTCCTTAACGTCTTTCATGTATTTCTCCTATTTCTGCTCCCTTTTATTAACTATGATGTGGAGGTAGAAGGTTCTTTACCCTAGGCACTCCGTAATAATTAATCCTTGGATACTTGGATCTAAATATGCTCAATTTAAAATTATTTTGCGAGATTGCTGTTGAACTGAATTTAATGGTTTAGGTGCTAAGAACATGATATTTAATAAATAAAGATAACACAAAAAAACGTCAAAAAATTCTCCTTTTTGCGTAATATGAAGTCTGGAAGCTTTCAGATTTTTTTTTCTTTTTTTAAAGAAGATTTGTATGTTTTAACTTAAAAGAATCACCAATGTTTCACGGACATATAAATAATAAATAACCATTTAAACTCGCACAATTTGATATTCTAAGGAAACTGTAAGGCCTATTAAATAGGAAAAAAATCCTATTTCCACTTCTTTTTAGTTATTTTATATAAAGCAGCACATAGACACAGATATATCAACAAAACTCCGGTTTTTATTGTATTCTTCTATTTGTAACGGAAAGAGGGATAAAGGTTAACCATCCGCAAAGAGATAAGAAGCGCGAAATCATACATCCATCTCTGGTAATTTGGTAACAAATTTCATGCAAAGCGGGAAGCGATAAGTTCCAGACTTTCTTATCATTGACTAAGATCAAAGCTAAAAGCATAATTTGTCACTTTAATCAAACCTTAAAAAGGTAGAAAACAAGTGAGATAGTTTGGTTTATTTGATTACGCCAATGAACGCGAGTGCTGTCTGCCTAAAACGAGAGATCCCTTCGTGGAGGGTTTTTCGAAGGGAAACTGGCTCGTATCCACGTTACACTTGGGGGGAAAACTACGAAAACTCCCATACAGCCAGCTCTTGTTCAGTAGTTATACCACTCGGTCGCTGATGACAATAATAAGAGAACTCACAGAAGTGAAAATTATTTAGTGTTCATGTAAATTAAAACTATATTTCAGAAAGAAAAGTGCTTTTGGTTCAGAAAGCATTCCGTTATAGGTGCAAAGTAAATTGATGGAAAACTGGAAATTGATGGGTTTAATATCAATGCATTCATAAGCATTTATAAACTCTTTTCTGTTGTCTTTCTTCGCAATTTGTTGCTAAACAGTTCTTTTGTAGAAAAATACATAACAGAAGGATCATATATATGGTTACGAAATTTTATCATGTATATGGTTACAAAAGAATTGTTTTCTGTTTGATGGGGCTCTTCATTCTTTATTTGGGTTTCTTTTCATTATATTCTAAACTTATTCCATCATTTAAGCGAAATTCAGTGGAATGCAAAGAAAACATTTCGGTGTTATTTAATGTCAAAAAGGACGTCACGGTGCTTATTAAAAGGTCTCCAAAACTCTCTGCTAATACTATTTACTTCTTGATGAACGTTTGAATGCAACCTATGTGTAACGAATTTTTCTCTAGATGAGAATTGTGACATTTTGAATTCTTAATGTAACTGACCTTCGCAAAATTATGTTCCTTTAAGCTAGTTACAGTTCTTAATCTTTATATTATTTGCATTTCAGTTTGATATTAAGAGCATAAAATATTATATTAGCCTGAATATAAAAACAAAGATTTTTCTGTAAAATATTGCATTGAAAACCATATATACTATTTATAACTTGTGCTTTAATTTTGCTAGGAACTAAATCTAGTTACTTAATTTTATGTCAAGATAAGAAACATATAAACCATGTATTCATTTTCTTTTAGAATTCTAACATAAAGATTATTAAAACTTTTAAAGGTGTCCCTTTTAACACGAATTCACATTTCACCGAACTTCGAGAGGTAAACTGGCACGGGACTCTCAACAGAAATGCCATTAAGAAGCATATTGCCAAAATGCTTAAACACTTAATTTACACTGGGCTAGCATTTTCATTATTATCCACATGGTTTAGACAGAGCTGAAGCTGGAGAGCAGCCATTTTGCATAATGCTGCCATTCTGTACATGACTTTTAATTACATTTCTAATTATAAGCTCTTAATGCTGCCATTCTATATATGACTTTTAATTACATTTCTAATTATAAGCTCTTAATAAACTGAGAGATTTAAAAGCAACAAACGCACATTAAGTTTAAACACATTAAGTTTAAGCATTAAGCTTAAGCACATTAAGTTTAACACATTAAGTTTAAGCACATTAAGTTTAAATCTTTATTTTCCTTTTTAGATATGTATCCAACTGATAGAACTTAAAATGCTATTATGTAACTTGATATCAAATTGCTTGGACCTTCCATTGCATTTTTCTAAAGAAAAATAAATAATGAATAATTTTTTTTACTCGAGGATACTTTATTATTGATTAAAGGATCTTAAGTATCCACTTACCACAATAAAAAATCATTGCTGTAATCTATCACAATAATTTATGTTAATAAGCTTTTCCTTGTTAAACAACTTTTAATATAGATATGAATCATGTAAGTATGAAAGAGTTATTGTTTTAAATAATATAATAGTTATTAATCTTAACATTATAATTATGTACCTGAATATTTTGCATTGTTAAAGATGGTAAATTGTATTTCTTCTTTTTCTTTTTGTGTGTGTGTTTTTAGTCCAAAGGGGCTTTGTCCCTGAAGGACTATTGTTTTCGTTTTGCGATTTTGCGTCGGAAACATTAAAAGTCTGTATCACTTTTCAAACTGTTGCCACAAAATATTGCAGCCCTGTATTATATTTAAAGAAATTAAATAATGAAGAATGTGCATAAATGTATGTATGTTTCTCGCATTGGGATAAAACGACGGTACCTAAAGCCATCGAATTTTGAATGCCGTAATCCTGCCGCGAATATAGGCATCTGGAAGCCCAAATTTGAAATTTGGAATTTGTTTTATTAACGATTTCATATTTTGTAAAACTTTAACGAATTTTTGATTAACAAACTCAAGGATTTCAAAAGCGGCCAATGCAATGTTGTACAGACAAAAACATTTTTATCTGCAGCGTGTGTATGAAATTCTACAGATATGCTCAGTTTAAAATTATTTTGCGATATTGTTCTTTAACTGAATTTTATGGTTTAAATGCGAAGAACATGATATTCAATAATAAAAGTAACATACAAAATGTTTGAAAAACGCTCTTTGGACGTAATTTAAAATCTGAAACCTTTCAGATCTTCTTTTTAGTCCAAAGGGATGTAGTCCCGAAGGACTATTACTTTCGTTTGGGTGTTTTGCGTCGTTTCATAAAAATGTCCGATTCACTTTTCAATTTAGTGCTTATGTTTCTTTGTTGGTAATTGAAGTTGCATTGGGTTGGCTATTAGAATTTTTGGAACTGTAGTGTGTTGGTTATTGGGTCTGTACTGGATGGATTAATGGAATTGTATTGGGTTGACTATTGGAATTATATTGGGTTGGTTTTTGTGTTCGTATTGGGTTTAGTTTAATGTTTGTTTCGTTCGGCAAGTTATTATATTATTAAGCAAGATCCCTTTGGACGTAATCTAAAATCTGAATCCTTTCAGAATATTTTTTACTTTTATTTTTAAATTCATTGCAACGTTTAATCAAGCTTGCGAATTAACTATCGAGTCTTTCCATAAATAACGCAAGTTTCTTAATGGTACTTAAAGTCGGAGGGGGATGGATTAAACTAAATTTCTTTAACTAGTAATTTTATCTTGTTCTTACTCGTAATGCAAATTCTGGAAACTTCAATTCGAATTTAACTGTTATTTTTTTAAACCTAAATGGAAATAACAAAGGAGCATATTCAGTACATTTTGCTTTATGATTTCAAAGAAATAATTATTAATAGCAATATTAGTTCAGTATTTGGTATCAACCTAGAAGACTAGTCTCTTTCTGAAAGATTTAGAGAGTTCGAAAAGAACATCCAATCCTGGATGGAACAAAATCCTATCATAACTATTAATAAGTAACAGAGGAGGAAGGAAAGTATATTTTAGATTAAAAAGGAACTTCGTTTTTCTTAAAATTTTGAAAAATAAAAGAAGCATAAAAAATCGCATTATTTATCGGATGCCCAATATGTTAACACATTAAAAAATGTAAGATGTTAATGCTTACAAGGTTTTCTTTTATTAAGTCCAGAAAAATAAATAACTATTTACTGTATTCCTATTCACTATTTATTAAGTTCATGTTATTGTTACGAATTTCACATTTATTTGGCTATTTATTTAGAATTGTAATTAAAATTCCTTTTTATTTCCCAGTACAACGCACACGATTTCTGAAGAGAAAACTATGTCGAAAAAAAAATAATAAAAATAAAAGAGCGCGTGCATTTAATGCTTAATAAATAAATATCTCGTAATTACTGTTGCCATCCAGAAAAATCTAGAAAAATCGTGATTATTCCACTGATAATTAAAAAGCTTATAAAAGCCAAGTTGAAACAGCTCATCTCAGTTAATGTACATGCACGACACAGCTGGACCAGATACCTTGAATCCCTTTTTGTGGAGGATAATTCTCTGTGGAAAGCGGTGAAAAGGTATACAAAATGCCACACATTCATTCCGCCCCTTAAAGGCCCGCAAAGAATCCACTACACTGAAACTGAGAAAACAGAACTTTTAGCTACGCATCTGGAATCTCAGTTTTGCACTAACAACATTGGTGACACAAACACGGATCACTTCATTTCTAGTTTTCACAACAACTACACAACAAGTCCCTACACAGACAACATCATCACAGTCATGCCGTCGGAGGTCTCTGGATATATCAAGAGATTGAAGAAAAACAAGAGCCCTGGATATGATGGAATAACCAATTGCATGATTAAACATTTTCCTCCTAAAACCATATGCTACCTAACGAAGATCATCAATATTATTCTGAAGATGCAACATTTCCCGAAGACCTGGAAGCTTGCCAAAGTGGTTCCACTTCTTAAACCCAATAAGCCTGCGACAGAACCAGCATCATATCGACCAATAAGTCTACTGTCTACGCTAAGCAAAGTGGTGGAAGCAGTTATTCTTAAAAAAGTCAATGAGCATCTGGAGCAGAACAACTCAATTATTCCCTACCAATTCGGCTTCCGTAGTAAGCATTCTACAACTCATCAGCTTTATCGGGTTGTTGAAATGATCACTGGTGGATTTCAACGGAAAAGAGTCACAGGAGGAGTCTTTCTAGACGTCGCTAAGGCCTTCGACCGTGTATGGCTGGATGCCCTTATATACAAATTACACTGTCTGGGTCTCCCAGGCTACATCATTAACATAATTAAATCCTACCTGACCGGTAGACACTTTGTCGTTCACGTATTAGGCACACATTCAACAGCCAGACCCATAAAGGCTGGAGTCCCCCAGGGGTCTCTTTTGGGCCCCACATTATTCAACATATACGTGAACGACATCCCCACCACACCTGACACGACACTCGCAATGTATGCTGATGACACTGCGATCCTCACACAAAGTGCATTTATTGGTTCAGCAATTCAACGATTACAAAACCACTTACAATTACTAGAGACTTGGCTAGTGAAGTGGAAAATCAAGATAAACGTTGATAAAACGGCAGCCATCCTGTTCACCAAAAAAGTGAAAACTCCTAAAAATTTACAGTTATATGGAGAGACCATCCCCTGGGCCAAGCAAGTCCCTTATCTTGGGGTGATCCTCAACAAAAGGTTATCATGGAACCCACACATTACAAGTAGTCTTAAAAAGTTTCGAGTACGTCAAAAAATACTTTACCCCTTAATTTCTCGAAACTCCGTTCTATCTATAGATAATAAGTTACTTATTTATAAATCCTTGTTGCGTTCTATTATTTGTTATGCTTGCCCTGTGTGGGCGTACTCTTGTAAGTCTATTCGCAAAAAACTACAAACAGCGCAGAACAGTGTTCTACGCCAAATAGTATGTGCCCCATGGTACATTAGAAATCAGCGCTTGCATGACGAACTTAAAATTGAATATATTAAAAGTTATTGTTGCCGTCTGGCACGTAAGTTTTTTGAAGGTCTGGGGGATCTTAACAATCCCACCATGACCATTTATGACTATGATGTCAATGATATTGTCAATGTTAGACGCCCTCGGGCTATCTTAAATGTTAATCTTGACTAATGCCTATTACTCTGTTGTAATGACTTGTACGACAATTCTGTTGCATTATTGTATTTTGTATTTATCAAGTGTTATTTGCATTGTATTCCTCTCCTGTTCTATATTTTTATACATTTAATCGGATTGAGTGCACCTCTGTATTCGCATGTTACCTAACATCATGATTTTTTTTTCTTTACGCATATAATTAGTGTGTCACCAGCTCAGCGGCCTTCTCTTTCTAAACAGGCATTTTCGGTTTTTTCGTGGGATTTTGAATGGCTTTATTTACTTTTAAATTTTACTTTTCATAGGGCAAGTTATTGATAATAGCCCCGCCTTCCTTTTGTTTTTACTTACTTTAATTAGTACCTTTCATATATATAATTATATATTTAAAAAAAATCTATTATTACTTATTTTTAAGTTATTTTGTACTTGCCAATTTATTAGAATCATACTTATGCATTCGATGAGGGGTAGGGTCCTTTGACCCATGCACCCTGGTTTTCGAACCACTCTCCTCGCCATTCTCATCTCAGTTGTTGTTGTTGTTGCTGTGGTTAGTTGTAGTTGTAAAAAGCGAAAAGCGAATATACATAAAATATATGTATATTGTGATATTGGGCGAATATCTGTGAAGAAATATCTCAGCATTTTAATTTATTTCTTGTGGAAAGAATAAATTTTTGTTAACTTTTTACGACTTGTGCATTCAATATATAACGAACCCGTACGCACGCAACATTATTTTAAATACACCGCCAAAATTTCAGGAAACTTAGAGAATTAAAGCTCATGAAAATTCTATTTGCTCATTGACATGAAATAATATAATGAACTTAATAAACTGCCATCTGATAAATGAAACTTATCCTATTCAACAACAATAATCATTCACAAATTTTCATATTCATAAACTGCTAAATTTCCTGCGATGAGTAAAGAAAGAAGTCAGGCTTCTCGCTACTTTGAGACAGTTTGTAATGTTACTTTACTCTGAATGCAATGGATATAATTATAGGTTTCCGCATTACGATTTCGGACATAATTAAAAGCTTTTTAAAGAGCAGATGTAAAGCGAAGATCTTAATATCCTGGATGACCTTAGAGTGGAAAATTTCTCCCCCCCCCCTTCGATTATATGCGCATGAGGTGTGGCAGGTGCTTCGAGACGTTTAGTAATAATTGCCGGAAAATTAAAGATATTTTACCATCACCGCATAATTATCGATTGGTCTTATATCAACGCTCCCGAAATATTATTCAAGAAAAATTGCCTTGATATATATTCCAGGGGTCTAAACAGGATCTTCAATGCTTTAAGAAGGGCGCAAACTAGCCACCAAGGTTGAATGGACCAAATAATCGTCCTTGAGCTACAGAAGACATAACTGGGGAGTATTTCCTTGGTTTGGTTAACTTTTGTAATGTTTTGGAGGAAATTTGTACCACTTTTCTGCCATTTGCCGAGTTTTCTTTAAAGTGCCAGCTACCATGTGCCATTTTATCCCTCTGCTAAAATTGCAAAAGTTATTATTTCAAAACTGTAGGGTATTCATTTGCATTTTACAGTTTAATTTAGTAAGTAAATAATATGTATATATATATATATATATATATATATATATATATATTTTTTGAATTAGACTTAGAAGTAATAATGTAAGAAAGAGCATGTTGTCAGCCGAGGCAGATTAAATATTCGCCTTCATTTCAAAATCATATTATAACCACAAACTATTTGGCACTCTAATCAGTGCCTACTTTAAAACGTTTACATTTCTGATAGCTCTGCGATAAGAAGAGAGCAGCAAGCAGCAGTTCAGCTTGGCTGAGGTACATAAAGCAAGTGACTTGTGTTCAGGATAAAATATTAATTCAGAATGAGTTAGTTTTGCTTTTCAGTGCATTTGATTACATAATTAGTAATGCTGAAAGATTATTTTTGTTTGTTTCAGTTTTACTTTCATTTACATCAATAGCGTTATGTAAAAGTCATATAACAGGGATTACTGTAGATTAGACACTAGACTATTATTAGTTCTAGAATAGATAGGGGAAATACTCAGATTAAAATTAAGCATTAAGGAGCTATTGCTAATTTAAATTATAATTTATATTTACATATTTTTTAGCTTTCATACACACGCACATACGCATAGCAAAACGCGCTGTAACTTACATCTGGCTCAGGGAAACTAAACTAGTTTTACGTCAAAATGCAACCAATCACCCAATAAATCGACTTTTTAGAATAATTATAAAATGTTACATATTAAAAATAAATATTAAATATACTCCTATCTATACTTTCATAAAAATAAACATAGCAAGTATTAAACCGATCATTTTAAAAACTAGCTTAATATTACAAACATACATTAGTATTAAACTCATTTATTTTTCAGTAGTAAACTAGCTTTTTAGTGTGATACGTAATCATTGCGACTAATACCATTTAAATTTTTACATTAGTTTCATCTGTAAAATTTGCTTGCAAAAAGGAAACGAAAATTTGATGGACAATAACATTTTTGCCTCTTAAATCATCCATTCTTCAAATATCTAATGCTGATTATTTATTTTTCATTGCGTCCTATTTTTAATCCTTAAACTCAGGAATTTATTGGAACGTTAATGTCATCAAGGGGGAAAAATGTTTGTTTGTTTGCTACCAGATTTTAAGAAATAAAATTCAAAGAAAGAAAACTGGAAGAAATATAAAATTTTATTCATATAGCGACAGATACTACTGGATTTGCTTAATGATTAGAGATGGCCGGCTACATTAACATTGAGCTCCGGTTTAAAGCCCAGGTAAAATATGGATGTTTGTGACATGGAATATTCCTTTGCACTTCTCAGACTGTTTTACAGACACCTCCTTTTCGTAATGAGGTAATTTATAATTCATATGTTAAAAGTTCTCTCGCGAAGTCGATACCAAAGCCAAAGAGAACGAGAACTTCGTATTCCATCTTCGAACTCTTTTGTTAGAGTGCAGTTGGACATTAGGCATTGTTTTTGCTGATGCAGAAGAACCTATAAACAAAGAAAGCCTCGCCCCTAACTGACTTGCTATGTTTGACAGTCTTTTAACAGCTAGTCCCAGCAGAATTAAAACAAATGATAGATAATTGACAACTATTTATATAAAAACACCGATTACGAGTATAAAATGCATTTTCATAGTAACAGTATAAGAAGAATTACCGACAGCAGGTGATAAAAATTTACAAATGCTTAGCTTTGAACTTGAAAAACAGGATGAATCAGGTCACATGAGCGGACATCAAATACGAGCATCAATAAGCATCATCAAGTACGTGGATCTCATTTATAGGAAGGGAAAGATTAGTCAGTCGCCTCAAAACGGAGTAGCAACTTCTGAAGTTAGAGCCTGTCGCATGAAACCTCTGAGATGATTCTGTGAATGTTTCAATAAGGTCGGTAATTTTATTGTTACATAAATAAACTTAATCGGGAAGTTTGTACTGAAATATCAGTCTCACATAACGTTTAATCAGTAACGCGTGTACTTTTTCCACATTGCCTGAATGCTGATTCTGTAAATAGTATGTAAATTTTTTATGAATGATTATTTAAATACTTGTATATGCTCTGTAAAAAGTTTCTATAATATCTGGCACAGTATATGTTTTTATGAAATTGACGCTTGTTTTTCTACCAAGAAGTGTGAATTTTTCTCCAGTTTATAATACTTAGGTTTATATTAGCAATGCAAGGTATTACCGTTTGCATGCTATCGCGTTGTAAGTATAACGTGCAGCTAACATGTCCAAGACCTATAGCTCAAATGCCCGAAAGACCATTGTGGATTTATTATGTTTTTCGACTCCAAAAAATCTAGCAAATCCCTGTAATGGCACCTGAATGGAAAATTCTGAGGACAAAAATTCTTCATCATCTGGATTCGTCCGACAGAGTCTCGTACGTTTCCCTTACAGCCTTTCAAGTGACGGTCCACCAACGGCCGATAGATAAAATCTTTGAACATTGTTCGGTTGAACACTATGCGTTCGATTCCAGGCGAATTGGCTGGCTGCAGGGGCGTTTTCTTGGTTGTCCCCCATGTGCAACATGTATACGAGCCAGTTTTCCTTAGAAAGTTGTCCATGAAGGGATCCCTACCCTTAGTCAGATAGCCATAGTTTGCTTTGTTGTAATCAACTAAACCTAAATCTAAACCTTACAACTGAAGAAAAAGGCATAAAATTATCAAACTGTCCCGTTCTGTTTCTGGGTTACATTCATGGGATCGACGCCAGAACATGATCTATACCGGCACACGACCAACGCTAGTTACAGACATATGATCAAGACAATAAAATAGTAATTTTGATAATTATGTAATAATGAGTAAGAGGATTAATGCACTTTTGTCACATTTACAGCGCTGTCGCAGTCATACGATAGACGTGGCTTAGGATCAATACCGGTTTAACATCAACCTCATAAAAATGGTACTGGCATACAATGGACACTGCATAATGTACAGATACTGCATAAGGTTTATAATTGGAACATAAAAGAATTAAGAAGGACATAATTTGCTTAAATTATGACTTTTCATAGTATCTTCTCAAACTAGACGTCGACATAAGACGACACTGACACAGAACCGTCATCGATAAAGAGTCACAAATTATTTATAAACTGCCTTGTTGATTCTGTGCTGGAAGAAGGTTGTTGGTTTTGTGCAGTGTTGATACTTGATGCATTCTCCTATGTCCCTGTGGTGTAAGTAGTTTGTACATCCGTTTAGCATTGGACGGTGGCTCATTTGAGTCCCAAAGAGCATACAGTTGGTTTTTCATGTCTCGAGCTCCGAAAACCTCGTGGTATTATGTTTGAGTTTCAGAAATGTTCATTTGATTTACATCTTTCGTGTCCGCTTATTCGGGGATTTATGTGGATGTGAGTGACAATTAATTTTACTATAAAGTACATAGAAGAACTTTGCATAGATGTAATGAGAGAGTTTTGGTACTGACACCGAAGCTGTCTGCCATAGAATCTGTCTTTCTCTTGGCGAAGCACTGCTGTCTCGCTATTAGATGCGAAAGCCCCAATAATGGATTTGGTTTGGCAAATTCGAAATTTGAATCACTGTTGCACTCTTTGGTCACTCTTGCGGTCTAGAATGAGTTAGATTGTTTGTAAAATCAAGACACTTTTCGAGAAGCTAGTATTTTTAGCCAGATTCAAGTGACTGGTACTTTTGTGTTGTAACCCTCAGAAGCCCTCAGAAGTAGTTTAGCCCTCAGAAGTGGGGAAATAGAATAAAGTTAACATGCAATCATTTGCAATCTTTTGCAATCATTTGTTCGTAAAGTTTAGTTATTCCAGTGATGAAAACTCACCCACGGAATCAACGTGACACCTAAAGTAACTTGTAAGATAGAAAGATAGGTAATTAAAACTAGGCAAACTCCAGATTGGTGTTTTCGTCTGATATTCTTTACATGATATTTAATGATATTCTTTACGTGATGGATAATATTTAAAATATCAATAGCAAAAATGTTAATTTTTTAAGCATTTGAACCCTTAACGAATTTATGAATAATTTTATGGAAATACTCTTAAACAGGAACATTTCGAGTTTACATATTTCACATTCCACAATTTTGTTAGACTCACAGGGGACCGACGGGTAAAGTCCCCAAACATTGGTAGTTCCACATGAATTCGATTCCCAGTGAGCGGCCTGACTGTATGGGCGTTTACGTGGCTTTTCTCATATGTTACATGAATACGAGCCAGTTTTCCTGAGAAAGTCCTCCCCGAAGGCATCCCTTACCTTTGACATATAGCCCAAGGGCGATTTGTTATTAACAATTAAACCAAGCCAAACCATAATTTTACTTTACTTACTTAAAATTGAAGACTAATTTGTAAAAATGTTTCTGAAAGGAATCAAAGATACACACGACTTGTGACTGAAACGTTAAATCAAGAAGCATATGCCCATTAATTGATGCAATCATTTGTTAGGCCCCAAAACCCGTGTTGAAACGATCTGTGTCATTTTCCCATACGTGTGTACCACACTGGGAATGTGAAACTATAGATGCATTGTGAAGCATGTATTAAAAGTTTATGGACATGCGTACCTGCCTGCACATGCAATCAATTATTATGTTTCCATAACAACGGTTTTGTTCTCCTTCTGTTTCGAATGCTCTGTGCACGAATTGGAATAGCAGTCCCATTCGAATTTCCTAGCGCGTCGTGGGCATTAGAAAATTACTCTGTTTGCCAATGTCACAGAGTCTAGTGGAGACATATTTTTCACTTCC
>KK122165.1:457512-483700 GCA_000611955.2 Stegodyphus mimosarum
CATGTTCTTCGCACTTAAACCATAAAATTCAGTTCAACAGCAATATCGCAAAATAATTTTAAATTGAGCATATCTTTAGAAATTTCGGTACACGCTCTCACGCGCTGGAGATAAAAATGTTTTTCTGTACAACGTTGGTATTGCTGGCTTTGAAATCTTTGAGTTTGTTAATGAAAAATTCGTTAAAGTTTTAGAGAATATTGTTACGAATTTCACATTTATTTGGCTATTTATTTAGAACTGTAATTAAAATTCCTTTTTATTTTCCCGTGCAACGCACGCAGACGATTTTTGAAGAGAAAGCTACGTCCAAAAAAATAATAATAATAATAACATGCATACATTTAGGCAGATTTTTCATTTTTTAAACTTTAATGCAGAGCGATAACATTTAGTGGCAACAATTTGAAAAGTGAATAGGGCATTCAGAGTGAATCAACGCAAAATCGCAAAACGAAAGTAATAGTTCTTCGGGACTAAATCCCTTTGGACTAAAAATTAAATGCAGCAAATGTTTAGAATTTCCAAAGCATTGTTAAGTAGTGACGTATGTTTTTCTATTTTTATCAGTCTTTTCTCAGTTCACCACTGTCACTTCAAGATGGCTTGCAAAAACATTTTTTGTCTTTTTATAGTTAACGTTTTATATGTTATATTAATTAATTAATTAATTAAATACCTTGTTCTTCGTCTTTACGCCATATAAAACTCGATTGAACAGCAAAATCACAAAATATTTAAAAACAGCATATTTTTAGAATTTCCGATAGATGGTCTCGCACTCTGGAGATAAAAATGTTTTATGTTTAAAAATATTTAATGTATTGCTTCTGTTTGCTTTCGTATCGTTGAGTTTGTTTCATTAAAGGTTTACAAAATAGGAAGTATATAATTCGGACGCCTGAATCCCATTTCGAGATCTAACGACGTTTTGGACTAATAAAGAAGAAATACGCGAAAGATCGGGAAAAAAGGAAATTTGTAGTTTTTCTTCCATTACGGCAAACATTTTCATTCAGTGTACAGGTTTTATACATAGAAAGTTATTCTTAATTACGAAAAACGCCTTAAAATTATATTATAAAAAAAACTGTGCACTCGGTAACAGATTTTATTGCTCTGAATTAGGGGTGTGCGCCACCATGTGAGCTCCGTCCTAAGGTATAACCCATCGGAGTAAATGCCCACACAGTAGAACGAGATTTCATTCCAACCCAGACCAGAGTGAGCTATCCCCAGCAACACAATTGCATTTGTTTGTTACTAATAAAGAGAAAGATTCATGGGGCAATGAATTAGGGGTATGGGTTTTATTTCATATGTTATATAAGTGTCCACGTTTGCTAAGACGAGATACATAAATGTATTACTGGTAGAATTTATATTGGACAGATGGCTGATATAATCGTTAAAGTTAAAACAATGAAGAAGCTACTTATTCGGCTGTAATAGAAGGAACACAATCAAGAGCATTTTTGGACAAATATCTTTTAAAATTTCGTGAACAAGACCATTTGCGAGAGTATCACAATGAAATTCTGGGCTAAAGGGATAAATATGCCCAAGAAAAAGAAACGGCGCGTAAATGCAGTGGTCACCATGGTCTTCGGATTTAGCTCTTTGGGATTTTTTTTTCTAGAGATTCGTATAGGATGCTGTCTTTGGATAATAAAGGCAAGCATGCGGTCTGTGGACAAAGGTCCTGGTGAGTAGTCTCTCGACTATTGTTCAGTACATTTAAAACCCTTTCACCTATGGGTTTGGTCGATCGTAATTCATTGCTATGAATATGAGAGGATGGCGAGGACGACCACTGTATCAGTAAGAATTGATAAATTGAACATTTGTGCAAGATTGGGAAAAACTTTTCAAGTTTGCAAAGATTTCAGTGAAATAAAGTTTAGTAGAAATTTAGTTTGAATTATTAAAATATTTCACTGAATTAAGCCATATTCATATGTTACTAATATAAGCTAAGAATTATCTCATTATCAATTTAAACTAAAAATTGTTAGGGTTTGTGAACTGGATAAATTTGGCCTCCGTGCTTGCATCTGGCCAAGAAGATCATAAAGCAGCAAACAATGTAAATTGAATATTTTAGCATAGTGGTATATGTCCCAAATGGATACATCTGTTTATAAAATAATCTTCAGATCGAAAAATATTTACATTTAAAAAATGTTATAATCCAACACCTCGAAGAACAGGATCATTAAAGTTTCTTAATGTTCTGAAGTTCATTTTGCTCCATTTGCTGCAACTGATTTAACTTGATATGAGGTAATATTTTTATTACGAACTTTCATATTATTATTTTTGAATGACTTCTGAATTTGTTACTAAGGTACAATGAATTAAAGAATAAAATAAAAATGAAAATAAATCTGTTTCGGTCTATCCCCAGTAGTACACCCTGGGCAATGCGCTCAGTGATTGAGATGGCTAAACATTAACAAGTTTGGCCATTCCGATCAAATGCGTGATCAAATTAAGTGTCTAGACATTCGCGGAGGAGAATCACTTTGCGTTACCGGCAATGTATGAAACCCGGAATTCTATGGACTGCCTAGGCATTTTATAAAACGCCGAAAACTTTCTGCCAATCTTTGAAAGGATTAGCATTTCCTTGGCGTTTTATAAAATGCTAAATGACAAAGAGGCAATGTCATAAATTTCATACATTTTCATACGTTATTTTTTCTTTCAGAAGAACTAATATTGACTACTATGTTTCAGACTAAATATTGTTTTGCCCAACTTTCATTTTTCTTTACGTATTTCGAATAAACGTTTTTAATGATCCTCTTGCATAGTTTTTTTTTCAAAATAACTCTTGTATTTTTGAGCAATGCTCATCTCTTAAATAGGTTCATTTCATCGTGAACTTTTTTTTCATATTTTGCCTAAATAGCATTGTCATTCTATAGAATGCCTAAAGAAGTATATAACAATTTCCATATTTCATAGTTTGCATAAAAACTACAGGCATTCTATACAACATCTAAGTATTTTATACAATGTTTAAAGGAAGTATATAACAATTCTCATGCTTCCTATTTTGCCTAAAAACTACAGGCATTCTATAACAATGCCTAAGTATTGTATAGAATGCCGGCTTTTTATGCATTGTCAGCAACATTTACACCAAATTTAAGTATTCCACTTTGCCTTCATTAGCATATTTGGCTAACTATAGAGGTCTGTTATGCGCATGCTTGTTTGAGTTTATTATGGTGACTGCTAGGATCATGTTGCACTAGTTACAACAAATACAAAACTGTTACTACTGTTATTAACATATTCTTTTCTAAAGAATTGATAAATCTTGAAATGTTCATTCAATTCCATATTTTAAATACGAATAACAATTTTCTCTGCATTAAATTCGGGGAACTTAAAAAAGTTCATCGAACAGCATTCTATTCCTAATGTATTTAGCCAACGTGATCTTCCATTCGGAACTCGGTATGCAATTATATCCTCCATCGTATAAAGAAATTATTGATTGTCGGTCCACACTACAGCAGGTGGCATCATTACTGCGATTTCTTTTTGGCAATTTGTCTTCTCGACCTTGGAGGACGTGATACTTGGCACTGCTTCTCCAGCCACAACCTGCCCAAGAACACATTTCTTTGCGTATAGACGTGACACAACTGGTTGGCTGCCGGCGATGGAAATGTCAGCCACCAACAAATCATCTTAAGCTTTAAAAAAAAATACTAAAAAAAATTAGTTAAAAAATCTGAAAGGTTTCAGATTTTAAATTACGTCCAAAGAGGCGTTTCTTTAACATTTTGTGTGTTACATTTATTTATTAAATATCGCGTTCTTCGCACTTAAACCATCAAATTCAGTTCAAGAGCAATATCGCAAAATAATTTTTTAATGAGCATATCTTTAGAATTTCTGATACACAGCGTCACGGCGCTGGAGATAAAAAAAGTTTTTTCTATAGTGTTGCCATTGCTCGCTTTTAAATCCTTGTTTGTTTATCAGAAATTCATTAAAGTTTTACAAAATAAGAAATCGATAATAAAATGAATTCTAAATTTCATATTTGGGCTTCTAGATGCCCATATTCGTGTGGAAACGTTCAATATTCAAAATTGGATGGCTCTAGGTACCGTTGTTTTATGATAATGCGAGAAACATACATACATTTATGCAGATTCTTCATTATTTAATTTCTTTAAATATAATACAGATCGATACTATTGGTGGCAACAATTTGAAAAGTAAAACAACGCTTATAGTGAACCAACGCAAAATGCCAAAACGAAATTAATAGTCCTTTTGGGCAAATTGCCTCTTTTGAACTAATAAATAAATAAAAAAGTACACGTATTTTGGATGGAATAAATGGAAGTATATGGAAATGGAATAATAAATAAATGGAATGGAATAAATAAATGGAAGTATACGTATTTTTAAAAAATTACATGCGTTGCTCATTCCTGCATGGTTCTTTAAGCTATATATATATATATATATATATTTTTTAATTATTTTCTTATTTCAAGGAAAAGCACGTGTTCCATAAGACCTGAAACTATGGAACTAGATATACTATGCTGAAGTAGCTAGAATTAAAAGAAATTAATGCGTTATTTCATAAATGAAATTGCTTTAATACAAAAATAGGTCTTTAATATAGGATTAAGTTTTATAATTATGGCAACGCACGAGACAGCTGTCTGTTAAGTCACGATTGTCTTCAGAAAGGTATATCCTTAAAGAAAACAGATACTTGGACAAAACACATACGTTAGCAAGTTCGTTAGGCATCCAGTGAATATGAAAATAATAATAATAATAATTAGTATTCATTTTTTTATCTAAATAGCTCAAATTTAGCCAATCATTTGCCTCTAAAAACATTGAAGTTTCAGTTGCATATACGATTACTGTCTCAAAGGAGCTGGTGATAGTTTATTTGCATCTTAAAGTGATCTTAATCAGAAGTTTTAACCACCATTAAATAATGTTTGAAGCCATGTCCCTGAACAAAATTATCAGTTATGCAAATATTGCATTGCTAGTCACAATTCTGTCAAACTTTCAAGTAAGAATTTACAAACTTTCATCAGCGCAAATAAAAGCTTATTTTTTTTTCTTTACCCATGTTAACGTTTGAGAAATCAAAGGCATTTTTTTTATCTGCCCTTGTTATATGGGGATTTATAGTAAATGGAAAATTGGTGGTTCTGTTCTCAATGTGGACATGCGTTTACTCCAAGCGAATCAAAACAAAATCTAATGATCTCCACTTAGGAAGTGGTAAGAAAATCTAGACCATATTTCTTCCTTCCATAATTTAAAATCTATACATGATTTACATTCACTTTTGTAGTTTTTTTTTTTTCTTTTCTAATTGTCCCTCAGTTTCCCCTTAGACAGTTATATTTATACTCGTGCTTGGAAAGTGACTTTGTTCATGTGTAAGGCAAATATGAGCCAGTTTTTCTTAAAAAATCCACCCCGAAAACATTCCTGCCGTTATGTAGGTAGCCTTCGAGTGCTTTGCCTCAACCAAACTTAACTCTAACAGAGAAAATTTTATAATTGTGACGCATTTCTAATTCAGGGAATTATTAAAAGTACGTGTTTTGATTGACCGTTTCTGAAATCAGTATGTATCATTTTTTGCCTCACACGTTTTTATTCCGGTTTGTGTACATATGATGTGTACTTTCAAAATCCAATAAAAAATTACTCAAACAATTAGACTATTTTACCCTATAATGAAACTAATTATTATTAAATACTCTTTATTAACTTCAGAAAGGGGAAATCTAACGAAGTTGGAATTCCTTAATTATTTCGTATCATATAGAAATAACGAACTGAGCGTTTAATTTCCATTCGTGCTACTTTTACTTTAGTAGGTCAGGAACATAACAAATCAACCATCCTTTCAATTAGGTTTGTTTTCATTTAAAGAAATAACAATTATAACACTACAGTATAACTGTTTTAATCTATCTTTGATCTTCTTTGACACGAAAACAAAGAGAAGTAGTTCATTACTCTGAGAATCGATGAACCACTATTTTTAGTTATTTGCTTAAAAACTTGTAAAAAGTCATGAAGTACAGGAAGAGAAAATACTACCACCAACATACCTTTGAATCGAATTATGCCAAAAAAAGAGAAAAATTGCTTTAACTTATTTCAACTTATTGCTTATATTTTATGACAAAAGATTTTTCATCTGGGTTTCACCAAAAATATATGCAAAATATTAACCACCCGCGTGTAAACTGCCAACCTGTGCTTTGCCTCAATCCTGCATTTTTGAATACGTTCTGTAAGGAAATGGATTGCATACAAGGCGGTCTTATACATATGAGTTTCATAGTTTAAAGTCTTCCACAAGAAATATGACTAAATGATCTAGTAGGGAATTGTTATGTTTCCCCTTGTCACTTTGGTGTCGTCTTTGGTGGCTAATATACCCACTTCTTTTGCGGAGCATCAGTGGTTTGGAATCCTTCAAGATCAGAGTTGCTTTTTTATATTTCTTGCTCAGAAGAATATCCTTCTTGTTTCCATAATTTAAACATTCTGCTTTTAAGTAAAACTGTTTCCTTTAAATTAAAAGTTAAGGGAGAAATTATAAAGTTACCAGAAGCTTAAATGTTATGTAGGTATTAAAAAGGTGTAATTTGTGGAAATGAATTTTAAAGAAGAAAAATATTTTATATTTTTTGGCTAAATATCGTATAGCTTTGCAACCTTGTAATCATTGAAATCGAATATATTCATGTTGCAACTAGGTCAACCAATGGTTGAGCGGTAAAATCTCTGACATCTGATAGTTTAATTTGGGCTCGAATCCTAGCGAAGGAGCTAACCGCATGGGTATTTTAGTGGCGAAATATAGTATACCTTTGCAGTCTTGCGATCATTGAAAAAGAATATATTCCTATTGCAACTTGGGCCCAACAGTGACCAAGTGGTAAAGTCGCTGTGGTACCAAGCGGTAGTTTGACCGGGGCTCAATGGGCTGATTGCATGGGGGATTTTCGTGGTTTTCACCATGTATACTGTAGATAAGAGCTGGTTTTTTCTTAGAAAGTAATCCATGAAGACATCAGTCCTTCCTCTAGGTAGATGGCCCCCTCGTGCTTTTCCATAATAATTAAAAAAACACTTTGCAACTTACGGGAAGTCGTTGAAGTCCCATCTTTAAATTTTGCTCTGTGTTTTTGCATTTTTCAAATAAAGTTAAACACATTGTTATCTTCGTAGCCTTCTCTTACGCGAGATTTACTTCTTTTACCTTTTAACGTGTAGTGTTACTTCCTTTGGTCTATTGTCTGACAGTGCATCCTTTTAAAAATCGTTATTCCAGTTCCTACTTTAAGAAACCATCATGCGAAGATATTCACACTCAGCGTCTCTCATGCTTCAACAGTTAACTTTATCTGGTGATATTTTATATGCTCTCTCTTTCACAAAATACGACTGTCTGCTGGAAGCTTGTGATCGGTTTAAACTATCTTATCGGAAAGAGGAATGCCTTCTACTGAATCTGTAATACTCCCTCCTCTGAAACAAACGATAACGAACAGAACAGTGGGTACAAAATGACAGAAAGATGAAAGAAAAAGAAAAAGGCCGAAGAGTGCAGAAGTTTTTTCTTCCTTGCCCCCTTTCGCCTTTCCCTCCGTGCTGAGTCTTGGGGACCCGGAGGCTCTGATGCACTGAAGTCAGTTCACGTTTGCAATCGATGCTATCTGTAGACAGGATGGCATGTTCGTGTTCAGCATGGGCGAGTGACCCTCCTGCCTCTCTTTTTATTGCCTCTGTTTTTATTTTAATTTGTCCAGGTGTGGATGTGTGTTGCGTTGGTATCGAGGTTTCCGGATATTTTATTTATTTAAAAATTACTTTATATTTAATTATTGTGGGACAGAATAAAATTTCTACGATGGAGAAAGACTTTAAAAAGAATGAAAATTGTACTGATACATATCATCTTGAAAATAAAATAAAATACGAGTAAACTGACATTTCAAGATTTCTTAAACTTTAAAAAAGAATAAACAGCTAATCTTTTTTTATTAGCTCAAAGGAGCTTTAGCTCACAAGTGCTATTCATTTCGTTTTGGCATTTTGCGTTGGTTCACTATAAAAGTTCGAATCATTTTTCAAATTGTGACCAGCAAATATTAGAGCCCTGCATTATATTTAAAAAAATGAAATAATAAGGAATCTTCATGAATGTGTGTATGTGTTCTAGCATTTTGAAAAAGAAAATACTTAGAGACATAAAATTTTAAATAACGTAGATAACTCGGATGTGGGCATCTGGGAGCCCAAATTTGGAATTTGCTTTATTATCTATTTCATATTTTGTAAAACTTTAACGAATTTTTCATTAACGAACTCAACGATTTCAAAGTGTTCCATTAACATCATAAGCACGGATATTTTACGTGCGAGATTTCTTTTTTGATGACATTGCTGCTGAATTGAATTTTATGCTTTAGGTGAGAAGAACATGATATTTAATAAATAAAAGTAACAAAAAAAGCCCCTTTGGGCATAATGTAAAATTTGAAAGGTTTCACATTTCTTTAGTTCTTATTTTTTTTTATTTCTTTATTTTTGAAAGGCAGATTTTTATCTATCATATTATGAATAATCAGAATTTGGTGACTAAAACCTCTCTGAAAGTTATTAAGAGAAGGAATAAGTAAAGAATAAGAATAGAAAACTGATGAAAAGTTGACAATCATTAACAATATTTTGGGTCGACATAGGTATCACCGATTTATTTTTAGTCCAAAGGCCGTTAGCCCAGAAAGGCTATATTAATTTCATTTTGGCATTTTGTGCCTATAAATGGAGTATCACTTTTCAAATTGTTGCTACCAAATATTATCGCCCTATATTATATTTAAGGAAATTAAATAATGAAGCATCTGCATCAAAGTATGTATGTTTCTTGGACTGTGATAAAACAACGGTACCTAGAGCCATCAAATTTTGAATAACGTAATCTTCCACCGAATGTGCTCATCTGGAAGCCCTAATTTGGAATTTGAAATTTGTTTTATTATCGATTTCGTATTTTGTAACACTTCAACAAATTTTTGATGAAGAAACTCAACGATTTCAAAGCGGCCAATGCTCATAGTGTGCAAAAAAAATAATATCGCAAATATAAAAAATTTTAGGGCAACATTTAACATTTTTTCGGAAATTGTAAGGATATGCTGCTATTAATTTTTTTTTCCTGTTGAATTCTATGCGGCATAAGTTCGAAAAAATTAATATTTAATAAAATAATAAAAATCTGAAAGGTTTTAGATTTTAGCCTCGTGCGCTGGAGATAAAAATGTTTTTTTTTTTTTTCTATACAATGTTGCCATTGCTCACTTTTAAATCCTTGTTTGTTAATCAGAAATTCATTAAAGTTTTACAAAATAGGAAATCGATAATAAAACAAATTCGAAATTTCATATTTGGGCTTCTAGATGCCCATATTTGTGTGGAAACGTTCAATATTCAAAATTTGATGGCTCTAGGTACCGTTGTTTTATCATAATGCGAGAAACATACACACATTTATGCAGATTCTTCAATATTTAATTTCTTTAAATATAATACAGAGCGATACTACTGGTGGCAACAATTTGAAAAGTGAAAAAACGCTTTTAGTGAACAAACGCAAATTTGCCAAAACGAAATTAATTGTCCTTCTGGGGCAAATTGGCCCTTTGGACTAAAAAGAAAAGAAGTTAAAAAAACATTTTTATCTCCAGTGCGCGGGACTGTGTATCAGAAGTTCGAAAGATATGCTCTTTTCTATTTTTAAATTATTTTATGATATTGCCGTTGAATTGAATTTTAGGGTTCAAGTGCGAAGAACAGGATATTTAATAAATAATGGTAGCACACAAAACATTAAAAAACAGCCCCTTTGGGCGTAAAATAAAATCTAGAATCTTTCAGATTTTTTTCTATTTTTTAAATTTTTGTTATTTTATAATCGTTTTTTGTAACTGATGGTTTGGGAATATAAATAAACTTATTGTACACCGTAAACAAGTTTCTAAATAAATGTTTAACTTATACAGTGGAATGCCGTTTCAGTGGTTGTAATATTTACTTTCTGTCACAAAACACAGCCATTAACATAAATAAAAATTTCCATTGTCCCCTTATAATTTTGCGCGAATTTATAATTTTAAATTCAAAAAAGACTTTTAAACTTTTTTGATTAACATTATTATATACCTAAGTTATGTTTAAGAATTTATACTGTAGGAAAGAATTTAATTAAAGCCATATAATTTCTTTTCTGTGTGATAGTATCCCTGGGCTTAGTACCAGAATATTAGTAACATAAATGTATCAGATTAAGGATACTTATAATACTTGCAAGTACTGTAATGTTCATTTTAATGAGTAATACTTTGCAAAGTGTCTTGTATTTGATTTAATTTTTATCGGAATAGCAAGCTTCCAAATACCTAAATATTTTTCTCTTTTCACAGCAACTAACTACACCGTATATCTTTCCAAACATCATTTTGAGTTAAATAAAGCTAAGCTGATTCTGATTCGTCAATAGTTAATTCTAATGTAATGTCATAAAGTACGCAATCTTTATACCAAACGTATTTGTTAGCAGAGAACGGTTGAACATCGTACACTTTTAATGTATTCTAAAATCCTTTCGAAAACTATAATTGTCTAGTACATCTCTCGAAAGAATGCTCAAAAAGGCTTTAAAATTATTTATAAATGAAAATACAGCACTTAACTGTCTTTTTTATTGAGGTTTTAAATTGAACATAAATTTCTCTTAATAATTAATAATAATAATTAATTTTCTCGTAATAATTTATCTTTGTGAGTCGTAATCAGGGTCAGGAACTCTACATACCCTGAACACTTAAAATATTTTAGTGTATTCACATAATACATTTTCCCTATAATGCCTGTTTTTCCTAATTTCTTTTCTTTTGGTATTGATTCAGGTAAATCATACATTCCATAGTAACACCAGCAATGATATTTTTTAATGGTGGCCGCTTTCCATGAATTCCAATTTTGTATTGTCCTATCCTTGATGCTCTAAGCACGTACGTGCTTATTTTGTTTCATGGTTAATGCAGCTGTGGTCGTAATTAAATGCCCAAATTGTTAGGAAATTAATGTCGCTGAAGGTTTATTTTGTGAGAACTTAATCGCATTCTTCTGGTGTAAATGGTTAACGCTTCAACTGACAGTTGGAAATTCAGAGTTAACCCTCTCAGCGTTACGGCCGGATTTTTCCGTATAGAAGGCTGCCTTCTATATTCGTCACACATGAAAATTTCTGCTATTTTTTAATATATCTGATTTCGGTATGGATTTATATTGGAAGAAAAGAAATCAAGGTACACAATGAAAGAGTCATTTTTTAATTAAAATCAAGAAAATAACACTTGTTCATGACATTTTGAGGAACTTTGAAATTTCAAGGCTAAACCCGTAAAATCTTGGCAAGGTCACAGTTGAATTTTCACGTTACTTACTTACACTTAAAAACTTAATAACCTTATAAATTCTTGTCCAAAGAAATGATAAATATTTGCTGTATCCTCAGATTTCTGATCTCAGAAATTCTCGAGCGTAGGAGAATCCCATTTTTCCCGGTTTAGGAAGTGGTTTCTTTGATCTCAGATTTAGGTTCAAAGTACACCAAAAGTCTTATCAGAAATGTCCATCAGATGCGAAATATCATGAAACAGAAGTGCCGTCAAAAGTTATAAGTGCACCAAGCATGAGCAGCAAAACGAATAGAAATAGTAGCTTAAATATAACTATTAAATGTAATAATAATTTATATTAATAAATGCTTGTCTGTAGTATGTTATAAGTTTATGTATACCTTTGCAACGAATTAAAATAATCAAACAAATTCAGTTTTATGTTATAGAACCATTAGGATTTTTTTATGCGAGAGACTTGAAAAATGAGCAATGCCCTCGCCAGGACTCGAACCTGTATTCTCGAATACAGGCTGAGGGGGCTACCGTCGTTACATCACGAAGGCATGCAGAAAGGAGGCTAAAAATACTTTATATACTCCCCTCCTTTTAAAGGGCGACTAGGCATTAGGGAAACCAATCACCAAATCCTGGGGTAAAGAATTATCATCCAACACCTTTTTTAGTTCGGGCTCCAATGTAGAATCATTAGACTATTTTGGTGCTGGAGATGTGAAAAATGAGCAGTGCCCTCTCCGGGACTCGAAGCTGGACCTCTTGAATACGCGCCGAGTGTGCTACCGTTACACTATGAAGGCATGCAGAAAGGAGAAAATTATAATGTACTATTTGGGAGGAAATCGAAAGTCCTAGGATAGGAGCTATCTTGATATCTGGAAAAGAAGACATAAAAATATTAAGAACTGGATAAAATTTTAAGATTTGTAACTTGTAATAGAGATGTAAGATTAATTACGCATTTTACTGTTAACGAAGTGGTAAAAATTTTTACCGGAAATAATCATGTAGTAAATAAGATCAATCTTAAAAAATAAGCCCTGACTATACAAGGTATATTATGATATTTTTCAATGCAGTGTCGATATAAAGTAAATTTAGTATCTAATAATAAACGCTGACGCAGTGTTATTTTTAAACTCTCTTTTATCCCATGTTGTATGTTATACATGTGTAGGTTTATATAAGGAGTAAGAATACTGAATGCGAATTTAATTAATATAAAAGAAAACTATTTCGTCAAGCAAAATTAATTTTGACAAAAACTGAAAATCAATTTATTTACAAGGGAACTCTAGAGCAGTTTAAGCTTTGTTACAAGTTATGAAATAGTTCGCGCAGCCAGAGGTAGCGTCGAAAAGACATTGATCGCTAGTAATTCGGCCGGTGTTCAAATCCAAGCTAGAAGATTGGTTGCATGGTTTTTTTTATGCAAATAACAATAGTAATGGGTTTTTTATTACGTGTAAATACGAGCCTCAGTTTGCCTTAGAAAATCATCCACGGCGGTACCTTTCCGCTTAGTCAGATGTCCTTGTATGATATATTTAATTAAACAAACAAACAAATAAATTATTCTCCTAAGCAGATTTTCCGGGATTCTATAAACAGATTTTTTTTTCTCTTAGAAACAAATTTAAAATTAATTTATTAAAATTAATTTATTATATATATAGATATATATAAATAGCTTTTACATATCAATATCCCCTTTCAAAAACATATATTTCCTTAATTATTTTTAATAGTAGTGCTGAAATTTTGTTTCGCGGAAACTTACAGCTCTAAGGAGTTATTCTAAGGGTCAAAATTAAAATTCGAAAGAAATTTTTAACGGCATGTGGGTCGCAAAACTGGACACATAAAATAATTAGACAATAATTTTTTTCCATTTTTATTATTATCTGAAATAGGATACAGATTTATTTTATGCTTAATTTTATTACAGTACTTTATGTTTTCCATACGAAATGTTGATACATTTTCAATGCTTATTCTGTAAATTACAAGAACAAGAAAATAAATAAATAAAAAATGTAAAATACTACAAGTGAACTGTATTTTAATATTCTAATAACAATTTCTCTGATGCTTATATGTGCAATGAATGAAAACCTTACTGATTCTGTTAAAAAAAATTAAGAAAAAAGCGTAAACCGACAAACCATTTGATGATGGATATAGTCATGCAATAATTCTGGATCATCCATTCATTTAAATAAAGTTTTCACGATCGTGAGCTTTCAAATAAGCGTAGTAAAACTACAACAATAATCTAATTTACTGCGAAAAAAAACTCATAATCTTTCATTCAACAAACTGAGAGCACGATCAGGTGACCATAACAGCAACGTCATAACCTCCAAAGTTTATCTGCGATTTTATGAGCATCCCAAGCTGCGTTTCTGACAGCACATCATGCATAGGCGTGACCTACGGAAGAAGTGTCGATTTTATCGACAGCGTCTCTTATTTCGACCACCTGACAGTTCTTCCAAACATTCAATTTGTCATCACCAATCCACCGCTTTCTCAGACGGGAGTCGAAGTTCTTTCAAGCCTGCTTCAGGCGTCTTTCTTGTCGTCTAGAGTATTATTATGTAAAAGAAGTTATCTTCGACTTTCAGTGCCTTTTCTTTCTAAAAATGCTGATCAGAATAAACAGTTATACTCGCATTCGAAGAAAAGATAGATATTTAAAAAGCTTCCGGGCTGTCGTATGGGTCTTCCATCAGTTTTAAGTGTTTCTAAGGATGGGGCACTGAAGCCACGTTTTAGCCCATTAATCATTTCTTATGTCACGATTTTGATTGTTTTTAAACCAGAAAAAGAAAAAAAAAGATCGGATTGTTTTTATTGTGTTTAATTAATTGCCTTATTGACTCTCTTAATTATTACTTTTTTACTCTTAAAAAACTCAAAGAAAAGTTATTTGAATTCATAACTCATTACAGTCTGTGGAATGGTAAAATAGAAACTATTACGCATTGAGAAATATTTATTGCAAGTAAGTGGCAAGCAAATGATCCAGTGATGTATGTGCAGAAATGTGTCTTGGGCAATTGTCTTTTTTTACAACAGTTGCTTCAAAAAAGCTTGTACACTCGAATATGTATTGCAGATTTTAATTCTGAAATATTAATTTAAATGTACAGCCTTTTTTTGAGTTTGATCCCCTAATCGCTGTCACAGAAAATTGCTTACCTGCTGCTTTATCAAATCACAATCTAAAGTAACATGATATCTAAATATATTTCACCACAGTCGTGAGAGGCTGGCATCATTTCCGTTATACGTTTATGTTGATGTTTATCAACGTGGGATTTTTTTTTTTTTTGTATCACGACTTTTTTATCAAAAGTTAGCTTTGTCTCTAGCAGGTCTGAGTTGGAAATGAACTGTATTTACAAGACATCAACTAACTGTTTTTATAAATTTTATGAAGTCGTGTGTTTCTTACTCTCAGTTAATCAAAAGACAGCTCTATATTTAGCAGTTTTCGTCCGCTACGTTCATGAACGAATGCCTTTTCCTTGGTTATAAATACACACAATGTTATCAATCGATTAAACGTTATGTCACATAATGGTACAACCGAATCTGCATCCAGTTTGAAACCAGTAATACATTTAAGTCTGAGTTGATGAATTTGATATATTGAATGGTTCATCAATTTAGGAAAAATCAAACTCTTTAGTAGAGTTATAAGAGAACAGTAATATAAGACCAATTTCCCGAAGGCGTAAAGCGTGCTCAGAATTCATAAAACTTGTTGTAATTCTTCTTTTTCAGCTGTGACATGTGATAAATTAAGACTAATATCTCCAGCAGTTCTAAACTGATTAACGTAAATTATAACGATTACCTCGAATTATATTGCTGTTTCTTAACTGAGCACAGTTAGAACATTTGCTTAATGATGGAACATCTTTGTTTCATCTTATGCCTGATGGAAGCCCGACAGAGTCACTCTGGAGATCTAACCACAGCCTACTTTTAAGTAATCTTTAAGTGAAATTTCTTTGTTTTTGTAAGAGAATAACATTATATGAGCAGTGGTGGATTCAGAAGGTTCGATGAGCTGTTGCCTAAAATGCTTTTCGTTCGGTGGACCAGTTGCTAAGATTAAATTGCGATATTTATTTAGAGAGATTTGTAATTTTAGGATAACTCTGAAATCCTACGCGGTAATCAAGCCCTGGTCCCGATACTTACTGTACATTTTATTCAGTATGATTATCAACATTACGATAAATGTTCTTTCTGATTTTAGACCAGAAATGCACCTCACCAGAATATTTGAAATAAGATTAAAAAGTAGGCAAATATAATTTTACAAGCCGTTTTAATTGCAGTTAGCCACACAAGACGTAATAGCTTTAAGGGCGTTAGCAATAAATTTACACTTTATAGCCGTTTATTTATTGCTCTTGAACTTGTTCACATATTATTTCACTTTCATATTTATTATGTCTTGAATAATTCTGAAATCTATTTCAACACAGCTAAACAAAATCAAAAGAAATTATATAGGATATCGTAGATATTACAAAATATCGAATATTATTAATTTTTCTTTTTGTTTCCGTACCAACGTATAGCATAAAAGTCCGTACCAGTGTATAGCACCACTTCATTTTCAATGGCAAATGAGTAGAATAGCATATTGCGTCTACAAAATCTTACAGCTAAGTTCACATAAAATCGAAGTTGAAGTAAACATCATTGTTTCCTCTTAGTCTTCAATATACAATCCCTATAGTCTGCACAACATTCAACATATTCATGCAGGTATTTGATTACTTCGCATAAGTAATCTTTTGGAACACTATTTAAACCTCCTGTTACGGTTTTCGGTTTTCTGAATCTCTTCAGTACTATTAAATTATATTTAAGGTAAGACCTTCACATCCGAAGAGGGAAAATAGCATCAGGTGCTAATCCGATGAATAAGGGAGGAAGTTGATAACTATAAAATTTTTTCTGCTAGAATTTTCTCGAAGAAAATGGAATAGTCTAACAGTTCATTATTGTGCGACAGAAACCAGTTATTCCATTGAATTTTTTTCAAGCATATCATACAGAATTCGCTTTAAACGTCTGTTTAATATACAGTGTACGCTTGATTAGCCGGACTAATGCTTCATAAGCAGATCACGAAAAATTGGGAAAAAATGGACAATCCAAACAACAATGTTTTGGGGAACGTTTACATATTTATTGACTTCGTAAATTTCGAAGTGAATTTTATCGTTGTCGTCGAATCCCCATTGGTCGATAAAGATTTTTGTTTTTTGCGTACAAATTTCATATTCTTCCTCAAGCATTTTCATCCATTAGCCATTCAAAATCTATCGATTTTATATAAGATTTTGTTTTAACATGAAAACAACTTTCTTGCATTTAATACTTGTAGCGTGTTCCTTATTCATTTTTTGTTCTAAAATTTCAAATCAATTTTTAAAAGAATAATGGGGATTGTATAAAACAATAACAAACAAAAAAAAATTAAGACCCATGTAGAACGAATTCTACGAGGTAATCATTGAAACTAAGCCCAAAGAGGTGTCCGCCGAATCGCGGCAAAAACATCGCGGACGAAAACGTCGCGATGTTTTTGTACGTTGTTTTGTTTTCTCTTTGCTTTCTTTTCTCCCACGATGTTTTGTACCACGATGTTTTGTACGTCGCGGTACAAAACATCGTGGGAGAAAAGAAAGCAAAGAGAAAACAACGCAGTTCTAAAACATCGTGGTACAAAATATTGTGGTCGAAAATAAAACGCTTCAAAACTTCGCAGTTTAAAAACATCGTCGCCGAAAATATCGTGATAAGAAATAAAGTACCTACAAATCATCGCATGACGATAACATCACACACATAAGTTTTCAGGTTTTAAAAGCTGTAAATGTATGTTCGCATAATGATTTGGGAGCTCAAAAAGGAAAGAAAGATTCTTCCACTTCATATTTCATATTTTTGAATAAACTAATAAATTTTTGCTGAAAAAAATGAGTAGAAAATTAATGCAACTTATAGAACTTAATAGAATATTAAATTTATATAGTTAATTAACAAAGGTCAATAATAAATTAAATTTTTTTAATAAAGTTTTTATTGATAATTTTTATGAAAAATACAGTCTAAAAATACTTAAAAAAAGGAAGATAAATAACTGCATAAGGTTACCTCTATAAAAATTGCTTACTTAATTATCAAATTATTTTCCTTCACATTTGTTAATCTGATATTGTTTTAGTGAAAATTATATTTTGTTTTGTTTCCGTTTATTCTTAAAGTGTCGTTAACATTTTCATGTATAGCGCACAATCAATTTTCGGATATCGATTTGTTAGTTATGATGAAAGTCAGTTGCATAAATATGTAAGTATGGGATTTGATAAACGCATGTGTGCGATGTCATCGTCATGCGATGATTTGTAGGTACTTTATTTTTTACCATGATATTTTTGGCGACGATGTTTTTAAACTGTGAAGTTTTTGAACCGTTTTGCTTTCGACTTATTTTGTGCCACGATGCTTTACAGCTGCAATGTTTTCTCTTTACTTTATTTTCTCCCACGATGTTTTGTACCGCGACGTTTTCGCCTTGCGTTGTTTTCTTCGCGACGTTTTCATCGGCGATGTTTTCGGCTGTAACCGTTCAAAGATGTTTTCAGGGGTTTTTAGACCATACTCGGACTTGCGCGTGTTTCTACACACTCTCCCACATAGCGCTGAGCGTGCGTGCGTGGACACGGCCACGCACGAATAATCCGCAAACCGGATAATTGGCAAAGGAGTTAAACGTCTGTCCCTCGGTAAAAATTTTCTGCGGCTAAGGTGAACTTTTCATGTGGATAATTGCTATTTTGTCTCAGATTCATAAAGAAAGCATAAAGTTTCATTTCTTGTCAAAAATAATTATTCGAAAAAATCAAGGCTAATGCCTTCCATGTAACCACATGCAGAAATTCAATCTTCTTTCTTTTTTGCAGTCAGTCCATGAGGATAAATCGACAGTATATATTTTCAAGATCTTACAAGGCAGTTTTGTCAAGAAAGTCGAATGTTTTTTTGACATTAAATTCCTCAGCTGTTATTCTAAAAGACAGATGACGACTTTTCAATACCAATCCTCGATTTTTAAGATGACGACTTTTCAATACCAATCCTCGATTTTTAAGATGACGACATTTCAATACCAATCCTCGATTTTTAAACGCGTAAACAGGCGTTAAGCCCAAAGGGCTATTAGTTTCAAAACGGCATTTTGTATCGAATCACAATAAACGGCTGCATCGCTTTTCAAATTGTTGCCAAATATTAATACCATATTGTATTTTACCATATTGTATATCACCACACTGTATAGTAATACCATATGGTATATCACCAAATATTTTCGCCCCATATTGTATTTAAGGAATTTAAATAATGAAGATTATGCATGAATGTATGTATGTTTCTTGCACTGTGAAAAAACAACAGTACCTAGAGCCACCAAATTTTGAAAATCGCAGTCCTCCACCCGAATATGGGCACTTGGAAGTCTGAATCTTGAATTTCGAATTTGTTTTATTATCTGCTTAATATTTTTTAAACTTTAACGAATTTTTGATTAAGAAACTCAACGGCTTCAAATACAGCAGGGGCAACACACCGTACGGAATAATATATTTTTATCGCATGAGTTGCCTATCGGAAATTCTAATTTGCTAGTTCTAATTATGCTATTTTTAAATATTTTTAGCCCAAATGCTCTCGAAATGGCGTTAACCCAAATGCTCTCGAAATGTGTATGTATGGCTAAATGAAAAAAAAACGCTCTCTTTAGGAGTAACAAATCTGCGAGCTTTCAGATTTTATTTAATTTATTTTTTTAATATATTCTCATCCGTTCGGGATTACGAAAGACAGCCAGCTCTAGGTTAATTTCAGCAACTTCGTATCTGTCGTGAAATCAGTCGGAACAGCCAAAAGCATTTAATCGTGTTAATGCTTGTAAAGTTTAAATATTCCTTTAATATTCCATAAACTTAAATATTCTTGATGCTTCCATAACTAATTTTTCCTGTTGCAAAGCTTTACTGCTATTCGTTGCTCAACTTTCGAATCCATAGCAGATGTTTACTGAATCAAACCAAACGATTAACAGCACAGAAAACTTTAATCGAATGCAGTTCGAGATGTCAAAGCAATAAATATTATCAGTTATCTTTGCTCGGGTTTGTTGAGATCTCTTAAAAAGTAATAGCGAATTCTGGAAAAGCAGAATTTGTGCATATTACGAAAATAGTTAGATTTCCTGCTGGGTACATGACTTTTACTTCTGATGACTGTCATTTAATTTCTTCTCGAAAATAATCATCCTTAAGGCAGTGAACTTCTTAAAGCTTTTGAGTTTGAAAGTTAGTGTTGTTTACAGCTCTTACAGAACGAACTAAGTGCGTGTTAAACTGTGAACTATTTTCGACTGAAACATCATTGGCATTTTCAGAGAGTTACTGAAATCTGCATATTTCCCAAAATTCGAAAAGCGGATTATTTTTCAAAGTGGAATATGAAAGCCATATTTGAATACAAAGAACCTTTGTCTTCCGTATCTTTTTTCTTATAAATTAATTACGATGTGAAACTGTATTCGGAAATTAACTTAAATTCCATGGAAAGGCAACGTGCTCAGATTATTCTGAGAAGTATGAATGAAAAGAATCTGTTGTGTTATGTATGACACATGGCTTCTCTTCAGATGCAAATGGAATGCGTAAAATATTCATCTGGCGGAACTGATGATTGTAATTTTTCCTCTACGATCTGTATATTTTGCGCCTAAGTTCGGTGATGTTCAACTGTCACGTGTGCCGCGATACAGCGAGTAAACTCTCTACTCGATCCCTGTGACCTCATGCTGTTGTTGATGCTGAAAGTGGCGCTAATCATCCGTTACTTACCCGTGCGATTTCCCCCGAAGTGAGTTCGGTCCCAACAAAAGCGAAGAAAAGAAGTCGATACCTTTTTTTAAGGGTTCTATGTAATCTTCAACTGTCTTTAGCAAAGAAAGATTGATGAGAATTTTTCTGAAAAAACTAACATGCAATGAATGCTAAATAAGATTAATAAATGTAGAACCGTGCAACGAATCGTATGAAAATTTTTGCATAATATAGCTCAGCCAGCAGTTGCTTTAAATACTCCAATGAATATATCACGGCTGTGTGCAGTTTAGATAGTCTACATTTATGGATCTCAAATTCTAGAAGTACATTTTATAAGCGCACCAGCGGAAGTACTCGATGCCAGTTAAGTTAGACTGACAGTAATGCATCTATCAACAGGAAGAACAATACCATCAGTGGCGGTTCGTAATAAGCACTGTGGAACTGCCGCACCCCCTGTTTCAACTTATTATTATTTTTAATATTTAATATAATGAGCCCTTTTTTTCTTTAATTCTTTCTTTATACTTCTACAATATATAATCCTTAAACTTAATGTCAGTAGCCCTCCTCCAGCTTATGAAAAAGGTACGAAAGTTTTTGTATGGAACTGCGCTTCACAAGGCTGTTCTGCGCAAGCGCGTACAGAAAGCAGCACTCGAACCAGGGAGATAAAACAGCACTGTCACTCTTGCAATGCCGAAATTCTGGAAACGTGATTATTTCTTCCTCGGCGCTTCTGGTATTTGGCTGTTCTGCGCATGCGCTCTTAGGAAGCAGCGTACGAGGCTGACAGGGAGAGAGCACTGTCGCTTTTACAGTGCCGAATCTGGAGTATCGTTGGGAGCTGGTTCTTTTTTTTTTACTCCGCGTGTGCTGTGTTTAAAAATCATACACTATATTCTTGGTTAGATTATTTTTCATCTATTCTATTTGATTCATTTTTTTCGGTTCTTTTATTTCACAGAAAACTTTAACCATGTCCTTGCATCCTCAAGTAATAAATTCTGTGACTGTAAGTGAACTTCAAGAGCTTTCGTTTTCATGCGCTTGCAACGCTTTCAATATAGAAAAATTTCCTCCGTTGTCATCCAGAGATCCAAGAGAAAATTATTGATCTCTTCGCGCAAATTAAAACAAGAAGAATGGATTTCATTTTTAAATGAATAGGTAAAGCTTGAACTGTAACAATTTAAGTTAAAGTAATTAAGAAATGTTTAATTTTTCTTTTGTAAAATTTCATGGAAGTTTCAAAATAAATTTTCTTTTTATACATGTTTGTTTCTCTTTACACAGGTTTAAAACAAAGGTTAAATTTTTTTGGAACAACACCCCCACTAATTTTAGCTACGAGCCGCCACTGAATACCACTGTAATCCTTCTCTAATAACGGTGCAAAAAAATACGAATCATACTCATACATTTCTCAAATGATGCGATATGGAACCCACATAAAAAATTTCGATAGAAAAATATGCTAATTCTTATCTCATTATATCAGCAACAATGCCATGTAGTTTTTAATTATTTTCGCCTTTCTAATCACATGGCCGTAAAAGCTCGAGTTCCATCCAATATTTCATGTATATTCAATTTTAATCGATTAAGTGTGGCAAAAAATGATCATAAATGATCAGAAATCAATAGCACGAACAAACAAACAAACGCACAAACAGATATTCTTCTTTATACATATAGATTTTGTAAAACCTATAAATTTTTTATTAAATTTCGAAGCGAACAGTAGCAACTGTTTTCGAAATAAAGCATTTTTATCTTCAACGCGCGAGGCTGTTGCCATTCGGAAAAATGACTGCGAAAATTGGTGTTTTTAGAGTTTTTAATTAATATCTTGGCTAATTAAAGTCGTACGAAGTCAGGAATAGTCGAAATGGCTTCCCACGAATTTTTGGAATCGGGAGCAATGCATTTAATGATTAACAATGCTATTTTTATTTCATCGTAAAACTTAGAATTTTTTTATTAATAAACTCTAGGATTTGAAAGTGAGCAGTGGCAACGACTTTCGAAATAAAGCAGATTTTCATCTCCAGCGTGTTTGACTGTTGCCACTCGGAAAAATGAGGGCGAAAATTATCGTTTTTCCGAGTTTTTAATTAATATCTCTGATTTTAACAACTTTTTTTTCAAAAAAAGTGGACGACGACCTCTTTCAGAGCCCAGAAAAGAATTATAGAAAGTTTGGTGACGATAGCTATAGTAGTCATTGAGTTATTAGAGGACAAACAAACAGACTTCTTCTTTATAGATATATAGATAATATAGTATACTGCAGTAGTTAAAGAAAAACAATTCTACAATAAGCTTTGCAAAGATTATTTGAATAAGTATCAGTAATAGGACTATACTAACGGAGGACGCGAAGTGCTGGAACAGTGAGCTCAAACATCTTTTTTCCCTGCAGACACATATGTAGTACTTAATGATTGGAAAACTGACTATTATTAAAATACAGCAGTTAATTTATATGCAATAAATATCTTATAATTAGCATTTAATTTTAAAATATGAATTCAGTATGCCTTACGCACAAAATAAAAAAAAAATTCTGAGTGAAAGAGCAGGAGTGGTTTGAGTTTTGAAAGCTTAACGTAGTTGATTTTAATAACAATTCTTAATTCAGAGCTTCCTGTATCAGTAGCACACAAGAGAAAACATACATTACATATTCAATGTAACCTATTTTGTTAATAAACTGATATTTTAAAGTTATTTTTGAATGCTTAGAGGGAAACCTCTTAGAATATGTATTGTTTTCCGTTCGCGATTTTGGTATTAAACGACTCGGGGGGGGGTAATTCTTAAATTATTACACTGGGTGAATCTGAATAAATCTTTAGCACAGGCTAAGAAATGTTATATATTTACAACCTATATGGTATACATACCACATGACTCCCTTGCACGGCCTATAAAATTATGCACATTTTTGGCTGCACTTCATTTAAACTTATTTCCTCTAATTTCATTGGAGATATATTTCTCATTGAATGAATGCAATTCTCATTCCGCGGTAAGACAAAAATTTATAAAACTCAAAACACCTTCGTTAAAAACTGTAAAGTTAAACCTTCATTAAAAACTGTAAAGCCACAATTGGTGCACCAACTAAGTTAATTCACTTTTCTTCTTTCTTAATTCACGTTTTCTAAGAATTTCAAATGTAAATAAATGGTGGCATCGTTAGGCCTAGCGCCACTTTTGAATTGTTGATAATTCTACAACTACTGCATGCAGATTAATTAAAGGCATAAAAACCCTAAACAGAACACAAGAATAACATAATTCAATCATTTTAAAGCAAAAAATGCACAATTTACCAACATATAAAAATAAACATAATGAACTCACCTAACCGGGTAATAGGGTCGGATCATACATATATACGTTTGGTGTGGGCGATTGCAACGAAAAAGGGAGGTGCACAACTACATGTTACAGCAGTCCCACATCAAAATCTTAAAACTCTGCGACTATTCTTATTTTAGTTGTGCGAGATACATAAATACGTACTTACGTACGTACAGACGTCACGAAGAAATCTCTTCTGAATCCATTTTAAATCTATTTTACAATCCGTTTTGGGGAGAAAAAAAAGTCCTTTATTCTGTTCTTACATCGAGAGCGGTCAAAATAGATACTTTCGTTGAAATATGATACCTGAAATTTTTCGGTAATTTCAGAAAATTTGCAATCTTTCCTTTTACGAAGTAAAGTATTCTTCCTTTACCTCATAAAAGGAAGTAAAAAACATTAAAAATAAATAAGCAAATAAAATCTCAAAGGGTTCAGATTTTAACGATTGCCAAAAGGAACCATAATCTTTAAAAAATTTTACTGATTTACCCTACTGATAAACGATTTAATATGGTTTATCAGCAGGGATTATCAACAGATATGGCCCAGGTGGAATCGCGAAACGTTTTATACGTTATTGGATAAATATACGTTTAGACTAATATTAGAATCGTTATATATCTTCTGTATGTTAAAAAACTAAAAATTATGCAATGTAATTTTATAAAAGTATTAAATGTTTTTAACTAGATATGTTCTGAATTAAATGCATGTTTATTTAAATTAACCTGATTAAAATTTTTAAGAACTTCGTCTATTGAGTACCAGTTTATTTGGTTTATTAATAACATTCATAAATATGGAAGACTAATACCTTATGTTTTCCCGAATGGCAGCAATGCGAATGAAAAGTGAAGCAATGCAAAATCGTGATTCGAGTCTAAGTCATTTTTAACTCAGGGAAAATAAAATTCCTCGAAATATTTATTACTTTTTATTCATGACATATTTCTTTTTTTGATAAAATAGAAAGTGTTGCCACTTGAGAAAAATATTTGTATCAAGCTTCTTGCGAAAACGATCCAGTAAAACAAATGTATAATTATATGTCAAATAATAAAGTATTTTCTTCATTAATTAAATTCATAAGCCTCCATGCGGCATTTACGAAGAAATTACGGAATTTATGATGCAGCATTGCTCTAATTTACCACGAAATTTCGGAAACACTTATTCATATAGAACTACCATAAAAAGCCGTAAAAGCTTAGCTTAAAAATTTTCCACGTCTTAAATAAAATGTCACATAGCGATCAAGTTGCAGTTTCTTTTTAATCTAACAATTTATTTTTCCAGTTTTTAATTACAAAATTTTTTAAATAAGTTTTAATGGTTAATTCTTCGAAGTATTATATTGTAATGTGAAATTTCCATGTCATAATTTTAATCGAAAGAGGCAATTTGCGCAGAAGGAATATTAATTTCGTTTTTGCATTTTGCGTTCATTCACTATAAGCGTTGTTTCACTTTCAAATTGTTGCCACCAAATATAATCGCTCTGTCTTAACATTATAATTATGTACCTGAATATTTTGCATTGTTAAAGATGGTAAATTGCATTTCTTTTTTTAATTTTTGTGTGTGTGTTTTTAGTCCAAAGGGGCTTTGTCCCTGAAGGACTATTGTTTTCGTTTTGCGATTTTGCGTCGGAAATATTAAAAGTCTGTATCACTTTTCAAACTGTTGCCACAAAATATTGCAGCCCTGTATTATATTTCAAGAAATTAAATAATGAAGAATATGCATAAATGTATGCATGTTTCTCGCATTGTGATAAAACAGCAATACATAGAGCCATCAAATTCTGAATAACGTAATCCTCCTGTGAGTATGGGAATCTGGAAGCCCAAATTTGAAATTTGGAATTTGCTTTATTACCGGTTTCATATTTTATAAAACTTTAACGAATTTTTGATTTACAAACTCAAGGATTTCAAAGCTAGCAATGGTGACATTGCACGGAAAAAAAATTAACTCCATCTTGCGAAACTGTGTATCGGGAATTCTAAAGATATGCTCATTTTAAAATTTTTTTGCGATATTGCTCTTGAAGTGAATTTTATGGTTTAAGTGCGAAGAACATGATATTTAATAAATAAAGGTAACTCACAAAATATTAAAGAACCCGCCCCTTTGGACGTAATTTGAAATCTGAAACCTTTCGGATATTTTTTTAATTATTTCTGTTTTTTATTACCTTATCCGAAAGTAATTTCATATGCAATTAAAAGTAATTGCTATCAAATATATATAGAGAATTTCATACGAATCTTATAAATAGCCCCTGTTGATTTTAAATGTAGGAAAACGTTTTTGTGAGATAATATTATAAAGAAATTAAATCAACAAAATAAAATA
>KK122165.1:483893-504403 GCA_000611955.2 Stegodyphus mimosarum
TAATATTAATTAATTAATAATAAATAGTCAAATAATTATTATTTATTAATCAAAATAATAATTAAAATAATAATAAATAATAATTAAATAAAGTAAGGTTTTAGCGTAATTGAGATATGGCGGAAAATTTAAACAACAAAATTAACAAAATTATATGATTGATTTTTGATTCAATTCTTTCTTTGCCCGAGATCCCACTAGAATATGCTGTTGTTGTCAGAGCTGAATATGATCAACATTAGTTAAGTAGAAATTACCGACAAATTTTCCCGTTTTTATGAATAGTATGTCTGGAGTTAATGGGCGGCTATAAAATAAACATTTTGCTAAAATTAAATGCAAGCATGTCAGAGAACGTAATTAAATTTGTGTTTTATCTGCCTAAACATATGTAAGATACCATTTGCTTTTCGTGTCTGATATACGTACGCTTGCTTTCTTAGATTTTAAAATGTTGACGAAATAAGTGGATATCAGAAAGATTTCTTGCTTTTAAGTGTGAGAAAAGCTAGGTCTCCCTCTAAAATTAGTCTTTATATTTTTATTTCAAAATTATATTTATTAATCTTTATAAATTAGAAAATTCTCGAATGAAGCGTATATGTTGTTTGAAAGCAATTATTTTTGTTTACCTTTGCTTTTGTCTTTCACCTTCACAAGTTCCTTTTGGAAACTTCCCTTAGCAAACCCGCATTAAGATCCGTACAAGATCAAATTTCGCCCCTATATTCCGTATTCCTGTCAGTCTTCAAAAGGCACTGCAATGTTTGACATTTGGTGCCAATTAACGTGGGTGCTTTCGAAGTCGAAGCAACTTCAGAAAACAATGTAAACAATATTATCTAAAAAACTAACAGCTGCCTTTTATACGGAAGTCCAATTATTTGAGTGAAGAAACAAATGTTAATAACCTTTTGTTATACAGAAAAATAAACTGGGCTATCCAAGCATAAATGATTATTTTTGCAGAACTTCGGTGAAATCAAGGAATTCATTAACTTTGGTGTAATGAAATTCACAACATAAATATATCATTTATTTTCATACCTGGGAAAAAACCTTATCTGTCTATAAATGAAAAAATACTTAATTGAAGAAACAACCAACGGCGAAAACATCCGCTTGCACAGAGGGTGTTTACACATTTTTATAGAATTAGCAAATGTTTTGGAATAAAAATTTCTATCAACAGCTTATTTAAATTGAAAAATATCTTCTGCTGATTTTAAAATGCCACATGTAAACTAGGTGATCATTGAAGGTTGTGTTTTGGAGCTTTCTGAAGGGAAATATTCGTATTCCATAGTTCCAAAATATTTTGAAATGCATAGTATTAAAATTTTCAAGTACAAAATAAGCAGTCTTTTTAATGGAAAAAGGAAAAACCTGTATCCATGTATAGATGTATCATTACAACTACATGGAAAGAAGATTCCGTACGAATACCCAAAAAATATACGTACATTGCATCTAGGCTGTTTGCTTGCTCCCGAACCCACTTTGGAATCTCAGTATTCGGCGATTTTACAGACTCGGCCACAGGTCAGGGTAAATAAATAGGAAAATAAATATACCATCCGACGTATAATCCGACGTATAGCGGATATAATAATAATAAATAAATTAGACCGAAATTGACCGTTAATACAAAAAAAATTAGACCGAAATTGACCGTTACGCATTATACGCCAAATATAAAAATGACAGATCTAAAAATTGGGAAGTGAGCATACAAAATTAGATTTATCTGTATACCTAAATGCTGTTACTGCGATTCTGGCGCTTAGGACACCCCCAGTTCACTTTCTAGGGTAGGCTATCTTGTTACTCCTTTCTGCAAAGCACATTCCATCCTTGGCTTACTAATCATTGCGATTTCACTCCCCCCCCCACACTCATATATGAAACTTTCACCAATACCAAATATCCTTGCTGCGGCCAGATTTCCATTTCATTTCGCAAACTGAATAACTTTACATTTAACATCAACGCTTCTTTCATTTGGCACGAGCCATATTTGCTACTAAAAGGAACACTATATCAAGCTATTTCAGCTAAAGCAAATGCGATTTACTAAATTCTTCGATGCTTACTTCAAAATAATGGTTTCATATGACTGCAGAAAGAGAAAAAAATCTGACTCCTAAATTCCGCGAATTCATTCGGGTTCGGAAGTACATTTGTATCCCAAATTATTTTCCACTTTTCTTGAAACTCTAAAATAACATTCTTGTGCACATCTGCATTCAATAGAATCCACCCTCTATGCAGAAATGCAGAACTTTTTACTCTTTCAAGCATTTACTCCACCACCTACCGTTCCCCATTACACTTGTCAGACTTCTATACCATCGTTCAAAAGCCTGCAAAAAATCTTCGAATGAACAATTTCAAAAGATAGCAGCATTTTGCATGTACAGAGGCTGTTCGCACATTTTTTAGACGATTTTGGTAAGCGGTAATAAACACTCGTTTGCTGCAAAAGAAGTAATTGCAATTGTACTATGTTTTTAAAAGTCAAAATTATCGTCTGCGGCGTGAAAGTTTTGTTTTTACTCAAAATGGCGAATTTAACAAAGCAGTGGTTCGAAGGCTACATTTACGCTTTTTCCGAAGAGAAACATGCATACTCCATTATCCAAAAACGATGTGAGAGTCATGGTTTTGTGATATCTAAAGCGTCGATAGGTGATATCATCAACAAGAAATGAAAAAAACGTCAAATTGGAGCCTCAAGTGGGATAAAAATTCCAAACAAGTATCCCAGGAAAAAACGGACATCTTCGACTATTGCAAAGGTACGTTGTTTAATGTTAAAAGAAAATCCCCCTAGTCAAAGGACAGTTGCAAAATCATTAAAATGCTCGGTGTCCACTGTAAACAAAATGATAAATGTTGATTTAAATCTTAAGAAAGCGAAAAAACGCAATGTGCATCGTCTTCTTCCTAAGCATACCGCTCGACGCAGGACACGCTGCAGAATTCTATATGAGAAACACCTATCCAAAGAAAAATGGAAAACAATTGTCACAATAGATGAATCATGGGTGTATTTAAGTGATTGTAACAAAAAAAGAGCCATTTATTATCATAAAAGGGGAGAAAAAAATTTAAGTACCTGAATCGAAAGAAAGTTTTTCTAAGGGATTCATGATTGTTGCTGGTTTTTCTTATAATGGCAAGTTAAAAATAAAGAGAGTGCAAAAAAATGCCAAGATTAACTCCAAATAGTATCAGGAACATATTTTATTGCCAATTTTTCTGAATGAAATACCATCGCTTTACCCACAGTGCCATCAGTCCGTGAGACTCCATCAGGACAAAGCTAGCAGTCACACATCAAAATCCACTGTAAATTTCCTAAAAAGAAATGGAACAAAAAACTGGTATCAAAGCCATACCCTTCACAGATATCCCTACTAAATCTGCCGATGTGTTACCTATGGATTTTTGTGCTTTCGGACTTTTAAAAACTGTATTATCCAAACGTTGTCCCAAAACTCTAACAGGACTCTGGAAAGCTGTTCGGGAGGAATGGGATAGAATACCTCTTCTGACACTTCAAAAGGCATTATTATCATGGAAATTGCGGTGTCGAAAGATAGTTCAGAATAAGGGATGTCAAATAGAACATTTAAAACACAAGAATTTTATGTAATTTAGTTTTGTGAATACAATATACATTGTCTCAAAAATGTGCGAACAGCCTCTGTATGCTTCAGGCTTCTTCGCGAAGAAAAAGGTGCACGTTGTACAGAGAATATACCTAAAATTTAAAAATTTAGTTTGAAATTACAGATGTACATTATACACCAGTGAGCGTTATACACCGTAATATACAATACATAAATATTCGAATGAAGTATATAAAGTCTATGACCCCTTTGAGAACATAAACTTTTAAAAGGTCTTTTGAAGAATTATCTCCTAACCTTGTGAAACTAAATAGAGATCAGAAGAAGGGTGTATAAGACCCTTTATTCAATCATAAAATTAACAAATGGCCCAACTTGAGTTACAAAAAGCCAACACTTCTGGCTTAACAGAAATACGTAACAGTAACAATTTGAAGGTGTGTGGGTTAGCCCATCGGCTCGCAAAATACTTTGACGCGCAGAAGAGCCCTGGTCTAAAGTAACCGGCGAGACAAGCCTAAAGGCAAGAACACGTCAACGCCGCTAACGCAAGTCGCGAATAATCACAGCACAACGTGGCCTAGAATAGGTAGACGCGCTCTAAAAACTAACTTCCGAGCCTTAATAGTTAGAATAGTTAACTTAACATCCAGAGTTTATTCAGATTAAGGTAGAATGAAGCGCTATTTAAGCACTTTATTCTATCTTAATCTGAATCAACTTTCGCTATCTCATTTACATTCTGACGTGAAAAGCCGTAAGTGAAAAGAGAATGATAGGAAAGGCTTAAACTTATAATAAACAATTAGTTAAAAATAAATACATAAACCCCACAAGTAACTAAATAGTAATGTTCTTATCCTTGTAAGTAAATTTATAAACTTGGATGCATAATCCCCAGTAAATAAAACTTATCTTCATAGTTCTACATTTTAAAATAACAGTGATTCTGTATGTGTTAATATCAGAATGACAAAACTTATATTATCTATCCAACTAACTCGGGTAAGATTTTGAATTATATTATCCAGTTCATATCTGCAATTTACTCGTTGGAGAAAATGTTATGCTTTCCAATTTACTCTAAACGCCTAAAAAATTTTACAATGGTGTTTCCGAAATATATTAAAAATAAAACATAATTTTGTGTTTGTAATATTTTTTAAGCTTCCTAATTTCTCTATACTTAAATAGTTGAATTAAGTGTATATTCTATAATTAAGTTCCTTTCACTTTTTTTAAACACAGAGAGTGTTTACGCTCTTTTAGAATGATTTCATAAAGAATTAAATAAAATACTTTGGAATAAAAGTTTATGTCAGTGCCCTTTTTATTTGAAATATCTGCGGCTTTTAAATTTATTCTTTATTCAAAATGTCACATGAAAACAAGCTGTGGATTGAAGGATAGGTTTTTTCACTTTCTGAAAAGGACTATTCCATAATTTAAAAACGTTTTGAAAGGATTGTATTAAGATTTCTAAGTAAGCAAAATTATTAATCGGAAAGGGAAAAACTGTCATTCAGTATTACTTCTACATGGAAAGAAGTCTTCAAACGAATACCCCCCCCCCAAAAAACCACACCCCCCCCAAAAAATACTCCTAATGTTTCTAAAGTTAAACCGTTGGTAACAAGAGAAAATTCGACGACGCAGTAATCAATTGCAAAGTCATTAAATACATGAGTAGCGACAAAAAATACAATTATAAATCAGGATTAGCAATTTAAATAAGCTAAAAACGTAATGTTCCTTAGCCTTTGCGGAGGCGTATGGTTCAGCGAGTAACCATTTATGGAGCATTATTATTTTTTATTTAGTATGAAAACTATTTAGCACAAGGAAAAGAAACTACATTAGGCCCTTGATGGCGCACAAGTTTACCTAAATGACTGAAAAAAAAGTATTGTTACGTGCGTACGGGTTCGTTATATATTGAATGCACAAGTCGTAAAAAGTTAACAAAAATTTATTCTTTCCGCAAGAAATAAATTAAAATGCTGAAATATTTCTTCACAGATCTTCGCACAATATCTCAAACGTTTAGCAAAAACTCAGTTCAAAACAGATAAAATAATTCTATCTCACAGCGAAATCGCTACAATCAATACAGCATTAAGTAAACAAACAGCAGTTCGCTTTTTACAGCTACAAGTATAACAGCAACAACAACAACTACAACTGAGATGAGCTGTTTCACCTCGGCTTTTATAAGCTTTTTAATTATCAATAGAACAAACACGATTTTTCTAGATTTTTTCTGGATGGCAACAGTAATTACGAGATATTTATTTATTAAGCAGTAAATGCACGCGCTCTTTTATTTTTATTGCTATTTTTTTTTCGACGTAGTTTTCTCTTCAAAAATCGTCTGCGTTGCACGGGGAAATAAAAAGGAATTTTAATTACAATTCTAAATCAATAGCCAAATAAATGTGAAATTCGTAACAGTATATTTATTATGGAGAACGAAGGGAAAATAATGCACAAATCTGGTTCCGTCAATGCAAGGAAAGTTTCAGTAAGGGGTTTATTATCATCGCAGGAATCTCTTACAATATGAAATTCCATTTCCTTATCCCATTGACTTTCAAAGGGGGAAACTTCATCAAGACAAAGCAATAAGTCATACTTCGAAAAGTATCACTGCATTCCTTGAAAGAAAGAAGACTGATACAAATATTGCATATATAAGCTTTCATTACCTACTATTGTGCGTTTAAAAGAGCTCTTTTTAAGGGCAAATGTATCACGATTGATATTTTCTTGGAAGCAGTGGAAGAGAAATGGAAATCAATATGCCTGGAAATTTTACGAAAAACCCTTATCATGGAAACTACGAAGCAGACTTAAAATCCAGAAAAAAAGGCTATCGGATCGAATATTTGGAAGAATACTTTTTATATTTTAAACATTAATTAAATGACCCGAAGTCATTCTTTGCTTGAATTAATTTATTAATTATTCTTAATGTAAGATTATAACAACTCACAAATCGTTGGTTCCTTGCATTTGATGAAACAGATGTGAGTAGATGCGAATGTAAATTTATTTTTTAAGATTAAACTTCAAGATCAGTTTATTATTATTATTATTATTCTAAACTTGCTCGTTATGTTTTTTAACGAATAAATCCAAAGCTTTGGTAACTATTTATTGGGAAGTAATCGAATTTAAGTTTCTGTTAAATGGGATTACTTAATGCGCAATGCCTATGCATAAGACTGAATATGCTACCGAAAGTATATGCAAACAGAAATGAAATAATTTGTGTATAGTGGCAAGAAATAAATCATGAATGTTATAATTCAAAATTCCTACTTTCAAATTAAGGTTAAATGTAAAAAACGTTTTTTTTTCAGAAATGCACACGATAGTCACAAAGATATAAAATCGGGAAGTTGTAAGCATATAGCATCCTTTTCCTTTGAAAAGACTGAACGGAATGTGTTGCCACCATCAGAAATCTGGGAAACTGGGGTAGTTTTCTCAGCTTACTACTAGTTTCGGTATCATGCTTCAGATAGTCTGCCGTAGAAAATTGCTGGGAAATTGCAGCATAAACTATCTGGAATAAATCTCTTCTATTTCATTGTTACTTTATTTTAAAAAATCGGTAGATTTCACTTATCCAATTTCATGGCTTATTATGAACCTCAATTATTCATAAACATTTATACTGTTTTTTTATGCAGATAAGAAGTGATAGAGAAGCCTCATAAGGTCTCATAGAGGCATGAGTAGAAAAGGATTCTTTGGTATTCTTATCTTGAAAATTTAAATAATACTTTTGATAGAGTTTTAAACTGTAATCGAACATGCGCAATTGGAATCCCGAAATTATGAAATTCGAATTTGTTAGCCCAAAAGAACTATTAATTTCGTTTTAGTATTTTGCTTTGAAAACTTTAAATGTCCGTTTAACTTTACAAATTGTGGCTACCAAATATTATCGCCCTATGTTATATTTAAAGAAATTAAGTAATGAATAAGCTGCATAAATGTATGTATGTTTGCCGCACTGTGATAAAGCAACGGTACCTACAGCCATCAAATTTTGAATAACGTAATCCTCCACCGAATATGGACATCTAGAAGCCTTAATTTGGAATTTGTTTTATTATCGATTTCATACTTTGTAACACTTTAACGAATTTTTGATTAAAAAACTGAATGATTTCAAAGCGAGCAATGGCGACACTTTAAGAAGAAAAAAAAATTATCCCCAGCACGCGAGACTGTGTATCGAAAATTCTAAAGATATGTTCTTTTTAAGTTATTTTGTGATATTGCTGTTGAGTTCAATTTTATGGTTTAAGAGCGAAGACTATGTTATTTAATAGATAAAAGTAACACAGAAAACGTTAAAAAAAGGGCTGTTTGGTAGTAATATAAAATCTAAAAAACTTTCAGATTTTTCTTTCTTTCCTTTTTTATTATTTATTTCATATTTTTCGAACTTTAATGAATTATTGATTATCAAACTCAAGGATTTGAAAACTAGCAGTGGCAACTCTGCACGATAAAAACTTTTTTATCTCCAGCACTCGAGATTGTTGCCATTCGAAAAAATGTAAGATACATTTTATTATTTTAACTTAAAATTTGGGTCTATGAAAGAAATGCGTTCCCGAAGATTTCAGATATGATATGATGATATCTGATACTTTTAAACATATAATGGTATGATACTTTTAAATTTATAATGGGTGGTTATTGAGTAAAAGCTAAGCAATTTAAAAGTAATGCATTTCTTAAGACTATTTTTTTCTGCTTTTTTATGCGATTGATTCAAATAAAGATGTATTAAAACGAGATATCTAATTGGAAATATTGGATATATTTATTAAATGAGACTCGATGGACTCATTGAAATCCTCATATATTTTTTTTCTTTATGATAACAATACTGAGCCACTGGCCAAGCGAGCGACTAGTCCTTAAAGAGATAATATAAGGAATATAAAAATACTTATGACAACCTGTAACACTCTATCGCGAATTCTAAAAGTATATGCTTTTAAAATTTATGATTTTGCTCTTGAATCGAAATTTTATGTGGCACAAGTGCGAAGAACATGATAGTTAATAAACAAAGTTAAGCACAAAAAGTCAATAATAAAAAGACAAATATATATATCTAAGCCATCTTTTTAAGTATACTGAAGATTGATATGATGAACTGAGAAAAAAAAAAGGGGGGAGTAGAAAAACGTATGGCAACATTTAGGACTTACCGGCCAAAGTAAATGTAGGCTGCTATTTAAACATTTTGCGAAATTGCTGTTGAACTGTAAGTGGCAAAAGGGAGAAAACGGATGCTTGACGTATAGCTAAAAAAGACAAATAATAATAATAATAGTCTCAAAAAAAATTTAAAAAAATATCTGCCCAAATGGGCTTTATTATTATTATTATTATTTACAGGTACACTGCGCAAAAAAAGGGGGGCAGTTCTATATCTCCCTTTCTATTGGGCCGGTTGACGAAATCGAACTTGCGTTTTTCATGTCTCGAAAGCGCGACTTAGAATATGTATTAGATTTATATATAGCATTGTTCTAATTTAGGTATTTAGATACAAAATCGGACTTTTTCTGAAATGAAATGCCAATTTTATTTTTCCATATTTCGATTCTATGACTCAAATTAAGCCACAGTGCAAAGTTTTGTAAAAATCGCACGAGTAGTTTTTAAAAAACTGGCTCTCAAAATTTTAGCTTCTCCGTGTGTATTGAATTTGGTGTATATTTATTAATATTTCTTTTGTATTAGACTTATTTGATTCTTCCTTTCACACTTCGAAATTTCGATTTATTCCAAATAAAATTCGCCAATTTTTTATGACTTATTTTTAAAATTTGTATTTTTTAATAATTTTTATAAAATTTTCGAAAAAAAATTTGAATTACGACTTACAAATTTTTACCGTCATCTTAAAGTAGATGCATTTCTAAGCATGCCTGCAAAAAATTAGAGATTTTATTCAAAATTTCCTAAGATATACGTGAATTTACATTTTGGAGCGTTTTGAAATTTGACGTATTTATTATAAGCGATAATAATGAAAATGTGGTTTACACAGTTTGCTAAAATTATTTGAAAGTATGAACGATGACTTTTTTTCGCTCGTAGACAATGAAAAAAAAGGAAAAGAAAATAGGTCGCTATAAATTAAGAAGTTCGCCAAGCTAATTATTCTTGGCGCAACCTGAAAAAAATGCGCCAAGATAAATTTTTGAATTTCTCCATAAATTTCGCACCAAATTTTACAAAATTTAGTATTTAGGTGTAAATTGAGTCATAGAATGGAAATATGGAAAAACATTGGTATGTCATTTCAGAAAAAGTCCGATTTTGTGTTAAAATACCTATATTAGAACAATGCTATATATAAATCTAATATATATCCTAAGTCGCGCTTTCGAGACATGAAAGATGCAATATTAATTTCTTCAAACGGCGCAGTAGAACGGGAGCTATAGAACTGTGCCCCCCTTTTTTTGGAGACGTTTAGAGAGCATTTGGGGGTAATGCTACATTGGGCTAAAAATATTTAAAAACGGCATATCTTTAGAATTTCCGACAGACAGTCTCCCGCGCTAGAGATAATTTTTTTTTATTCCATACAGTGTTGCAATTGCTACCTTCGAAAATGTTGAGTTTTTTAATCAAAAATTCGTTAAAGTTTTACAAAGTATGAAGTAGACAATAAAACAAATTGCAAATTCGGGCTTTCAGGTGCCCATGTTCGGGTGGAGGACTACGCTTTTCAAAATTTGATGACTCTAGGTACCGTTGTTTTTTTCCCAGTGCGAGAAGCATATATAAATTCACGTAGATTGTTCATCATTTAGTTTCTTTAAAAATACTACAAGGCAATAATATTTGGTGGCAGCAATTTGAAAAGTCTTTCGAACAATGCCATTTCGAGACTAATAGCCCTTCTGGGTTAAAGCCCATTTGGGCTAATAATAATTATTGATTAGTAGGAGTGAGTGCAAGAGCAGACTGGTAAATTACGGCAGTGAAAGCATAAAAAAACTTCCCGAAGCTCTTTTGAACGACCGTTAAAATGTGAAACCTTAAGTTTTTTTACTACTATTTTTTTAACGAATGTAGAAAAATTAATTGGTATTATTAAGGAAACTAATATCAAAACTTAGTTACTTCTAATTTCTACAGTGAATGTAAAGTTAAAATTTTAAAGTTGTAAGGTATTTTAATTAACCATTTCTGTATGCTGTTGAATGCGTCCAAAGCAAAATCGGGTGATTAGAGTAAAGTTTTGCAGTAACACAAAGACTGCTATGTACTACACACATTTATTTTTTTCCAGATTTATTCACATTTATACATAATTTTTTATTATTTTGATTATTTCTTTGCTCATACCATTTTACATATTAAAAGAAAACGCAGAAAAATAAGAGGTAATTTATCAGTTTTAAAATTAAGATTAAGAGAATAAATTTCATTGATTGAACTTCATAAAGTTTTGTGATTAAGAGAATAAACTTCGTTGATTGAACTTCATAGAGTTTTGAAATTAAGAGAATAAATTTTATTGATAGAACTTTATAGGATTTTGAGATTAAGAGGTTGAACTTCATTCACCAATAAAAGCTTAGTTTCAAAATTTGGCAACAGCAGGTAAAATCGAACGTTACATTTTATTTCTTCAATTTTTCAGCTTCTTTAATAGATTATGATGATACGTTAATAAGTTATATCCGAAATAAAGTAAAGAATTATTTATTTCTTTGTTATTTTCATCAGAAACCTTTTACTTACTAATTGTTAAAAACTAAAATATTTCCTATAAAATTAACTGGATCTAATATAAATTGTTTTTGTGGCTTAATAGTTTTTAAAATATTAATGAATGGATAAAAAATGAATAAATAAAATTAGTTGTTTGTTCGAACTTGATTTTGTTTTTCTTTTCCTAATATTTCAGATTTACATTGTTAACTGGGATATGCTCTTAATTGGGATAAATGTAATGTAACAACTGTAAACTGTAATCGGAAGGGAAAACAATATGGAAAGGTAGGTTATTTGAATATGACAAAGCACGCAAGCAAAGTACATTGATATATAGTAGCCTAAGGGAAGAATTGAGGAATTCTTAAGAGAAACTGGCATGGGGAAAAAAACACGAAAATTAACCATGCAGTCAGTCCGTTTCTTTAAAATTGAGCTCGAACACCCAATACTCAGTGGTCTTAAATGGCCTACCAACGTTGAGAAACAGTATAGAAAGAAAATGAACTCAGATTCAAATCAATTAAAGTAAAGAATTTTATGTTTACCTAAAGAGGCGTTAGCCCTGAAGGGCTATTAATCCCGAAAGGCATTTTGCGTCGAATCAGTAAAATCATTGAATCACTTTTTAAATTATTGCCACCAAATATTTTAGCCATGTATTATATCTAAAGAAAATTAAATAATGAAAAATATAGATGAATGTATGCACTGTGAAAAAACGACAGTGTACCTATAGCCATCAAATTTTGAATAACGTAATCCTCCACCCGAATATGGGGCAACTGGAAGGCCAAATCTGTTTATTATCTATTTCATATTTTGTAAAACTTTAACGAATTTTTTATTAAGAAACTCAACGATTTCAAAGCAAACAGTAGCAATACTATGCGGAATAAAACATTTTTATCTCCAGCTCGCAAGACTCTTTCTATCGAAAATTCTAAAGTTATGTTGCTTTTAAGTACTTTTAGCCCAAAGAAGCGTTAGTGTAAATGCTCTCGAAAGATGTATGTGTGTGTAGATGGGAAAAAAGATTCCCCATTTGGGGCGTAATATAAAATCAGAAAGCTTTCATATTTTATAAAATCTAAAATAAACTGAAATGAATCTGAAATAAACATGAAATCTGGTAATCCACATTCAGTAAACGCAGACTAATCTCAGTTATTACTAATTACTAGCTGAACCCGTTAAATTATATTAGTTGTATTCATTAAAATCTTTCATTAAATTCATTAAATCATCCTTCTCTCTATATATGTCATGTTTAGAATACGCAGATGAAGGGATCCAGTACTTTTTAGCATCTTTCAATATTTGTTATGGCTGAGAAGACCGTATTGGCTGAGGACAGGTCTGAGTGGACAGGCATGATGATGCATTTAGCACAACTGAGCTTGAAGTATCACAATCTTTATTTTTTACTCATATCAAATCATCCTTTTGTCGATAAAATAATTTTTAAAACCATAGATGATTACAATAATTTCCATGTACACGGGTTTTTAAAGTACGAAGTCATCTTAAGGAAGTAAGCTGTAGCAGAGAAGCGTCTTGCCAGCAGGAGAACTTACCCGAAAGAGAACGCTGCAATTCAAAGGAAGAAGGGGGAAGTCAATAGTTTCAGTTCGAGTTAGAAAAAGTTTTTACAATTATTTGATTGGGCAAGAGGTATCTGCATTAAAACCTTACTTAACATGGAAAGATCTCGAATTTGAGAGAACAGATGAATTTAGAGGGAGAGCACCAAATCTAAATGTTAATTTTGAGATCGCCAATTATTTTTTTAAAGCAGCTATCTTATTTGTTTATACCTCACACACACATATATATCTATAAAAAAGAGTGTCCGTTTGTTTGTTTGTAGGTATGTTATAGAAATCTATATTTTTATAACGACCTTAATGAAACTGTGCATATTTTACCGCCAAAGCAAGAGGAAGGTCATTGTCTACATAAGATTTCCAAAATCCACCCACAGAGTCTACACTTAGGGCTTATTTATTAGAACGTCGCTCTCACGACACATATCTTAGGTTCACTTTACGGTTGTTGCGTTCCAGTTATCAGTTCTTACCAAAACAGTTAGATGGCACGGTGTTCGTTAGTCATTAGAACAGTGTAGAACCTTTAAAGCAGAATTTAAGCACGCTCGCAGGTTTTCGAGAATTTCGAAAACGGTGAAGAAAACTGTCCAAAGTGGATGGTGGTTTTTCAAAAGCTCATTTCCGAAGACATAACAAAGCAAGTATCAGTTCCTATTAATATCGTTATATGGCGCCATGTTAGTTCTACGCTGTTCCACAGTTTTATTAGAGCTTTGTAATACTTCGCATAGCTTACTTTGAAAGAAAATAGGGAGAAAAATCCCTATCTACCTGAGATTTTCGTTTTTCCCGTAAATGATGCCTCTTCACTCTGCTTTAAACCCAGGCTACGTGGAGTATTTTAGCTAGTTTTAAATAATTGGAAATGTCGCGAAATTTTATTTTTCTTCTCCTTTTTCATTCGAACCAAACGCTGATATTGGCTTAAAAAATTAAGTTCGCATGCCATAATAAATCCTTTTAAGGATCTAGTTTATCATCAAGCCCACCAGCGGCAGAGCGGTAAAGTCGCTGAACACCGGTAGTTCAGTCCGAGGTTCGAATCCTGCGCATGAGCTGGCCGCATAGGCGTTTTCGTGTTTTTCTCCATGTGTAACGTGTATACCAGCCAGTTTCTCTTAAAGTCCTCCACGAAGGTATCCCTCCCTTTAGGCAGATAGCTCTCGAGACTTTGCCGCCACCACATACACCAACACTAGTTTGATATTACTATAATGTAGAAACAGCTGAACACATTAGGGGAATTGAATAGGGTCTGTGAGTTCGATTCCTGCTCAGATTGGCAGCTTGGCATTTTTATTCTTTAATGTTGAGTATAAAATAAATGCCAGGTAATTCCTTTTTAGAAAAGCGTCTATAAAGAAACTCTTCTTTAGGCACATATCTTCTTATGTGCTTTGCTGTAATCAGTTACGTAACTGTCTACCACTGAGTTACTTATTTTTGAAGAAAAGAAGAATTATAAAAATTCGGAAAGCATATTATGCATAGATAGCATAAAGATAAATACTTATACATTTTCACTTAAGGAAAATAGTGCCAACGTATTTCATTCACAAAGGAAATTCTAACTTTTCAGCCAAAAAAACTGCTTCTTTTAAATTAAAAACGAAATGATAATACCATCTTTAAATTGCCTTTAAATTATGCAGCATCATTTCCAAATTTATTTCGTATTCATATTCATAAACATAACAGCTGAAAATATTCGTCGCATCTTATCAATGTCCGTTGATAATAATCAGCATGTACAAATTTTCAAATCTAAATCATTTTCATACTAACAAGCAAGGTTTTTCGTGTCGAATGTACCAACACTAGAGACCCAATATCACAACTTCACAACTAGAGCCGCAAATCATCCTAATTTCAGAGCAGTAGGGCTGGGATTCGGAAAATAAACAAGTAATGTCAAATAATACTGATGTTGGTTTTTATTCTTCCACTCTTTATTCAGGTCACGTCCTCCCGGCATTCATTACTCGCAGTATCCCACCTTTCAGTGTCACTAGGCTCCACCCACCACTTGTCATTGGTTTGGCGGAAGCGTGACTTGTCACTGCGATTACTAGCAGAAATCCTTTGAGGCGTTCCATACCTGACGTCACTCATCCATCATTTTTTGCTGGGAAACGGCTTTCTTCTGGACGTCTCCTTTTACTGGCAATAAACAGCTGTATTCATAGCATTAATTATATACTAATACATGCAGCATAGACGGCTGCGGCGATCTAAGATATGAAAGCTTATGAGATCATTATGTGCAAAGTCATAAATATATTAGGGAACATTCAGGGGAAGGAGAATGGTATCTCTTAATTAAGAAATATTGTACGTTTCAGGCGTTATTGAAAGATATAATCGCAGGTGTTTCGAAATCTTGAGTACTAATTTAGAACATAAATATGATTTTAGGATTTCAGTGGCTACAGATGGCAACCAAATCTTGACTGAGCTTAAGACCTATAAAGCCAAGAACTAGGTCCAAATTTTCCGATTGTGCTAAGTTGTCTTATAATTGTGAAAAGGAATCGAATATTTTTTTTCCGATTGTAAACACTAAGTAATAAGGATTCAAGGAGGTCTCAAAAGCAATCCTAAGACCCCATACTGTTTCAACCGGGTACTGTGTATCATATCTCACTGTGTATTATATCGCATGTGTATCATACAGAAAACTCATTTGATTCTATTTATCTCAACAAAATAGATCATCTGTAAACTGAATTTTAGCCAAATAGTTTCATAATTTTAAATCCAAATTTGCTGATGCATTTTCGCATCTGAGAAACTGAAAAAAATAGACATATGAAAAGAAGGTACCACAATTTTGATATTTCGTTGATAAATTACAATAAGAGTACTTGAATTATCTCATTTTCCTCTAGATTAAAGCAACTCAGATCCGTAGCACATCTAGAAAGTAGTAACCATTTAATGATGATGGAAAGCATGAAGTTATTTAATTAAAATCCTTTCATTTTGTAATGCATACCTAGGTTATTATTCCCCGAAAGAACACATTTCATTAAACATTTCAAATTCTAGAAGACAAAATTTTTATAAATTTTAGCAGAAATTACTATAACCAGTCGATTGACAATTGCAATAATGTTTGAAAGAGATCTTTTCTCTCAGCAAAGAGATTTTCTCGGCAATTGTCCTTTAATTTTATAATCAGGCATTAATCGTAGGGGACGTTGACTGAGTTATAGACTAGGTGCTTCCAAACATCCCACCAAAAATTCTGAAGCAACTATTGTAAAGATGCGGCAGTATATTGGTGAGCATTGTTATGAAAGATAATTAGCTTTTTCAGCGAAAATCACTTTTCTGATACGAAAAATTGCAAAGTTGGAAAAGTAAATGCATTTTTCAATAGAGTGATTGCGAAAATATGTGGTTAGGGAATACAAAATCTGTGTTCGGATACTATTATGGCTTCGATGCCATGGATGTCCTGAGCTCTATATTTCTAAAGCAAAAACTTGTAACCAAATGGGTACTGTATTCTGGACGTGTATTGTATTATAAAATAGAATTAAATTCTAAGTCTGAAGTTGATTTCAAATGTGTAGAGTTTCACTTGAAACCAGCTTCAAATTATAGTTGAATCCTGGCCGTTTTACGAATCTTGTTTGTATCGTGCAATTCAAAATATGAAAGAAGGTGTAAGACGGGGCAAGGCAGCAAAGCATAACTCACTTCCGAAAGCTCATTATCTCACTCTTCACATGAATAGGCATTTAACAATGAACTACTGAAATTATTTTGCAAAGTTGAACATACAGTAGTCTTCTGCCTTTAAGTAGTTACGTTTGGAAAATAAAAAAGAAAGTAAAATTTCTTGACTAAAAAGTCTCGAACAGAAGATAAATTTTCTTCATCTAAGTAAATAATGTTTGATGAACAATTTTGATGGCATTCTACCTAAGTTCGCTTCCAGGTGTTGAAGGAAACTATAACATAGAGACTTACGCATAACGTAAATATGAACTAGCTTATTTGGTTGGTTCTTTAAAGAGGTAGCTCTCAGTTTAGGTTTCTAGTTCTGGAATACATCCACTAGCAATCTAAGCGGAAAGTTTCCAAACAAAGTTGGTCAACAGTACTGAAGAGACAGCAAGAGAAGAGCTCAAAGTACGTAATGCGTTACCTAATCTTAGACAGCTATGAAAAAAATGTCATAATAATGAATTTTTTGTTCGGCCGCTGGTGGGCCCTTTGGGCCTCTATTACTCGTCTCAATCCTTATGACAGAATGCTTCAATTGGCTTAGGAGTTTCTCGTTTTTCCCACGTGTCTCGTGAATGCGAGCTAGTCTCACCTAAGAAACACTTCATAAAGGCAGTAGTCTAAGGTATAGTGTTTCCGAGTGCTTTGACTTCGTAACAAAATTACCCTCAAAACAGCAAATTGTTTAGATTACTACAAAGTTCTATCTGAAAGAACCTTACGGAAACTTACGGACTGCATATTATGAATATGTGATACTACGTTATCATAATATATTGAGGGCTTCACTTATTTAGGGACCAAGTTACTTATTGCCTTTCCCCCTCCACTTTCTGAAAACACAACGATCGGCAAAACTGTCAGAGATTCTTTTATGCATCCATTTAACAGTTTTTTCGCCATTTCTAATGTTCGCTATAATAGCAGTAGGTAGCATCTTACGGCAATGTGTTGAGGGTTTTCTAAGCAATTACAGTACCCCTATTGTAATTCACGAGAGAAATTCATTTTCTTTCCCACTTTCTAGAACCCGCAAAAATATCATTCCATGACAAATTTGTTGTGTTCCCAAAGAAGTTTTGCTGTCTATAGGACACTTAAGTTGATGCGAAACACTGGAAAAAATTCTCCAGAGATTCATCAATTTTAAAGGACTGGTATGATCAGGTGGTAGACCGTATATCGTTTGTTTGAATGACTGGTTGTCTCGGCCGACAAAGTACTTAGCAGTCAGTGTATTAACCAAACAACAAGAAGAAAAAACTGCTTATCATACTCCAGAATTAAGTTATTATATGCGTTAAGAGATATGAAAACATCATGCGTATTCTTGATGAAATTCATTCTTGTATCACATGTGTATCACGTAGAAACAGCCAATTTCGAATGAAGAATAAAAACAGAATTTTCATCATAGCAGATGGGTTATCTCACAGTAGGGGAGGGGGGAATATGAGTGCCATGCGCTTTAGATTTTTTTGCCTATGGGGGAAAAATGGCAGCAAAATCTGCTTAAAATGCGCAGCAATAAATTAAAATTTCTGCTTGAAATGCACTTCCTCCAGATCTTCAAGAAAGCAGAAATTTTCGTTTTCATAATGCATAATTCCATTATCGGAATATTTTGTTTTCACATTATAAGCTCATAGACTCATACATTTCTTAAAAATCATTGATTTTTTCCCCCTTTTACATCTTCCTTTACAAATTGCATCGATCAATTACTGCTAAATTTTGACAGCAGAATGTCGTGATGGCGTGACAGTTGAACAATAGCAAATAATACCAGCAAATAATTTTTGAAAAATGCACGAGGCATTCAAGGATCATGAATAACAGTCCCGAATATGATATATACTGCAAACGATTATTAATCGCGTAATATGTTTATGCTTGTAAAATATTCTCTTAGCATAAAATACTGCATTAGGTTTTGGAAACATCAAATTAAAAAACTCTTTATATTTGCTTTAGAACAACCTAGTTAAATTACTATTTTTCTAGATCATGGTATCACAGATATTATGCGATATACTTGATACATGAAGAGTACGTGAATTTACAATGTACGTCCAGAAAGTAAGTTCCGTTTGGTAATAAAAGTAAATTGTGTACAGCTACAGAAAAGTTATTTATTGCACAAAATTCAACAACTCTTAAACTACTTTTCCACATAACTGCCGAAATATTGCAGGCATTTGTCATAGCGTGGCACAAGTTTTTGTATACCTTCTTCATAGAAATTTGCCGCCTGTGTCTTCAACCAGTTGGAAACAGTTTCTTTCAGCTCGTCGTCATTGTTAAAGTGTTGACCGCCAAGGAAAGACTTAAGATGTAAGAACAGATGAAAGTCGCTAGGAGCGAGGTCAGGGCTGTACGGAGGATGGTCAAACACGTCCCAGCCAAATCCCTGTAGGAGGTTTTTCGTCACATTTGCAGTGTGTGGTCGTGCGTTGTCGTGAAGAAAAACAACACCTTTTGACAGCAATCCTCGGCGCTTATTCTGAATTGCACGGCGCAATTTCCGAAGTGTCTCGCAATAAGCATCTGCTCTGATTGTTTGACCACGCGGTAAGAAATTAATGAGTAAGATGCCTTTCCAGTCCCAGAACACTGTGCACATCATTTTTCGAGGTGTCAAGATTTGCTTCGGCTTAACCTTTGCTGGGGATGAAGTGTGCCTCCATTCCATTGATTGCCGCTTACTTTCAGGGGTGTCGTAAGAAACCCAAGTTTCATCTCCTGTGACTATCTGTGTCAGAAATTCTTCACCGCTTTCAGCATAACGGGTCAAAAACTGAAGTGCACTACCCATCCGTTTTGTTTTGTGTTGCTCAGTAAGAATCTTTGGTACCCAACGTGAGCAAAGTTTACGAAATTTCAGTTTTTCGGTAACAATTTCATGCATTAGTGATCGTGAAATTTGGGGAAATTCCATAGCGAGAGCACTAATTGTAAACCTTCGGTTTTCATGGATCTTGTCATCAATCGCGTGAACCAGTTCTTCTGTAACCAAAGATGGACGCCCACTTCGTTCTTCATCGTGCGCATCACTACGTCCGTCATTGAACTTTCGGACCCATCTTCTCACCATTGAATCACTCATCGCTTTTGGTCCGTAAACATCGCAAATTTGCCGATAAATTTCACTAGGTTTCACTTTCCTCGCATTCAGAAAACGAATCACAGATCTGATTTCACAAGCGGCGGGATTTTCAATCAACACCGACATTGTAAACAAGCACAACAAAGCGTACGTGACTGACAGCGATCTCCAAATGGCGCGCGTTTCTTCTCCTTGATACAGAGCGTCTACTGCGCATGTGCGGAACTGCGATCGCAGAGCTGCAGCGGAGATAAATTGAAACGGAACTTACTTTCTGGACGTGCCTCGTAGAATGAATCAAAATAATCTTTGTGATATTAATGATCACAGCAAAAGGTTAGGATAACAATGGATAATAATAGTCTAAAAAAGAAGTTTTCTTAGGAAATTTGCTAATTCTCTACGAATTTGCTGTTTGTAGCATCGCAAATACCCAGTTCTGTCCCCACTTTCTCTAACGCTGTCATGCTCATAAGAAAAGTAATGTGTTACTTCAGTTTTACCAAACCTCAAGGCAGAGGCGACACTAACGTTAGGTTCTGCAGAAGAATTGTCATTGCAATAAATCAAGGATTGCGGTTGCCAGATTAATGCTTGTCGACAATTACATAGCTGATTCATCTATGCGCAGTTGCAAATTGAGATAATCTGGCCCAT
>KK122165.1:504438-517002 GCA_000611955.2 Stegodyphus mimosarum
GACCTCATCTAGTTGCTTTGGTATTTAATGGAACTGCAACAACACATTACTGCTGCTGTCATTTAATGAGGAATACCATACATCTCTAGAATGGGCATAGGCTGAGCTGGGTTCTAAAATATATCTTTACTGTATCAAGAATGGGCGGATGCATAGAAAGTTTATGAGATCTATAAAAAGATGCATTATTTTTAATTATTTTATTTCTATATTTTCCCTTTATCCAATGGTGTATTAAACTCATAAGAACTTTTACGTCCGTAATAACCTACTCATGGGATAACTGATAAAATCTCAAAGCATTTTCTTAACATTGATACTGTATATGGATACAAATTAAAGTTCCATGGCATGTAATTTATTTGAAACTGTGTACATAGAATAATAAAGGTGCCTCGTATAATAAAGGTAGTGCTTTTCCACAATCGCGCTTACTCTGTGAGTGGCTTTTTTCAAATACATTTGTAAAAAAGTAAATTTAATTCGTTTTCAGGGCCCCTTTCTAGAATTGCTAAGCATGGTAGGAAATTTCCAAAGAATTATTAAAAACAGCACCGGTTTAGTTAATGTTAGGAATTTAGTAATTTTTAATTAAAAGTAGTTGCAGGTAATCTTACAGTTCTGTATTTCAGTTTAGATGTCTTGCAAATCTGCCTGTAGTTTCTAAGTTTCAAGAAATTGCCTAAAACGGCTCTACTTTACTTCAAGGTTGGTCTCAAAGCAGTGCATAGCATTGTCAATGAATAGACCAGAAATTCGATCCGTTTATTAGGTGACACTGCTTGACTGTGACCTCGATCTCTTCTCTTTTTTTAACTAGATAAATTTGTGCTTTAAAAATGCACAACCAGCCTAATTTCCGCTTCTGCAAGAGATTTTCGAGAGATTCAATGAGCATGAAACCTTAGCGTCTTTTACAGTCTTTCTCAGCAGAAGAATGAAGAATGTTTCATCTGAACATTTTCAAGCTTTTGATCCATCAGGATGGCATGCAATTCTTAAACAGCAGTGGTAATTAAAACATAAAAATAAAAATAAAAAAAAAATAGCCTCGCGTTTTTGTGTGACTCGTGCGTATTTTGATGTGGCACCGGTTTCATTATGTGGGGCATTTTTCCAAAAAAGTACACATTCAGTTCGCATTTGAGGCTCCACTGTATTGCTACTGTACTAAAAATTGTATTCACAAAATACTTTCCAGTGTGTAGCCACTGGAATATGGTTGCAAGATTTTGTGCAAATTTGTATTTGAAATACATATATTTTCGACATGACTACGCTTGCACCAATTGACGAGAGGAAAATTAGTGAAAATTCGTTCAAATTTATATCACTGAGTTAGAATATTAACATGAAGTAAAAAATAATTGAACCTAAGGATAGGTGTTAATGATTTTTGTTTAAGAACAAAAATTTGCTCATTTAGCAACAATAATTCCTTCACGTGTGGAGTCAAAATTAGTAAATATTTAACAACTATTTTGCAATGTCCTTCGGACAACAGACTACATCAAAAACTGCTTTTGCATCAAAAGTAGCCCGTAATATTGTCTGTGTAGTTATAATATGTATTTGCCTAGTGAATTAATGGTAACTAATTCATTTTTACAAAAAGCAAAAATACGATAGTCCTTTTTAATCATAAAAATTATGCAAATTTGTTCACAGAATTGAATTGTATTTCTCTACTCAAAAACTGTGTGTTAAAACAAAAGATAAAAAAAGAAAACATTAATCCGATAAATTCGGATTAAGGTAAGATAATTCCGATGTTAAGGATTCATAATCTCCAGTCAAATTTTGTCAAGATAGTAAATGATTCTCATTTTCCAAACTCAGCTTTCCCATTTGAATAAGCTTAACCAAATTTTACAAGGCTGTACATAAGTGATACACGTTTTCTTCGTGAAAAACAGATTCGTGCTTTTATTTTGATGCATTCTTTTACCCATTCTGAAAATTAAAAACGAATCTAACAGCAATTATGCTTTTTATCTTTATAGAGCTTCTTTATCTATTAAATAACACTTCGTCAAGAAAACAAAAATTACCTTAGCGTAAGCATAGGAGTATGAAGATAATTCTGCTTGCGTTTCTGTTGCGATAGACATCAATCAGTCGCCAATTACTGACTACACTTGTAATCTCTGTCAATATAAAATCCATGCTACAATGAAAAAGCAATTCTGTACTTCATAGTGTAACAGCATAAAGCTTTCATACAACAGCTTGGCTCTCCTTCTGACTTGAAATCAAGGGATCAGTAGTTGATTAATAGCTTTCTGTCTTATTCTCATAGGAGTGGCATTGTGATTAATTTTCTATTTTTCATGTGAATTGAGAAGAAGGAAATTTAGGATTATTTTATTTATCACTTCAATTGTTTGATAACAATAGTTTTATGCAAATATTTGTTTATGATGGCTTAGATCATGGATGAAATTTTTTTTTCCTTCCTTTTTTTTTCTTTTTTTTTTTTAAATAAAGGTTCATGAATTAGATATTTTTACGCTTTGGAGACCAAAAGGTAAATCTTTATATCTGCAGTCATTATGCAAAATGTAAATTTTATCTTGTTGAGCGAAGTAGACTTCCCTTCCCACTAGAGGTCTATATCACGAGGGAACTGAATATGTCTGGGGATTTATCATTGATTAAATTCTAAGCACGATAAATGAAACTACGTCCACTTTATTGCAAAATAGTAGGTAAATTAGAAATTTCTTAATCGTATTTTTAAAATGATATGGATATTCTATTCCTTACAAAACTGTACATGAAATTTAATAAAGTAATATTTTAACAGTTTAAAAAACAAATTAATCAACAACAAAAAAAAGTTAAAAATTGTAAGAACACTATTTTTCTCCACAGAAATCAAAACTTAGAACTGCAGTTTGTATATTTGTGTGTCAAAATTATACCTTCTAACTTTAAGTTTGAAATTTTATTGTGCTAGGGAATTCCAATTTAATGAATTCTGTAAGATCATAGAATGTTATCATAAAGGACATAAATGGGGTTAGAAAACAAGTTTTTTTCTGCTCAAAAATTTATAAAATTTATAAAGCAATTGCTACAAATTTGAGTTTGCAGCATTCTTCAGTTTTCTATATTGTAAAGTGTTTCGAAGAAGAAACCGGATTCGCAAGTAAAAAAGGCCTAATTTGCAAGATGTCTTCTCTTTTGTGCATTCCAGGGTAGTTAAACTGATAGTCTTATCTTACCAGGAAAACGTTTCAAGTTGAAGTGAGAAACTTCTCTCTGGCTAAGGAGTACTTTCTTTTTGGAGTACTCAAGGATCCTTTTGGACCTCTCTCGCATATCCACAGTAAAACATGCTAATGACACGATTGATTTAAGCAAGTCGAGGTATCCTCAACATGTCGTTTGTAGATTACAAATTGGATTGAATATTTCTTCAGATTGGGGCAAGATATGGGAAGTCAACTTCAACACATAATTTTACGTTGCAGAAGAAGAATGACCCAGCAAGATTAGATGTTAAATTCAATGGAAGCTCTCATTCAGTTTGCTCTGATACGAAAGTTTGTTTGGTTTATTTGATTATGACAAAGCACTCGAGGGCTATCTGCCTGAGGGGAGGGATGTCTTCGTGAAGGACTTTGTAAGGTAAACTGGCTCGTATACACGTTACACATGGGAGAAACCACGAAAACGCCCATGCAGCCTGCTCATTCATCAAAACTCGATCCCCGGACAGAATTACTAGTGTTCAGCAACTTTAACCACTCTGCCGCTAGTGGGCTCCTAATAATGCATAAGTGGTTTTGATTAGTATTTACGTTACACATGGGTAAACCACAGAACTCTTGAGATCTCTGAGGGTCCAACGAGATAGGGCAGAAAAATTTCGACTAGTAATGAATATGAAACATTTCAAATTTACTATGCAGTCAACGATTGACGATCAAACCACTCGTGAGCAAACTACAATTTTTGGGGAGTTATTATTGTTCAAAAGTTTATCTCTCGGAAATTACCCCGGAATAAAGCTTAGGAGAAATGTACCTTCCCTGATGTCGATACAAAATTATCAGCCATAAAATGATTCGTATACTACAGGATCTAGAAAGCGTAATATTCAGATTACTGAATTAATGTAGTACCTCTAATTAATGCTTGTTACAGGGGAAAATTATAACTTTTACAAAATTGCTGAATGTGAAAAATTTCACTGAAAATTTGGGTTGGTTCAGAAAACTGAAAACCAGAAACAGCCCTGTGTACCAAACGAGACAGAAGAATGTCTGGTGATGTGTGTGGGTAGGGGAAAAAAGAAGTTCACCCAAACTTTTTGAAGATTATATCTCACATACTTTCACTGCTGAGTGAATATATACGATTATTTTTATTATTACTAAAAAAGTGAACACCTTTTAACTTATGACAAAAGATAGAAAACTTATCAAGTAGCTCAGACTAGTTTTCTTCAGAAATTATAACTGTCTAACGTTTTTTGCCTGTTACTGTTGGTACTGTTGGAAATTCCGCATGTTTCTGTGCAGTGCTGAAGAGAATGAAAAGTGCACTGCTATATAATCTCGTAGTGCCGCCCCGATGGTATAGTGGTTAGGAGAGCTGACTGCGATACCAAAGGGCTCGGGTTCAAATCCCGGACAAGGCATAGTTGTAAGTGTCCGTCCCTTCATAGGAGGCAAGGTGGTCCACCTATTATAGGTGCCTTCATAATAAAATGACCACCATGTCTGGCCTTAGTAGTGGCCCAAGTCGAAGTCGGCTGAGGGCCGGCCTTTGGAAAACAAAAAATAATCCCGCAATAAAAACCAAGGCTATGCTTCGTCCTCGTTATTGACCTTGTGGCTAATCTCGATGTGGCTATACCCGTAGTTTCCTCTGTCATGGGCATTGGTAAGTCGGTCCAGGGCTTGAATCCTGGCGAACGGGCTAGTTGTATGGATGTTTTCGTGGTTTTCCTCATATGTAACGTGTATTCGAGCCAGTTTCTCTTAAAATGTCCTCCACAGCGGCATCCTTAGGCAGGTAGCTCTCGAGTGCTTTGCTATAATCAAAACAAACCAAACAAAACTCTCCTTCATGGCCCGAAGCTGGGAGACATTGCTGTAGTTATCGAAGATAGGATCTGAAATAGGAATCTAGCAGGATGAGATTCAATTCCCAGAAGGTACTACTATCTAATGCATAGATTCATAGTCAAATACCTGACCGGCGGATATAATGTTAAAGTAGACTCGATATGACGCAGAAGTTATCATTGTCAGGTTATCACATCTTAGGTTTTTTTGGTTTTTCTTAGTTATAAAGGCCTCAAACCATATCTGGTGATTTTAGATTTGAGCTAAGATCTCAACTGTAATCTCGCCAAGCTCATGAAGCGCGAACGTAAAAATGAACAGCGCATTGTATAATAATAACAATAATACTCCCATGTCGTTTCCTAAGAATAATTTTAAGAATCCTTATCCGTATAATTATTATTTTATAGCATCTAATTGATCCAGTCAACAGCAGCACTTTTACATATGTTAAGCTGTTTGTTACACCGCTTCATGGACATCAACTCCTTTACCCAAGAATACATAAATCTAATAGCACTGAGGAACGACTTTCCAGAACCGCTGAACCAAACGGAGGCCCTTCTTCTTTTTGCAATTTTTAACACTGCACCTCCAAATGGTTTCGGCGTTAATATAAGGTTTCATGCTGTGGCCATTTTCTCATACTAGTTTGTCAGGTAAAAGACTACTTTCTTGAAAAAAATTATATGACATCCACCTCATTACTTGGTAAATTAAATATTGTTAACTTTATATTCACATAAAAAATCAATGAATACATTTTTAAATAAATAAAAAAAAAATTCGAAAACCTCATCAGAAATACTGTTTAGTGTATTTTGATTACGGTAAAGCACACTAGGTCTATCTGCCTAAAGGAAGGGATGTCTTCATGGAGGACTTTCTAAGGGAAACTGGCTCGTATACATGTTACACATAAGAAAAACCACGAAAACGTCCACGAAGCCAGCCCGTTCGCAGGATTCAAACTTCGAATTGAACTACCTGTGTTTAGTGACTTTACCGCTCGGCCGCTGGTGGGCTCTTCATCAGAAATCAATAGTATAAGAACACGTAAGAGAACAAAAATGCAACGTGATATTAGCAAGGCTAATATCACGTGGCGAAGTATAAAAACACGTAGCCAGATTTTGGTCAGATACCTCAGTTGAATCGCGATTCAATTTCAGGGGCCGCTGTAGCAAAGAAGTGCCCTTTTTTCATATGTCATGGGTTGATATGCCCTGTTCGTGTATTCTGTTAAGGAAACTACCAGATGAAAGTTACATCCAGTATTGTTCTTTGGTAGGCTACCACGTTTCTTGCTACGTAACCACTCTCAACAGCTCAAACCCAACAGGCGCAAAATATCGTGGTAGATAAAGACTGCACAATATGAGTTCCGTCCAACCGGTATTGTAGTTAGCGTAGCTGACTGCCGTGCCGAAGGGTCAAAACCCGAAGAAGGCATGGATGTTTGTAAATGTATAGTGTCGGTACGGCAAGGCGCCACTTTAAATATGTGGTGAGTCCTCTGGTGTGACTTGGTGGAAAACGAGAGGGGCGTGAGACCCTCGGACCCGTCCCCCAGTGTGCTCTCCATCAAAATTGGAGGTGAACTGAGCAAAATTCACAGTCAATTGTAAGGTTATAGTTAAGTTAAATTCAGAAAAGTGTATAAGGGTGAACTGCAATAAATTTTTAAATTCAGATTGGCAGAGCTTGTTACATCTATTAATAAAAATGACAAAAGCGCAGATTGCTACTAGAGACATCTTTTCTGATTTCCAAATAGCATTGTTCTGCAACATGAAAACACAGTAATAAAATAAAACGTTTTATCCACTTAAGTACTCTCCATCGTTTAAAGAAAGTTATTTTTAGCAGCTATATTAGAAAATCCAAGTCACTGAAAATACTGAAACTTAATTGAATTCTACTGTCGTAAGTTTCATACAAAAAGAAGCCACATTGAGCAAATGATTATCCATTGCTTTAATATTATGCGAAATAATCAGTTTCTCAGATGTGTAAATGTTTCCTTTAGATTTCTTAAAGGTATAGAAAATAAGAGAGGATAACCATCCTCAAAACTAGAAAATAAAATTAAGTTTTCCTTTTGACTATACAATCAAAAACCTTTCCTATTTAGATAATATCATTTTAGAAGGTAAAACTATTTTCACATGCGCACTTTTTATGAAAAAGAACAATAATAGGAGGTAAAGAATGAAAGTTAAATAAAGATAAACAATGCCATTAGTATTTATTTACACAAGAATGAAGCTACCATATTAAAATAAATTAGTTTCTTTCCTAAATCGTAAATATGCTTTGAGTTACACCAATAGATAATAGATACGTAATGTTTTGGAAAAAATTCTGAAATTTCTTGATTTCAACATTCAGTCGAAGGAAGTACAAAGCTCTTAGAACTTAATGAAACCGAATTTTTTTTCAACTAGGCATAGTTCTTAATCGTACAAACTTTGTATGATTAATTAATCATTTGTAGCACTGTGGTTACAGATCTATGGTTAGAAACAGTGGAAAAAACTCCTTTCACAGCACGAAACTTTGAATCATATGACAATTTTCGGTCAAAATGTTTCAGTCAAAGGCAAACTGATCTGACAGACTTCACTTCACTTCTGACACAAGCTCAGACCCTTCACCCGTATCTATGGGTAAACGGTCTGAACTTGTGGCTACAATTTATTTACAACTGACATGAAAGAAATACTTTTTGAAGCTTTTATGCCTTTCGATGTTATCCAAACATCGACTAACTCTTTGCTGACCGCGTGGAACTGATAATATACCTATAGCAATTCCCTTTTTATTAATGATTTGAATGGAGCGGCCAGTTACTTGATCACAGTCACAGCGGCTGAAATCTTGGGAGATAAATAGTAAAGCATTTCTCAGCCTCTTAGAGGAAAAAAAATACCACAAACTGAGGTACATGCATCCTAATATTGTTTTGAAAATGATAGGAGAATTCTGTAAAAAAATCGTCTTAACTTGAATGCGGTTCAGAAATGCAGAGTAATGTTGAATGTGTTTTTAGGTGTGGTATGCGTTAGTAGCATGCCAGCATAATCAAACATGAGAATCATCATCACCGCTAGGGTTCTGACGAACTTTTGATTTTCATGTTGATGATCACAAATTTTTACGTGGTATTGCATTTTTGGCTCGTATAATTTGACCCTTGCCTTATCCAGCCTATGCGTGAAGTGTAAGAAATCCTTTCCTTCTCTTCAAGGGGGTTTGAGCAGCATATCATTATAACCATTTCTGCAAATATGCTTTTCCTGTTTAAAGAGCATCATGTTATATAATTTTAGATCACCGCCTCACACAAAATTGTTTTTCTTCTCCTGGGGCTTTGGACTTGGGCTTTGGACTACAACAGAAAATCTACTTGTTGTAAGTTAGGTATCGAATGAACATGTGATACAAGTGAGGAGCCCTGATTTAGTTTTATAGTGTGTGTACAGCAGTATTTTCCTTATTAAAATCCTAACCCACGTAAAAATTTAAATTTTTCTATGATCACTTTACAAAGAAAGTTCTGCTTGCTAATTATTTTATCTTCCTTATAAAAAAGTTCTGGTTCCCTAACGTCAAAAACTGGCTTGAAATTGAAAGGTCGTCCTGCCATTTAAACCTCTTTTATCCGATGTAAATTCAATTAAAATCTTCGGTTCTATGGTCCACATAAATTTTATTTTGTGAACATGCAGTTTCGAAATCCAGCATTTTTATAAAGTTGAATTTTTAATGCATGTTTATATTTTCACGGTTGTGCCGTCCAGGTGATATAGTGGTTAGAGCAGCCGATTGCGATACCGAAGGACCCGGATTCGAATGCCGGAGAAGACGTGGTTGTTGCAGTCAATCCCTTCACAGAAGGCGACGGTGGCCGCCTATTAGGTGCCTCCATAATAAAATGAATAAAATAGCCACCACTTCTGGCTTTAGGAGTGGCCAATGTCGGAAAAGAAAGTGCTCGCTGTTGGAAAAAAAAAATCTTTCACTGTTGTCTGACATATAAGATATGTTTCAGATATTTGTTAAATTGAGTTTTAAATGATATAAATTTGGGAATAGCATTCGTTTATTTGTACGCGATCTTAAACCTTTTAACCTTTTGATGGTCATAAAGGAGCTGAGCTTTCATTTCAGTTACTTACCACAGTGGGCGCAAGCGAAATCAGCTCGCATTACGAATTTGCGACTGGGTATTTGGGAAGAAAGAACTGCTTAATCTCACAATCGTCCAAGGATTACTGTCAGGTAATTCTGGTGACATATATATTGTATGCTACTCTCAGTTTCATCAAGAAATCAGCTATGGAAAGACATTTTTTAATCTTTTTTGTAGGAACTTTCAGAGTTTATGTTTAATTAAAAGACGTGCATTTACTTTTATCAAAAGATTAAACGCGACCAAAATTATATTAGTTTGAAACCTATTTAAATGATTCATTTCTTAAACCAGAATCACGATTCTACTACTACTTGTTCAAAAGAGTTGTTAAGTTGTTAATTATGGGGAGCGAGAAATGGGAAAAATCAGCTATACTTCCACCAGGATTTGAACCACTGATCTTCTGATCGCTAGATGAACGTGCTACCCGCTACACAACTGTACAAGATTACTTACTGAAAACTCAATAAATAAAACGAACACTTTAAAATGTTATCCTACTTAATGCTGTGCTATGATAATAGAACAGTTCTGAGACTTCTTTCGGAAGAAACAAATATAAACCTCTCTTAACAAATGTAATGTGACAAGGATTCAAAGTTTGTTTAAAATGTTGATTACAAGAAAAATTGCATTTATTTTTTCATTTCTAAGATTCTAGGAAGACTTCTTAGCTTCTGTTTAGATTAAGAGTATGAAATATGGCATAGCGATTACTCAAAAAATCAAAGAGGAAAAAAACTTAAAACGCTATTCTTAAAAAAAAAAGTCAAGAGAGATAAATTCAAAAATAAATAAGATAAAATCCTAACTTTAATTCCCAATAACCCTTTGAGCCTTTTGCTTAATTTTTTTATATTTTTCATTTCTGTATTAGAAGCAGTAACTGCTAGTAATAAATCGCTTTAAACTGCCAAAATCAGTCCTTCTCACATGAATTTTACAGAACGCTAATGAACAGAAATCCAATCATAATATTCAAACTTACGAATTGAAACTTAAATTAGCCAACGAAAATAAAGTGAAATCATAGAGAAACCTGTCTTAACCAAATCTTTACTTAAAAATTTCGCATCTCTCTCTTTTTCCTTTTTCGCTCTGCTGGCTAACTGTCGTTTGCTGCTCTTTCGTTTGAATACTTGAAAATTGTGCGAACATTTATCGAACAGCGAGTGCTCTGAACACTTATATTGCTTTAATATGTGAACTATGTTTAAATAAAAATAATGATTATGTGCAAGCATATATTGTGTATATATGGAAAGGAAAAAAAAATGCTCAGTATTCAGGTTTCTTCCGTGCCAGCTTTTTCTATTATTTTGTAAATAATTTTCAGTAATAATGAGTAAGTAGAAATACTTAATACACTTTTTGATTCGAATGTCATTGTTGAACATGTGCATTATAAATACAAATACACACATTTTTCCGAGTTTCAGTTAGGATTTAAAGAGATGAGCACACGCTCACGCATAAGATATCTACGCATGAGTCACATTAACATATGTGCTCATTAACACTATTTAATAACAAAGTGTTGTATAATGGATATTACTATCTTTAACTGTAGGAGGCTGATAATATCAATATATAATCGTATTAATACTCATGAGATTAAATGAAAAAGGTGGCGAATGAATTTTTTTATCGACTCAAACTTGGGATAGTTCGTAGACGATGCGAGATAAGATGAGGATTCATCCTTCTTTTTTTTTTTTCTTTTTCCCGAAGCCTTACGAGTAATTTGAAGAAAAAATTATGATCTAAGGCTTCATTTTCGCTACTTGGTAGTCTAAAATAATGTTACAACGAAAAAACATTGATTAAAAGTAAGACTTTATTTCAAGGTTATATTTTAACATTTTTAGAGCTGATATATTCTTTTATCTGTTATTATTTTTATTTTTCTCTGATAATATCTGGGATAAAAAAATTCGCCGAAATTAGGTGAAAATCTAGAAGCCAAAAATAAAAATTATGACACAAGTTTATGATGCCGAAATACTTATGAATGATGGGAAACGAGGCGTTACATGATTATAAGATTATTCTTTAACACATTTACTTTATAACAAATTCTCTTAATATTTATACATTATACTACCTGAATATTATTTTTATTATTTTTTATATTCTTTTAAATTTTTTTAGAAGTTTATGAAACAGGCAAATAGTTTTATCTGCCAAATAAGATGATCGTAAATTGTACATGTTACAATAATCATATATAGATAGGATGGAAAATTTCTGAAGCTCTTTCATTTAGTCAAGAGAATCAAAAGTTAATAATTTTCAATATTTTCTTGTTCTTTGAATTTATGTCCTAAGAGATGAGAAATGATTGAAATGCCTGGCAAAATCAAAAAGTTTTTACAAAACTTATCAACAAACTCTTCATAACACTGTTATAAGGATGATGCACTTAAAAATTAGATTTTGTAAGGCTGTTAACTACAGAGTACATTTGGAAGATAGAAAAATACTGAAGATACATCTAAAAAATTTTCAGGAATCCTTGGAAATACAAGAAATCTCAAAACTTTAAAGATTATGTGCAGAAATAATTTCTCCCTACAGAGTACTAGAGTATCAGTCAAGTTGCTTTTGTCTTCAGTTTCGTTGAGAGGTTTACCTGAAACATTAGGGAAGAATTTAAATATGTCTAGAAAGAGATTTTTTTTTCAGTTATTACCTATATGCAAACAAGATGCAGTAAAAAATATACTGACTAATGTTTTACTTTTGTACAGCAGGTACGAAGCAGTATGTAAAAGGCAACGAAGTATACTTAATATTTTTTTTTAAATTCGATTTGTGAAAATTGCAGATAATTAAATTCCCAGTATTAAAGGATTTTTTTAACTAAAAATGAATTAAACACTAATATTTTATAAGGTATTTCTCCCGCCTCCTTAGCACACCTTCGTGGTGTAGTGGTCAGCACACATGGCGCGTATTCGAAAGGTCCGTGGTTCGAATTCCGGTGAGGGCATTGATCATTTTTCATCCCTCTGCTTCTAAATAACCTAATGTCTCTATAGTGGCCCCCGAACTAAAAGGAATGGTGCTGGAGGATTTACCACCAGGATTTGGCGATTGGGTCCCTTGATCCCCAGTCGCTCTTTAAAAAAGGGGAGTATATAACGTCTTTCTCCCGCCTTCTTAGCCTCCCTTCGTGCTGTAGTGGTCAGCAAACTCGGCGAGTGTTCGAGAAGTCCGTGGTTCGAGTCGCGGTGAGGGAGTTACTCATTTTTCATGTCTCCTGCTTTCAAACACACACACACACAC
>KK122165.1:517018-539948 GCA_000611955.2 Stegodyphus mimosarum
GTCTATTAGCTTACTCGCAACACGAACGAAACCCACACACGCACACACACACACACACACACACACGCCCACCCCCCCAAAAAAAAACTAATGTCTCTACAGTAGCGTCCGAACTAAAAAAGGTGGTGGATGCTGATTCTCCACCACCAGGACTTGGCGACTGGGTCCCCTAATCCGCTGTCGCCCTTTAAAAGGGGGAGTATATAAGGTATTTCTCCCTCTTTGTTAGCATGCCTTCGTGGTGTAGTGGTCAGCACGCTCGGTGCGTATCCGAGTGATCCGTGGTTCGAGACCCGGCGAGGGTATTGCTCATTTTTCCCATCTCTTGCTTCTAAATAACCTAATGTCTCTAGAATTTAATTACTATTTTAGCTTCATATAGTTTTTGGTTCTCTGAAAACTGTTGAATGATAATGAAAATAAAACATCACGTTTGGTTTTACCAATGTGAAATCTTTTAGAAATATTCAAAAAAGTTTCAGTGAGGAAAAAAGTGTTTAAATATAGAACAATGTTTGCTGTGATTGTGGATAATTATTAACATAAAATTAATCATAGGTATTTTATTTTTATCGTTTTACTCTGATATTAGAACCATATGTATTTGCTGACAATTTTTTGTACTTCCTAAACCTTTACTACTGCTACTAGAAATACGTTTCTATTATGTGGAATCAAACTTCGCAATCGAAACAATTTCGGGTCTGAATTTACCTATGCGATTATCGAGCCATGGTGCAAAGTTTAACTACAGGATTGCAGAAAGGGAACGGAAATCTTCGGTACGGAATTTAGCAACTTATGACAAATAATAAAATCCTATGTATTAAACCTATGTATTAAGCTTTAAACCCATCCATCTCTATCGAGCATTGTTTTAAAAAACGATAAAATACTATTTCCTTTTGTTCTTTGCGACATATAATAGCCAAACAATTGGTTGAATTATGCCATGTTACATGGAGAGAATTAGAAGCATATCATCTTTCTTTATGACAGAATTATCTATCTGTTGTCATTAAATTCTCTCATTTCCTAAAAGTCACAGTTGCATGAAATTTCCTTTTTTCGCTATATTTATTGACGGTAATATATACCTCAAACTCTGGTGGCGGTTAATGATGCTAAATGTTCTCTCCACTGGAAAGCAGAGATGAAACGATCATCAAATAACATCGATTACACATCGCTTAGAATCTTTCAGTAAGAGTAGTTTGAATTGCGGCAATATCATTACTTCTTTGGAAATCGCTGCTATCGATGAAGGCAACTAAAATGTTTTTTTGATTTTGCATTTTTTGAGCTAGTACAGTAATTAAAAAGTTCAGAAATACTAGCTACTTCCCTCGCCATCCCGCTTTTCTGAAAGCTACGATTTCATGTTCTTGACATTAGACTTTATACTTTAGGCTTAACATTAGACTTTTAAGAAACAGAATCGCTTTCCAGAAGAACAAATGAACATTGCATCAGACCATATTCTCTTCAGTGCTAGGGCTGTGTATGGCCAGGACTTATTGCACTTGGCAGAATATACTATTTTCATGTTATATACTCTGCCGGTAGGATAACAGACAGTCATCTGTTAGTATGGACACCAAGACACAGGCGATGTGCCTCCAACAAGGAATAAACGACAACTGGTGTCTGTTGTCCAATGATTATACTTTCAGTTGTTTAGATGGATATGTGAGCGAAGGATGATATTTAAAGCATACAGACGATGCAGTTTGAAATTTATTACATGTTTATTATGTAAAATATTTATGTGATTTTTTCACATTGGGGAAAATTAGTAATAAATTGCTATATAAATAGCAGCTTAGATGATGTTTTTTGTTCGTGGAAAAAATAAGAAAGGAGATGTCTATGTATTTTAGACAATAAAAGGTCTTTAACCAGAGTCCATAATACAGTGTATGAGCTACTCATTATAATATTCGCGTTGGATGGGGCCAAGCCACCTGTAAGTCCAGGCTTGAGCACTTCGGCTGCTCATTGACACTGGAGTTTTTGTTGAAGTTTTCAATCTTTCGTACAGAAATTTAATTCCGGATGGTAATCCTACTTCCAAGGAATTTTGGCCATTTTTTCCGTTAGTAGTTCATAGAAAACGAGAACATGGGAGTGCAAAATTCTTTCAGAAAACCTTGAAGACCGACATCGAGAGATACCAAAATATCCTCAACAAGGAGGTAAGATAACAAAATACAAGCACATAGATCGTAGATCGTTACTTGTTAACTAGGCTGCTCTAGCTTATGTATGATGATCTTTCTGACGTCTTTTCAACTCCTCGGAAAATAGGAACGAAAATAAATTCCCAACATTTGTAAAGCTGTTTTAAAAATTTTAAGCTTATTCTTTCTTCTTTGACAAAAAAAAAAAAATAAGGCAAAATAACTGAATCTTAGAAGTTAGTCTGTTAAAGACCTTTCTTTGCTCCAATAAATGTGTTAAATAGCTACAGTCTTAGACTGTAGCTATTTAACACATTTTTTTTTGGAGCAAAGAAACGGGAATTCGCTGTGCACTCGCCAGAATTCGAACAACAATGAGAACACGTGTGGGAAACTACGATAATTTATTATATTTTACCTGGTTCAAGGTCAGCTGGAAAAAGACATGAGACTTATTTGATTAAATTCATGTAGTGATGAATTATTGTCTACCTTTAGCTCGTGCATCTTTGTGCAGAATATTAGATATTTGAGAGTTGGATAAACCTCAAAAAATCATTAGTGCTCACTCCGACGTTCGAACCTTGGATCTTCCAGTTGTGAACTGGACATTTTAACCATCACGAGAACATGCATGGGGAAATTTCCTTGTAAGATAATTTATAGATAATTTTTTATACGCGGTAAGAAATGTTGAATTTATTACAGTCTATATATCTAAATTGCAGTTTCCAAACATACAATCTATTAACAGTTATATTTATTTATTAATGGGTGGTTCTCAGATCAGTTTTGTACAACAGAGTTGAGATTTTCATCATTCTTTCGTGTTTAAAGTTATTATAAACATTATCATACCCCGACATAGCAGTCCAAATACGAAAATATTTTTGTATTCTTAATTAAAGTATTTGCTTAGAAAATCTACAAACGTTTTTATTATTAAAAATTACTGCATAAAAAACGACATTTCTATGGCAAAATACAGCGATGAATAACATAATCGTGGCAGCGGTTAATAACATAATCATAGAGAATGAATAACATATTCTGTTCCAAGATGGCGTTCAGCGAATCATTTGTTGTATGGGATGCTATTATTCATGAACTAATAAAAAAAAGGATTTTATTCTGTTCCCGAACTGGGTGGAAAATTCGATAAACATTGTAGAAATTTTAGAATGTTAAAAACACCTAATTGTTTGAAATATTATGAGTTTAACACTTTAATAAAAGTAAAAATACTTACTTACATTATGTATGCGCACAGGTTTTCAATTCAGCTTAGTGCAATTTTCTTTGTTTTTTACTGGAGGTGAAAGCTCAGTTATCCTTTTCACACTTAACTCTGATCTTTGGGGGAGGTATTAGTATGGCAAGAAGTTGCTTAAGGAGGTTTATTTATTTTTTTTTTATATTCAGGATGGTCCAGAAGTAGTACATGGGATTGTCACTGAACAAGACAAAGAGCCTTTCTGTCCATTTCTTGTTGATTAGGATGCCGCTGTCTGACTGTGACCTGATCTATTTCCAGTTCTTTTAAGAGGTCCTTGATAATTGCAATAGGTATTATCTTTTTTTCCTTTACTCGAAAATAAATTTCGCTCTGTGTTTTCTTATTGTCGGCATTTTACACTACGCTGCATTTACAAGAAATGCTAAGCATCTTTAATAATGGCCTGTAAGTAGGATTTACTGTAGTATTCTCAACTCAAAATTCATAGAACTCTCTCATTGCCCATTGCTTCATTCAAAGCTTGCTTCATTCATTGCTTCATTCTCTCGTTGCTTTCATTCAGAGTCTGCAAAACAGAGCACCTTGATTTCCACAGCAACTAGCACAGCAAACATCTTTTGTACAACTGCTTAATTCACTAAAGCTCTCTTGAAGCTGTAAAAGCTCAAGAATGTATGGACATTTCTATGTTCTTGCCAAAGTAAAAATGCGTTTACTTTGTAGGGTCTACTTGTCTAACTTTTTTGTGAAAGCTGGAAGAGTAGTGACTGCACAGAAGAAGGGTTAAAATTACTCTTTATTACACTCTTTATGAATTTACAATGCGTCAACTTGACGCTAACAAACTAAGCTTCTGCTTGGTAACTGAAACAGTAAGAACTAACTAAAAATTTGAAGATATTCACAAGTAGCAGAATTACGATACGGGGTTCAGACTATCCTGTTTCCTAAGAGTGTTGATAAACTACTGGCACCAAAGTAATAGCTGTTACGCTGCGTTTAACCAGCAATAAATGCTAAGCCGAAGCTCACGCTACAACAAGCAGCACAAAATTACGTGACAATTAGGTGAATAAAGGCTTATAGGAGAGGAACTTCAAATTAAATTAAACTGGTTATTTAAAATAAATATAAATCCCTACAACTTGTCTGCTTCTCTACTCCTACCTGCTTATGTTTTATTTATTTGTTCTTTTGAACACTTACTTGCTAAGCTTTGGTCGGGAATGGTGGAACCCTTCTTCTCTTCAAAAAGAATGTTGCCCAGTGTACACTGGGGGGGGGGACTAATATTTCAGAGGAGGAAAACAGCTAACTATAAATCTCAGTGTTTCTTCCGAATTCGAACCAGGATTCAACAATATGACAGCCTGTACTGATAACCACCTTATAGAAAGAGATAAAGTGAAAATTTGCTGTCAAAGGAGAAATAAAAAAAAGTTTAACTCTCCGTGGGACGAAAATTGTGTCCTGAATTCATTCTGAGACACATTTTTTTATCTATGCTCATGTTCATTATGGGAGGGGTTGCCTACATCTCGCATAATGAACTACCTCTGATAGCATAAAGGTATAATTTTATCAGTTCTAATTTAGATTATACAGGGTATCAGTAGAGCGGTGACAAACTTTCAGGAGAGATAGAGTACACCTAAACGATGGGAAATCACATAGCAGTGCATGGTCGGAAATGCTTTTCTGGCCTGGTAATGGCGACGCAAAAGTCAAGAAAGAAAGGACACGAACGGGGTCAGAAAACATGTTTATTACTCGGAGTACAACAAAAACAAAGAAAAAATAACATAAAGAGACAACTATCATCACCGAAGAAGGTGTTTGAATTTACTACCGGACCATGATGCAGGAACCGTGCGTCATGCATCTTCCATGCTGTCTTCCATTCGTGATTCAGATCTTCCATGCGCCAAAGAAGTGAGGTTCGGGGTCGTAATTTCCAGCACCTTCTTGAATGACGATTGTTGTTTGTTTTTGCTCTTATTTGTAGATTTCTGCTGTATTAAGCATAATAAAATATGTTTTGACTCACTGTTTGTGTCCGTCCTTTTTTTCGTTTTGTATCGTCACTACCACGCCAGGAAAGCGTTTCCGACCATGCATTGCTATGTGCATTGCTTTCCCATCGTCTAAGTGCACTCAATCTCTCTTGAAAGTTTGTGACCCCTGTACTGACACACCTTGTGTGCTTACTTAAAATATACATTTTCGTAAATTATTTATAATGTTACGATCTTATTAAATACCTAATATTCTGAAGTCTACATAATATTCTAAAGGAAAAAAAAACATTAAAATTCATCGAAACGGTGGAAAAAAACGAAAATAATTAATAGCTTTATGACTTTTGAATTTTGAAGATGAAACGTTAGCTCTTAAAATTCTGGGCGCTCTGATGTTTTATCACATTGTATGCATGGATGCGGAGAATAATACAAGTGCGAAATCAGACAGCAGAATATACAATGTGTTTAGTCTGAATAGGGTTATGGATCATCTTCAGATGATTTATACTTGACATAAAACTAAATCGTCTTCTTATCATTAGCCTTGGGGTATGGATCTTACGAGGAACGCAGCTTCAAATACAGAGGAAGACATTTCGGCTCAAACATAATTAATACCTTTACTATTTGATATTACATTCAGGAGTTTGAAAATCGTAGATTTATCAAATGTTTGGCAGCTAAGGAATTACGATCCACTGGTTTTGCAATCTTGCTTTCTCTGATGTGCATTGTCATAAAACAAAATGTTGTTAAAATTAGTCATAAAATGATATATAGCGTCTTTTAAGAGTAAATGGATAACATAATTTCATTTCTTGTGGGAATTATTCATACAAAAAGGAAAACAAAGTTTTATAAAAGTGAAAAATGATGGATTCTGGGAAACATGGGGAGTTAAATATCCATTTGCAAGCTTATCACTATTTAAAAGTTATTAAAATTCATCCATCATCTGATATCATCGATTATTGCGACGATATCGATATCAGAGAATTTATCTCCAAAAGTGCTTTTCACACATAACTGACTGCATGAGAAGTGTTAAATAACACGTGTGATCTCAGAGAAATGGCTTGTAAAAAATACCTATCTCACGACATGAAGTAATACTTCGAAGTTAGTATTCACATTATTCAACTTCTAGCTCCGATAACATATAGGTAATGCTAAAAACTACAAGCAAATGAATTCCATTTAGCATTTAGCTGCTATGTATGCTTTCTTTTTTAAATCTACATTATTAGTTCCTTTAATGCCAATTTATTTTGAAAAAAAATTGTTTTCATAAAAAATATTTTTTCGGGAATAACATAAAAATTCCGTTCAAAAAGCAATTTTTCGTTTATTCTATTTTGATTAATTGCAGTTTCTCACAGGTTTATCTATGTGTAATGGTGTTACTTTTCGTCAAATTCAAAATATGAAATATGACATCGGGAAAATTTAATAAAAGATAATTTATCACAATTAAAATTTTTATTTAAAACTCTGTGCTTGCGAATCATAAGACTGTAGCATGAAAAATTGTGGGTCTATCTAACACAGTAAATGCTGTGTGAGGCAGAATTTTATGAAAGACTAGCCGCTGCGCGGCCAGCCTTTGTCTGGCTTTTAAGTGTACCAGAAAAATGCCTAAAGAGAACACCAAACATTAAATTTGAAAACTGCACAGAATTTTACTCCGCAGAACAATTTTATCGAAAAAGAAACAAACAACAACGGAAAAAAATTCAGTTAAAAATGTATTACATATAAAAAGCATACAACGAAATAAGCAATATCCCTTAATACAAATATTAATTATCCTAATAAATAAATTAACCAAATTCCCTTTGCAAAATCTTAAGAACTCAAATGGTATAAACAGATTAAGAACTTAAACAGATTAAAAAATATCATGCAAAACTTTTTTTATATAATTAAAACATAATATTACAATGAAATAAGCAATATCCCTTGATACAAATGTTAATTATCCTAAGAAAGTAATTAAACAATTTACCGTTGTAATTTTTAATTTCTTAAACTTTTCAGTCTCTTAAAAACAGTAACATAAAAAATACGATGAAAAATTGTTGCCAAACCGAAATTTTTAAAAGAATAAAACTATTCAAAATGATGCAATTTTATCAAAACTCTATCAACAACAATAAGAAAGGAAAATTGTTGCCAAAACTACATGTTAAAATATTTGAGATGTGAGAAGTGTATTCGGAAGCTTCATTTAAAAAATTAAAAAAAAATACAAAATATTATTATTTTTCCGAAATTCCTCTTTTAGAAGGAGTCGAAAGGATTAAAGTTCAACGTGTCCAAAAATCAAAGGAAAATAAACAGCACATTTTTAAAATAAGTGTTTTTTAAAAAAAATTCCGCTGAAAAGGTGTTAAGCTCACCTTCCTAAATAAATTCGTATTTAATCGATTTATTGAAATACGAAATTTATTTTAAGTTTGTAAAATAGCTAAGTGACTACGCTTCACGACGATGTAAAAATGAAATGTATAGAGTGAAATCTCGCTTTCCTGTAGCCCATTATGTCTCAAAATGACGCGATTTGGTCACAAAACATAAAATAAAAAAAATTCGAATTCGAATTTCGAAAAAATCGCTTCGAGGTGCACTGGCTCTTGTATAGATACAGCTATGTACCAAATTTTGTGGTCTTGGGTCTATTAGCTTACTCGCAACACGAACGAAAGACACACACACACAGACTCTTTGTTTTATTATATGTAGAGATAACAGAAGCGTGTATTTCCCTTGAAATTTTTTTTAAAATAATTTAAATTAACAACTCCGAAAAAGGAGAGTTCATTCGAAATATGAACTTCCATCTTGCAGAGACATTAGGTTATTGTGATGCTGCAGACGTAGAAAATGAGCAATGTCCTCGAAATCGAGTATGAGCCAAGTGTACTACCGTTACATCACGACGTCAGGCAGAAAGGAGAAAGAAAACACCTTATAATCTGACCTCTGTACATTACCTAAAACTCTATCGATACTTGCAGAATTGAAAGTAAATTAAATGCTATGAGTTTTGCTTTCAAAAAAATCGGGAAGCTAAAAATCTAGTTTACAGGAGACCGTGACGAAAATGTCGCGGAGTAAACAACGCAAGGGGCAAAACATCGTGGAATAAAAGAAAGCAAGAAGAAAACATCGCAGTTCTAAAACCTTATCGTATAAAACATCGCCAAAAACTTCGCAGTTCTAAAACCTTATCGTATAAAACATCGCCAAAACTTCGCAGTTTGAAAACATCTTCATAGAAAATGTGGTAAAAAAATAAAGCATCTACAAATTATCGCATTATGATAACATTGCAGACATATGTTTTCAAACTTTAAAACTTGTATGTTATTACTGCTAATCTAATAGAGTAGCAGCAATGTCTTTCATAGAGTTTTTTACTACTCAATTAAATTTGGAGATTAATTAATAATGTCCTTTAATAGTTAATTACATAAGTTTAAAATTCTATTAATTACTGTACATTGCATTCAATTTCTATTCAATTTCATTGAATGCTCAAGTTTTCCTCTGCATTTTTCAATGAAAATTTATTAGTTATTTAAAAACAAAATATAGAGAACAAATTCCTCATTCTTTATTGCGCTCATAAATCATTATACAAACATGCATTTAAAATTTTTAAAGTCTAAAAACGTACGTCTGCGATATTAATATTATGCGATGATTTATAAGTACTTTTATTTTTTACACGATGTATACGACGATGCTGTTTTAAAACTGCGAAATTTTTAAGCAGCTTTATTTTTTGTGAAAATATTTGATGCCACGACGTTTCAGAACGGCTATGTCTTCTTTTTTTCTCCCCCCCACGATGTTTTGTATGATGATGTTCTCTCTGCAACCTTTTCATCCGCGATGTTTCAGACAGACACCAAAGTCCTGAGCTCAGAAGTTGAATATAATGTCTTTTAAAGTACAATTATTTCACAAAAATTAGACATGTTAGTTAGCACTTAGATAGTACATAATACAAATAACCACGGTGTCGATATTTAGCAGTATTAACATATAAATTAATTTTTACTGTGTGAGTGCGTAAATACTTACATGAAGTATTTCAAAAAGTTGAATGCAGGTTTTCTCCTCCCTTAAATATTGAACCGAGACATGTAATTTGAAATCTAAAGTTTCTCAAGATAAGTCAGAGAAATTTATGAAAACAGTTTCATCATTGAATCTGGAAGAAATCTATAATTATAAATTTTAACTTTTGCATTGTCCCAAAACAGCGAAACATTGTATTATTAAAATACTCTTAATGCCTTAATAAGTTAAATAGAAAAGTTTACGTGCTTTTACGTGCAAAATTTCTGAGATACTAGTATTTAATTCTTTCCTAGGCTCCAGCTTCTAGTTAGTCCTATTTCACACGAGATGATACCATTAATAAGAAACGTTTATTTAGTAATTTCCTCCTAAATTTTATTAAAGTCGCTTAATAATATTAAATGAAAAGGCTAAATCAGTTCGTTCTTTAACAGTTTCAAATATTTTGCACGTAAAGATTTACCTTTATAAAAACACACAAAAATTTCCGCGTGAAGAAATTTTTTTATTTAGACTTACGAGGTTTGCTAAAGCATACCAAAAATTCGACTAATTGGACTTTTTGTTCTATGGTGACCATATTAAAAGTTATATATTATACTTACGAAACTCTGCCATCTGCAATGCTTTAATTGTTTTCATCAATTGCTTTACCTATTTTGAGAAATTTTTTAATTAGTGGTATCAGTCAATCAAAATTTATGTTCCGCCATAATCAAAGGCACTGTACGGATTTATCCCAGATCTCTGTCTTAGGCGGGAGGTGGATATTATGATCAAAAGCTTCTTTAAGAGGAGAATCTAAGAAATGTGCTTGCCGAAATACCCTTGTTTTCCTAATCCACAGGCGGCGAACTTTAAAAAGTGAACTCATTCCTAATGTACCCATCTCTACACCGGCTTTCAAGGGTTGCTATTCTACAGGAGCATGGAGACCATGAAGAGTGAGAACTTTACTGAAACGTTTTTGGCCATCGCGCCAAGTTCTTAGATGGCATAAGGCACTACCCTCCTGGACAGCGTAGGTTGCCCTTTGGGGAATGGGAACCAGGCCCATGTATTTTTAGCCTCAGCCTGTCAGACTGTCAGAGTATATTACTAAGCCAGTACTTGTAACCCCAGGGAGGTTACTTAGAGGTATATTAGATCCATACAAATATCTAAGAAAAAAAAAACCTGTACAAAGCCGATACTGCCGCACCAGCCTTAATAGTGGCAAATGTTTTGATATTTAAGGCAGCTCCAAGCAGTAAAACTTAAGGATAATGTATTTTTGACTTCAATTTAAGGAAGGCACCGGGCAGCAAAATTTAGAACCCTTAACAATTGCACTGGGCTGCAAAATGCCTAGCGTTGAGTTCGAATCTATAACTACTTTCGTGAGGATTCTGTACAGACTTCTTGTATCAATAATATCTACTTTTAAATACATTTTCATGCATATTTGTGAAAAGGTGAATGGTAGATAGACAAAAAGGAAAAAAGAAAGATAAAAAGGGTGGACAGAACCTTAGACGAATGCAATTCTTTCAGGTTTACAAAAGCAAGAAGACAATGCAGAGTTTTTCGTAAGCAAAGTGGAATTTTATACCACTTCAAAAAATTACGCTGGAGATAAAAATTTATGTATGGGACTTATTACCATTTTCATCCTCTAATGCAGGGTCCTCAACCAGGGGATTTCGTTGTTTCAGAGGGGGAGGAATGTGTTCAGGCTTTTATTTAGCTGTTAAATACTTGATTTTAATTGATGAATATAAGAAACTGTTTTTATTCAAGTCTTGGTGTTTACCTATATTTTCTATACTTTTTATTGTTTAATTTATAAAACACATCATAAAATTACCTAAATCTAAATAAATGTGTATATGTATTATTGGAGTTTAAGGGAATTATTCAAGTTTAGAAAGGGGGAAGGCTCTTTTAACAATGATATAAAGGGTGCATGAGGCAAAAAAAGTTGAGGACCACTGCTCTAAGAGGACATCTAGCAACATGAGTAATGACACTTATGTGCTAAATTATACACCGTATCTGCAACTGTACTTCACTAACCTTTGTTTTCGCAACCCTTGGTCAAAGACATATACTTCCACTAACAAAGTTTCAAATGATACAAATATTCGGGTTTTGACATTTTTAAGTATAAGACACCAGTTTTGCAAACATTAAGAAACATTATATTTTATTCGTTCCTTCTGCCTATATATATATATATACCATATGCTTAAGAAATCTTACACTCCTTATGAAAAATAAGGCATAAAATATTGAATGTCCTACTGCAAAATTTGACTGAGGTATTTCGTTTCCAACTTTGTTATTTCTGGCATCATTTTCAATTTGCGTTAAGGGGTCTGTTAAATAAATTATAATAAATAGGGATTAATTTTTTTCTCCTTAAATGCCATTCAATGATATAATTTTTTGACTTAATAATATCTTTAATTTGTCATGTTGTTAGAGCTGATACGTCGAAAGAATATTAACGTAACGAATTAAGAAGTTTCAAAGTCTAAGAATTCGCTATTAATACTCCCATGAAGTTTATTAATTTAGAATCATGATCTGATAATCATATGAGAAATTCATTAAACTGAAAATACTCTTCTTTTTCAATTGCCGCTAATAATAATACGAGTCAGCTACGTGCCAATAGGGAGATTGCCAGTGTTTTCTAAAACACAAATTCTATAAAATTCAATGACATAAAATCTCCATTTTGATACAATTTATATTAATTAATACTTTTTACAAAAATCTGCATATAAATGCTTTTCTCTTTATATCTTATCGCCGCATCAAAAGCCTTTTCTAAACTGGTATTTTAGCTTAAGTTACTAATGCATATATTCCTCTCTTCAATTTACGCTTCTAAATATGGTGTTAATTTTTTAATGTAAAATATCTCCGTTGGTATTTGTCTTGTGAAATTGTTTGTGTTTTAATTTCAATATCGAGTGCAAAATTTTCCTGAACTGAAGGAACAGAGGAATCAGATAAAAAGAAGAAATGCATATAAAATGTTAAGATTTCGTAATTTTCATAAACTTGACCTCTTTAAATTAAAAATGCCAAACCATGGATATCTGTGTCATTTACAAGGTAACCAAAAGTTCTTGCTGTTTCTGATATGACACTGGAAGAGTGAACGCCAACGTAAAAGTAGTTGCCAAACCTGGCGATGAAGTGGTTAGGATGGGAGTCCGGACATTGACCAAGAGTATGAAAGCGCGTTGCATCGCTACTTACATATTTCCCAGGCCTCTGATGTCTCTCAGGCCTGTAATGTCTTAAAATCCTCTTTTTTACCCATCATTGCATCTCTTCCTAGAGAACTACTTCCAGAAAACACTATTAGTCATGCGCCCCAGGCCACTACTTCAACTGAGCTGGACAACGTCGCACAAATAGTGTGATATTCCAGCAATAATAGTGGAACTTGGAACTTACACAATATTTTCCCCATCTAGGGATTCACGCAGGCTACTCTCAACAGAAGGCCCATTGTGGGATCCCTTCTAGGTCACAGGGAAGTACTCCACTTGCAGTAGAAGCCCTGTATAACACCGTTGTATCAAAGTCCGTGGATCGTCTTGACATTGCTATATACTACTTCAAACATAGCTCACACAGCGACTGATTGAAATGGACGCGTCAAAGGCGCTCGTTCGGAGTTGTTTTCTGTTTGATTTTAAAGTGGGCCTGTCAGCTGCAGAATCAAGTGGCCGAATTTACCAGGCCTTTGGGAATGATATCGTTGACGAACGAACCGCTAGGTAATGGTTCCAGATGTTCAGGTCAGGGGATATGTCTCTTAGTATTGCACCACGCAGCGGTCGGCCACAAACGCTGGACGATGAGGCCTTGAGAGCAGCCATAGAGAGTGACAGTAGCCAAACATATGGTGAGTTTGCTGCACACTTCCAGGTATCTGATGAAATGATAAGCACCCATTTGCGCCCCATAGGAAAGGCATACAAGCTGAGCAAGTGGGTACCCTAGTCACTGCCCTATGCAAACAAGCAATGGCGCGTCGCTGATTGTTTGTCATTGCTTATTCGGCACCGCAATGCATCCATATTTGATCGAGTACTCACCAGCGATGAAAGGTGGGGTCCAGTATGACACACCTAGGCGTTCCAGACATTGGTTGTCACCACGGGACCCTGTGCTCCACACTGCGAGACCTTCTCTCCACCCACGCAAGATCCTGCTCTGTATCTGGTGGACTAGCCGCGAAGTGATGCACTATGATCTCGTGCCAGTGGGCCAAACGATCACGACAAGCCTATACTCTCAGCAGTCAGAACGTGCGTATCAGGCTTTGATGCATAAAGATCCAGCATTGGTCAATCGTAGGGGTGTACGTCCTCCTCCATAACAATGCGAGGCCGCATGTGGCTCGGGAAGCCAGGGCCACCATCCAGCGACTGGACTAGGCGACATTATCCCATCCAACATACTCCCCAGACCTCGCGCGAACAGACTGCCACCTTTTCCATTCCCTGGACAACCATCTTCGTGGGAAATCGTTCACCAACCGGCCAGACCTCGAAAAGGTCCTCACGGACTTCTTTGTGTCCAAGACTCCTGAGTTTTACCGCGCTTGCATTGCACAGCTAGCCACTCGTTGCAAAAAGGCTCTGGATGCCGATGGTGATTACTTTCAGGATTAGAGGTGATTAGTATTTGTTTTGTGACTTTTTTCTTTCTGACTGTCCAAAATGGCAAGAACGTTTTTTATTACCTTGTAAAAGCTTTTGTAACTGGAAGTACGTGTTTAAGACTAAGGCTGCGAATATTAAGACCGGACAAGAACTTTTACAGAAACGGTATATAAGAGAAATATTGTAAATCAGTTTTTAATTGGTAATTATTTTTTTACTTCCTTGTACGACTTAAAGGAAATATTGTAATTGGGAAAAATTTCGGGTATCATATTTCAACGAAAATATCCTTTTGACTGCTCTCGAATCTATTAAAACGATGTTTTGCGTGATATCTGTACGCAAGGACAAAATAAAGACCGGTTTTTCTCAAAACGGATTGAAAAATGGATTTAAAATGAATTCGAAAGAGATTTTATCGCGACGTCTGTACGTACTTACCTAAGAACATATGCATGTACCTCGCATAACTCAAAAACAAGTACCCTCAAAATATTGAAATTTTGTATATGGGACTGCTATAACATGTCGTTGTGCACTTCCCTTTTTGGTTCCTATCGCCTGCACCAAAAAGTATCTGTACACTTATTCTGTTATCCGTCCTTTTGAGGTCAGTTTATTTATTCTTATTATGTTGGTAAATTGTGCGTTTTTGTTTTAAATGGGACTGAATTATGTTTTTTACATGTTCCGGTTAAGGATTTTATGCCTTTAGTTAATCTGCATGCTATAATTGTAGAACAATGAACAATTACAAAGTTACTGAGTTTCCCTAAGCCTAACGAAACAGCCATTTGTTTATATTTGAAAACTCTTAGTAGAAAAGTGAATTAAGTTTTCTGTTTCTGCATCTTCGATGCCTTTTTTGGCGAGTGAGACCAAAAGTAAACTTTCAGTTTGGTGTACCGAAAAATCTGTCGTCCTATCCGTTGGCCGAATTGCTTGTTTTTGCGGAGAAACTCTAATTATAAAAATTGTTTTTTTTTTAACTATTTTAACAGTGTTTGATTTTTATATTTTTCTATATTTTACAATGTTGGACAATGTTGGACAATGGAAATCATGAAGTGTCCATATCAGACTTTTCTTTCCTTCACATCATGAATGATATATCATAATTACCATTACCTTACAAAGAATGCTTGAACATTTTAATACGTGATGAAACAACAGTTTGGAATAATGACTTCGCACTTGCAACGTGTTTTCTAGCTTTTCTTACATGAACGAGAGTTGAGTCTTAAATGCTTTTCCCAAATCTCACTGATCTCTAAAATAATTTTTTATTATATTAAATCGATTTGCGTGAACTTCATACGTGCCATTTCTCATGTGTAACGTAGATGCAAGTATTTTCTCATTAGAAATTCTTCCGCAAAACTTCACATCTGAGGCCCATATCCCTCTTATGGGTTTTCTCTAATCAAATACTTATCTAATTTATAACCGTAATTTTGTCAGGCTTCATTTCTTTCCAGTATTTGAAAGAAATAAAACGCGACGAAAATGTTTCTTAAATACATGAATCATCTTCAACGCATCACAGTTCACTATAATCTAACCATTACCATTCAACTCTAATTCGTTGAATGCTTGCCTAGAAAGGAAACTCTCTACAATGAGCTTTAAGATTATCTAACTATCTGGCGCGTGTTTTGAATCAACTACAATAGAAAGAATTCTTTTTTGAACATTCCTTTCTCTCAAAGCTGGATTTATCATCGTCTGTTTACTTCCTTATAGCGAGGTTGTTTTGTATTTTATTGACAAAATATTTCTTATCGTGACAGGCTAATTTATATCTGGTTGAAGAACGAGAACATTGAATTTACAGAGAAGAAAACAATTATCTACTAACAAGTTTCAAGTTCATTAAAACCGTGCTCAGCACGTGGCAAGGAAAAGATGTGTTTCGGCTTTTAATGTAAATTCCCTCTTTGCAGAATGCGCAAGGCTCAGAAGTAAAAGACAGGAAAAGAGGAACTTCATTTCTGACACTGTTGGAGGCATGTTTATAGAACACGATTTGTTCCTTCAGAGAACATACAGTAAATATGTTAAGTTTGAGCGACAATTAAATCTGTTTAAACAGCTTGAAGAGGTGTTTATTATTCTTACAAAGCAGATATGCTCTGGCAAAATAAAAAGTGTTGCCCTTTGATGGAGATGTTTCGAGCACGTTTCATGCGCAAATGATCCATTAAAATGGATATTCAGAATTATTGTATTTTGAATAACAATGTCTTTTTTTAATTAAATAAGTTCCTAAATCCCAACGTGGTGTTAATTTGAAAGGAGGTAGTACCACAGAAATACATTTCTGTACTATTTGTCACAGTTAATTTTTACAACTCGTTTTGAAATGAAACAAATTAGACAATGGAAAAAATTCGCAATGAAATCTTTTTCCTTCATACATTGGAGGAGAAAATATGTTCATTAAAACACAGTTTTGGGTATTTGTAGTAAAATGTGTATTTACATTTTGGGATATAAACTAAAAGAGAAATTCATTTCTTCTTAAAATATGTTAAAATGGTATTTTGACCCTGTAGTATTTTTTCTTGCAACGAAGTTCAAAATTTAATTAAAAGGACTCATTATTCAACTGGTAATAAATATTTTTGAAAAGTCGTAACTCAATACATGCATCAAATGCGTGACACATATGAGAAAAAGATATTAAATTTTATGCAATGGTATTTTGTGCACTGTGCGATTGCAATCGTATTTTATGTTCTGAAGTTGATCTTTACTAAAAAAAAAATCACATTTTCTGGAAATTGAATTTAAAATTGTCACAAAAGCATATAAAAATAAAATACGTTTCTCTATTATTTTTTTTTTACATCCGGTTCCTTCATTTTTACCGCTAGCATCTTTATTATCTCTTTCGAATGTGCTATAGATTTTTATTCGCATTTTTAAAAATGTGAAATTCTACCGGAAAATATAACACTTAGTTACTTGAATTTAGAGTATATCATCGAGATGCGCACTAATTTACTCCTAGCAAACCTATAAATTCATAACTAGATAGTACTACTTTAAAGACCAAAGCGCCCTAAGTGGCCTTTCATTGAAACGACGACAACCGTTCGAAACTGCCGAGATTGCGATGTCGTTGTTTTTCCTCACCCTAAGGTATGTAGTAGCAGGTTCAGTTTCCCCAAATGCATTGTATCAGTTTATTGCAGGCAGCTAGTCCTAAAAGGCCAATGGAAGCTTTTTTTATGGAGAAGTAGAAAGGATGTCATTTGAAATCTTCACACTTCTTTTTGGGTTAATGGACGGGGTGGTGAGGAAACGACTGGAAGAGTAATGGACGGGGATTTCGATATTTTGAACATACAGATTATAGAGGACTTCCGTTTTCTAAGTGTTGAAACATTTACATTAGAATACATCATTAATATTCTACGATTTATAAATGTTGTTTTGAGACAACGTAACACAAAATGCAGTCAATTCACAGACGTCTTGGTAAAAAAAATGAAGTGTTACGAATAGGGCAACAAAGGAAATTAAATGATATTCTAAAAATTAAAATTTGAAAATCTTCACATTTTAACGTTCGTTCGAAAAGACTCTTTTAAAGTGTAATATAATTTATCAGCAGGGATTATCAGTAGAGATGCCCAGATGGAATAGCGGAACATTTGTAGAATAATAGATGAATATGCATTTAGATTAACATGGAAACGTTCTATATCTTCTGTACATTTAAAAAGTGAGTAAAATACATTCATTTACGTCGAATTCTCTAAAAATATTTAATGTTTTTAATTAGACATATTATAAATTAAATGAATTTTTTCAATCAGATTAAAAAATAAAAAAATTTAAAAATATTTATTATTTCTCGTTTCACATCTTCCGATTTAAATGCATTTTTATTTGAGTCAATTAGATTAAAAAGTAAAAATTAATATTTCTAAGAATTGCATCTAATGCATTTAAATATTTTAGTTTGTTTATCAGTAGCAGACAGACTAAATACGAAAGAATAATATCTTGCATTTTTCCGAATGGAAACAGTTTCGAATGAAAAGTGAAACAACTTTGTATGGTCCCCAGCATTTGCGGCAGATCACCTAAAATCACATTTCGAGACTAATAGTCCGTTTGGGCTAATAAAACTGAAATGTCATTTATTCAACTGACTGAGAAATTGTCATACTCACTCTCCTCAAATGTTCGCCGAGTTGATAAATATTTACTACTTGCTTTCTTCCTGAAACCCATCATTTAGAATATCAAGAGCGTTACTATAAAAGCTTCTTTTCTTTACACGTAGACGTTGATTTGAACATTTGAATTAAAGAACACTGGTGAAAGAATTTAATTTTCTGCATATTATGAGAAAACACCATTTAAAATCCAAAAACTAACAGGAATCGATTTGGAAAAAAAAAATAATAAATAAAATAAATCTCATTTTGTGGAAGTAAATATGGAATTACAACTTACAAATACATTTTAATATATCACCTACCGATACAAAACTCTAAGCTAAAATAAGTTTTGAAACATTTAAAAAATATATATATAAATGTATAAACTATCAATATAAAATGCTAAATCATATGAGCTAAAATAAATTTTGCAACTTTTTAAAAATACATTTTCATATATCAGCTATCAATATAAAACACTGTCTTAAAATAAATAAGGACAAAAAACGAAGATTTTAAGTAGATTTCTCTTGTTAAGCACGCATTTCCCGTTCGAGAAATTATAGATTTCCAATAACTTCAAGAAAGGGAAAACATGACTCGCCAAGTGAAAGTAAGTATGAACCATCCTTGAAGCTCAAGAAATTTCATCTAGTGGACAATACAGCCTTCTATGAAAGCATTTTAGTAAAAATGAAGTCTAATAAGGCATCCTGATCGGTATAGCGGTTACGATGGCTGCCGTACTGATGGCCCGGATTCGAATCCTGGTGAAGGTATGGATGTTTGTAAGTGAATAACGTCTATGCTGAACGCGAGCACCTGAAATACCGGCGCGCCAAAAATCCTATCGAAAGGTTTGGTTGAGAAGAAGTAAAGATACCTTTATACATACCCGGGGTGCTGTCCATCAAATCTGGGAAGGAGCTGCACAGTTAGCGTAGTTTATCGGTACGAAAGGTGAAACTCTAATGTCTCTTCCAATTTTACCTGTACCTGATGTGGAGCAACGCTGCTTTATTCGTACCTAACATATCAATAAATCGTACTGACATATCCATAAGTCGAAAGGTGAATGTGATAGTTATAATATATCAGCTTCAAAAAAAGCAAAATAATTTGGGAGTTTTGATCGTAAAGTACTATTTGCATGCAAAACTTCCTTCATAAAATCAATCAAATTAATGATCTTAAAGATCTCACTTTTGGCTAGTTTAAGTGAGCATAATTACTTCTATTACAGCGGATGAAAGATAAGCCAACAAAATGAAAGTATTACTTTGAATTAGATAATACAACGGAACAGTTTAGCTTTGGAAATTAAAATATCTCTTCTACATAACTGTGAATAAACTTAAATGAAGAAACTATAGAGCTATAACAAATAATAACTAGCTGAGGGGAGAGATCCTTGAAGAAAGTCAACTTCCAGTCCAGCCGGAAACAACATTACGTGGCCGTAAAAATATCACCATTAATCTTCGACGTGCGAGTCTGTTTGAAAAACGACCGCCAACTATTACCATTATTTGAGATTAATGGCATCAGACGCCTCCCGAATCCTAATGAGTATAAATTTCTGGTAAGCGGTCTTTGTTTTCTGTGTGATTTAAGCTGCATTTACCGTGTAGATTGCTTTCCTTTTCATTGTTTCTCTGAGTTCATTCACGGACCCATGGAGGTTTGGTTTTTAATTCACCACAGCTTCTCGACAGTCACAGTGGCACTGAACAGATTGGTGGGATGGAATTCCATGGAGCATAGCGTCTTCGTATCCATGACATTCCGCCTGACTGCTCTGAGATTTCAGCAGCACCGAAAAGCTTTTAAAACTATTATTAGCTCTTCTTTAAGAAATGATAATTGACCTATTTTTCAATCATTGAAGATTTGTTGTTTGCTCTTCCATATGTTTAGAGTAATCTGTGGCAGATAATTGAAAAAGTGGGTAGGATGAAGGATCGAAAGGATGCACATGTGACACAAAAATTACTAAGGTAATCAATAGTAATAGATTTCAATGCTAGAAAGTGAAAAAGTTTTATACCTTGTGAACTGAGAACAGCTTTAAATTTTGTCTTAATCGGAATGCTCATCTAGACTTGCTGTACACAGCTTTTAAATAAAAGTACCCAAATTATTCAGGAAATTTTTGGTTTATAAATGTTGGTTATAAAACGCTTACCACACTTACCTTGTTATCATGAAAGCTGTGGAGGGAAAAAACACGTGCAGATTAAGTGAATTTAAATAAATTATCAAGCGTCCAATTTTAAACAGAGAGAGAATTCGCAATCTCAGCTTGACGGGCCGACACTCTTCTCTGTATATGAGGTGTTGCGATTGTCCATAGAAAATCACATAGCAATCGCGGGTTAGAGGAGACACATTGGTTAAATTTCAGCTTAAGCTATAAATTTCTTACTGATTTTATGTAATTATCGTCTCATGAGCTTATAACGTGGATTTAAAATAACGCAATCATTTTGTAAAAAATTATATGGAATGATACTGATGTAATGAATTTGTGTTATCCTGAAAAGATAATTCTTAGAAGATACCCTAAACATATTTTCGACAAATTTTAACAATCTATTTTTTTACTTATTTCTTTATATGACACACATACACACACATTTATGTATATATAAGCAAAAGTTAAGAAATTACAAATTAAAATGATATATATCATTAAAATCGCGCAGCATGCGGCGAAATTAATTAAACAATCAAGATATAATTATTAAATCTAAATTAGATCACAAAAGAAGGACACCTTTCAGCAGAAAATACCCAAATTAAAATTAAAATAAAAAACATTTTATGGGGTTTTTCTATTTAAATCTAAAGTTCTAACTTAGAACCCCACGAACACTAAGAAGCGAATAATCGCTTAAGTGTGTGAACAGAACACGTAAGACTTGAGGATAGTTTAAAACCCTTTATTTTTCAGTACATTTGGAGTCAGTTTCTACCTGGAACTTTCCACAAAGCCGCCACTCGGGCTTGAACTTAAAATAATAATAATTTAAACTAAAACTAGCTTAACTAAGCTGTTTCAAAGGTATAGCTGAAGCTATCAGAATCTAACTAGTTGGCCTCTAAGTATCAATTAAATCGGCGAAGCCAAGCAAGGGCCAAGGTATGGCCGAGCGTAGTAACAGCTAAGAGAGATGTAGCCAGAAGGCAAACACGCGCTATTCAGGGAATTAGACTCTCTCTCTCCCGAAGTCGGTGAAGTCACGACTTAAATAGTACTCTTTCTCATTTGCATTAACTGCGTTTCTGAATTCACATTCTGGCAGGAAATTGTAAGCTGAAATTAGAATAAGATAGGAAAGATATAAAATTTAAAATAACTGTTAATAAACTTAGGATAAACCTTACAGTTTTAAAATTGAAACAAAAATAATGCAATAAAATAATTAAAACTGTTCAATAAAATTCTTATGAAATGCATAAAAAATGTTGAAAATTCTTTGGTCTTTTTTAAGAAACAGCAGAAGAATTTTCAACAAAGCCAAGTTTTGGAATTGCAGCTAGACGTTGTAGCTTGATGGTTAGTTAAATTTATAAAGCGTAAAAAATTAAGTACTTTGTTGCGTTTTTAAACGTTCATTATTTAAATTTTAATTAAATTATCGATATTGACATTTTCTTTTAACTTTGTAGATATGACTCAGAAACGTGCCTTTGTTGAAAATTTTTTGGTTGCCCCTTTTTTAAAACTAAGAAATTTTCAACAATTTTTTACATATTTTGAATCAGTTTTATTCAATTGTTTTATTAATTTGATTGCATAATTTTTGTTTCAATTTTGAAACATTTTTGCTTTAATTTGGATATGTACATTTCCTGTTTGAAAGTTGTCCTCTTCCATGATCAAATTTTGATTTAATTATTATATCTTCATTATATATATATATATTATAAGGTAGTTTCTGCTTTCTTTCCGGATGCCTTCGTGGTGTAATTGGAAGCACACTCGACGCGTATTCGAGAGATTCGGGATTCAAATCCCGGAGAGGCCACTCCAGATTTTTGACATCAAAGAGATTCTAATAATCCAACAGTGGGACCTGAACTCTAAGGTGGCGGTTGATAATCTGTCACCACCAGGATTTGGGGATTGGGTTCCCTCATCCCTAGTCGTCCACGAAAAGGGGGAGTATATAACGTGTTTTCTTCCTCCTTCCCACACGCCTACGTGGGGTAACTGGAAGCCCAGTCGACGAGTATTCGGGAAATTCGGAGCTCGAATCCCGGCTAGGGCTATGCCCATTTTCCACATCGCCAGCATAATAAAACCTAATGACTGTACAATATAATGTACAATGCATGTATAGTAGTATATATTACATGTATTTGTAAAACCCTGTAAAATATATTCATTTAGGAAATTTAAATTGTAACAGTATAGAATGGATGGTCAAATGATCAGTGGCTGTTGTTGCTATAATCACAATGCATTTTTCTACAGGATGGGACAGGAGCAAGCATAGAGGACACAGAGATTTTACCAACTGGTAATACAGTTATTGCCTATTGATGTTATTGA
>KK122165.1:540010-585310 GCA_000611955.2 Stegodyphus mimosarum
AGTTTTATGCAGTTGTTACTTTTGATGGGAATAAAAAAAGAAGACTTACTTCGTAACAATTATTACTCACGTATATCTTCGCCTAGTTCGAAACGAACTTGATTATTTTGTTAATTTAATATTTTCTAGCGCTTATAAAATACTTTCGAAACTCGCGTTACTAACCGCTCAGTGATTCAAACCTTCAATACTGATAGTTCGACTTGGGTGGTATCCATCCCAGGCAAAAGGGCTGGCTGCATAGTTGGTTTTTGTGGCTTTCCCCATGCGTAATGTAAATAGGCGCAAGTTTTCCTCAAAAATTCCTTCACGAAAACATCTCTCCTCTTAGGCAGATAGGCTCCGGGGTTTTGTCATATTCAAATAGCATAGCCTAGTTTTCGAAACACTCCTGCTTGGTATATCCTTTCTTTCAAATACCTGTGGGATTAGTTTATTTTAAAATTATTTCTGTTCTTGGTATGAAGCAGAATTTTTGGTAGAGAGGTTTCCAAAAACCAGAACAATTGCTACGCAAAGGCGGCATTCTCCTCAAACGTAATAGCTAGAACAAATAGTTAAGAAATATTTAGCGTAGTATTCTTCCCGACAAAATAACTCCACAATTAACCCATAAATAAATTTCACATTAGTATGTTTTTGTATACTACTTGCCCATTAAAAAGTATGTTTAATGAAATATCATAAGAAATGTAATGTTGATATCTATCATGATTTAGTTTTAATTATCGATTAATTTCGAATTTTTCTTATATATTTCTGATTGACCAAAACTAAGAAATCACATGAAACATCAAAGTTCTATTCTGCAAATATTTTACAATAGGTAAGTGTATAAATAATGCATCAGGATTTGTGCGAATAAGTATACAGCATTAATGTATCGTACAGCCGCAAGTATTGATATTGTAAAAACAGATGCAACGCCAGATAATACATAGTAAGAGTGGTTATTTTCACCAGAATTATTTAAACTTTATATATAAAGCGTGTTCACAAAAGTTTTATTTGTAACCATTGCACTCAATTTTCCAACCTCTCTTTAAATCGCAGGAGACCGCAAATAGTTCTCAAACTGATGAAAAACCAATTAAAAATACCTTTTTTTTATCCCATAAGAAAAAAAATGTATACGAAGAACTTCTGTAAATGCTCGCGTTATATATGTCTTACTTTTTTACTTTCAGCTCTTCATGTTTAGATGTCACGAGTCCCTGAACTAAATAAAAAAAATAGCTTTCCTGATTCGCATATTAATAAGGTAAAGTTAATCGACTATCACAAGGGAAAGTTTAGTGCTTTTTTTACATTTGACGGAGATCGTAATCCGCAAGAAGTATGTATTTGGAGAAATTTAGAAGAAAAGAAATGGGCTTAAAACAGAGGATTAATTCAATAAATTGTTTGGAATTATCTAAAGTGTGCAAGATGGGCGATGAAAGCTTTAAATTTTCAACATATTTCGTACTGAAGCGAACAAGCTAGAACAAGAAATTTCTATTAGATTTTGAAGCAAGGAAAGTTTTTTGAGCGAATTATTTATTATGCGTTTTTTAAATCTGCGTTTTTGAACAATAAGAAAATATAGAAGGTAGAAATAATAGGAACATAAAATTGTAGAGGTATTAGGTAATTTTGAAGCAGGAAAGGTGAAAAATGGGCAGTGCCCTCGCCGGGACTCGAACCTCGTATACGTACTGAGTATGCTGACCATTACAACACGAAGGCATGATAAGAAGGCGGGAGAAATACCTTATAAAATAACATAAAGTTAACTCACAGTAAAAGCCAAAAAGCAAAGGCTCTCTGAATTTCTAAGTGTAGCAGATGAGTTCGATATTTTTAAATGTAGTGGAAATGTATGTGTAAAGTAACTGTTTAAGATAGTTTAAATAAAGTGAGCCAACAATTGAAATAGGTTCGTCATTTTTATAACGCTGATGTTGTTGTTGTTTTTTATAATTTCTCTAGTCTGACCTAATCAGAACAAGCCTACGAATTTACCTTGGCAAGGAGTACAAGACTATATCTGTCAATGCCAAGAGCCTTGAGCAAACACGCAAGTGACATTCTGACTTCGGTCAGTTCTGAACCCGGGCCCTTCGGTACGGCAGTCAGTGTCATTAACCACTTTCCTGTCATGTTATTTTTAACAGATTAAACAGAAAGAAATGACAAAGTTGTAGAAGCTGAACAAATTATAAAGAATAAATCTGAAAGCCACAGAGGATGCACTATATGACAGATTCAAAATAAAATTCATAAAACAAATATACCTATATGACCCGTTTATCAGATATTATCTTAATAATAATAACAAATAGGCTTGTTTTAGTCCAAACAGGGAAAAAGCGTATTTGTTAATAAAAATTTATATTAATGCCGTAAAATCTGATAACTGAGGGAGTTTGAATAGTGCATGAATACTCTTAATGTTTTACAAAATAGGAGTAGTTAAGGAAGTCACAACTAACAGACAAAATTAAAAATCGCCTATGTTTAATTAATCTTTTTTCACCATGCATATGAAATCATTATTTGGTTCATTCCTGAAGGTATCCATACTTCTTTCTTTTCCCTAATTATGAATTTTTAATTTATGTTTCCCAGAAACAGGATGGATTGTCTAACAAATGCCGTTTGGGGCACATTAAGATTAAAAACGATTAAATAGGTACAAAAGATTTTTTTATAAACATTAAAATTCTTTCTCAGTTGTTTTATATGCAGAAATGTTGCTGAAGAACAATATTAATCCATTTTTGTCACTTTATAGTCTCGGAATATGAGGCAGTACTAAATGGAATAAGTATTTCATAAAAAAGTTTTGTTTTATTTATAGTATTTTACATCGCATCATTTTGCCCATTTACGTACTACTCGTATCCCTATGCATTATTCGGTGCAACAGACGGAGGTCATCGAAAAGAAAGTCATGTAAGTTTCAGAGTTTGGTGTTTCGTCCATTTATTTAAGATGAATGAGATGACACTGTGAACGACAAAATAAAGTATTACTTTGAAATATGTGTGCCGGCACAGAACATATTTACTTTCTCCCATAAATAACACTCAATAAAACATATGCTGCAATTTAGCTGAGAAAAGTTTAAAATTTGAATACTACTCTCCATCGAGGAAAAAAATTGAATATGATAGCTTAACGCTCGGTCGAGCACTCTTATGAGCAAACAGCTGTATATACTCTCTCCAAAAAAGAAAACAAAAAGGAGAGATTTTATGTCATAAATCGCAATTGAAACCAAGATACGCATCTAGAAAGTCGCTGTAAAAATTGAGAAATCACGATAAAAACTTATCCGTTTTTCTTGTCTCATTTGTATTCATTTTCCGGATTTTTAGAAGATTTTTTTTTTGTTTTATTTTTCAGATTCTCAACTTTCATGGAAGGCGTCTGCGATATGATAGAAAGGCCATGAGCTCGCAGATGGCGACAAGAGGATTCTGGTCTCTCTGAAGACGAAGTTGGTCTTTAAGTGGCAGAAACGGCAGCGGTTCCTTTTGCAGCTCACGCGTGACGTGGACACGTGACGGGAATACTTACTTTCGCTATTACGGACTCCTGAGAAGCTGCCAATAGAGTCATAGATCATCCACGCAGTAGTGCATGACCAAACGCGTATTTGAATACAGAGGACTATGTCCAATTTCAATGGTTACAGGATTTCATCTTAGTAACACTAGATGCATGGTTAATTCCTTTTGATGAGCCGAGCAAGATCGCTACCATCTCCCGTGGTACTTCTTATCGACAGAACAATACGGGAGATTTACCGCCATTGAAAATAAATCTTGTCCCATTTCTGATGATCTATGCGAAGAAACTTGACTGTGCCTTACCAAATGACGACGCATATCAACATTTTTATCTGGTGCCTGATTAAATGTTGTAAAGTGATAAAAACCTAGTTATGCTATTTATCATCTTATTCCAGTCAAAGCGTTGAAAGGATAGGACCTGATTGCGAAGCGTTATACTATTCCATTTAAATTATCATACTTCTGATATCGGTACCAGTTTCTAAGAAATGTTTATTAAGAGATGAGCATGTGTTATTAGGATTTGCATATAAGAAACTCTAAAAAGTATTTTCATCGAAATTGTTTCCCAGAAAATTTATTATTATTTATTCATTGTTTAGAGAGCTTTTAAACAAGAAATCCTGATTCATGCTGATGCATGGAAGTCATAAAAAAGAATTCATGATTCTTTCCGTGTATTCCACTCCGATACTGTTTTGAATTTCCCGATATATTCCTTCATAGCTCTCATTGAATGCTGATATTTTACCCCTTTCACAGATCGGAAAAATTTTTCTGGGAAAGCTGAAGATGTGAAATGTTTTTTATGTAAGAAATTGCAATTTCTCAACAGCATTTAGTTAAAAATAGGACATTTTTTTAGAAATACAGTTTAAACGCAATATTATAATATATTAAACCTGTGGACTGAAAACGTCTAAAAATGCAATTAAATCGTAAGAGTTTTTCAACTCGTACTGCCTAGTTTTTGATTGCAGTGCTACATTTAGAATTACAATATTGCTAAGAATTTAGAAATAGGAAAAAAAGCATGTAATATTTTGCAAAAATATTTCGGAGCAGAATTTGGAACGTGCGAAGTTTTCTTGAATCAAGAGTACCTAAATGACATGCCGTAAATTTCAGAAACTGAGAATTCCATATTAAAATGTATTGATTATTTTTACTGCCTTTAAGAACACCAGGATTAAGCAGTATTTGTGATTTGATTGACTATTATGAACATCAGTTATTAGTCAGTCCTTTGATTGACTCTTATGAACAGTCAGTCTGAAAACTACTTCTTGAACAACACTGCATCTAATATAAACTCTTTTCAACAAATTCAAGTGCAATTCTGAACTTTCTTGAATTAACTGGACTTTCTTGACTTGTCCTCAAAACTTTCACTAAGGAAGCTGCAATATACACCCGTGAATGACGCTAGGTATTGATTATCCCAGGACAGAGCGGGCCCCAGGAACAACGATGTTCCAAAACATGTCATCAATCCATATGCCCGCCTATCAAGATGGATACTTACACCCTGGTTCTATGTTCATCCCTACCTCCCGCCCTATGATGGCCCTCCACCAAAGCGGCGTTCAGCTTCCAGGGACGACAAATCCCAATGCTTGGAGTTCTGCCGGGGACTCTGGGAGTAGATCTTCTGGGGTCCCAATATCCGATTCTTACCATCATGCACAAATATCTGCTGTTCGATATGGATTTCAGGTGAGTAAATGAATTCTCTATGAAATACTAACAAAATGACGTACTGTATTTGTTAACAGCAATATATGAAACCCTGGCATTCTGTAGAATAGGTAGACATTTTATATCATGCTTAGTGATTCTACGTAAAGTATGAAATATGAATGTTATTTAGATATTATATACAATACTTAGGTGTTCTACAAAATGCCAAATGACATTTATGCGAAGTATGAAAAAAAAGTCATGATAAGCTATTATATAAAAGACACGATTTTCTCAAAAATATGAATGTTATTTTGGAAAAGTAATGGAAGTGTACCATCAAAAACTTTTATTCAAAATACGCAAAGAAAAATTAAAGCTGTGCAAAACAAGATTTATACCTTTTAATGAAAACAATGAGTAAACATGTATAAAAGTATACAATTATAGAATAAATGTAGGTATTATATATGAATGTATTAAATGTCTGTATTCTATATGAATGCATTAAATGTCTGTATTCTATATGAATGCATTAAATGCCTGGATATTTGAAACGAATCGGAGGTACTTTGCCGGTTTGTCATTTGGCATTCTATAGAATGCCCAGGGATGAAAATGTTAAATTTATCATATACTGCCGGCCATTTTTTGGCTTTCTGTAAAATATCTAGGCATTTTACAGACTCCCAGGTTTAATTTATTGCCGGTAACATGCATATTATTGGCTATACTGCTGCATTAGTAGAAGCGTTGTAGTCTAATTTCAGATTAACAAAATCAAGAATCAGCGTGATGTTCTTGATCAATCAAACGTAGTCAAACAGTTAATTTTTATTAATTAATTTCTAGCATTTCTAATTGTCTTTATAGACGCATTTTGACATAAATAAAATTTATATTTATGCACATCTATAAAATTTTGGGATTAAATTAAATTAATAACCAAAGAAAAAAAAGCTGTGAAATGAGCAATTCTTCCTCCTCCTCCCGAAAAAAAGTGAACTTTGTAGCCGTTTGATAATTTACACCTGTTTCTTTTAATCTTCAAACATTATACAGAATTTCGGATATTTTCCTTAATCCAGCAACTGAAGTGTTTTTTCTATGTTATTAAATAATCTTGAATTTATCACATGTTGTGAAATTTGTGCCTAATGTAAGGTTTCAGTTTAGAAAACAAGAAAATTCTGCAAGATCCTCAACTGGGCTAGTTATGGGATGATTAATAAAAGTTCATGACTATTATAAATTTGAATGAGGGAATAAATTCATCATTTAAAATGAAATGGATAGCTGAATGGCAAAACGAACTGTCAAACAACGGAGTTTAAACTCTCTTGATGCGAGAGTTTTTCTCCAGATTCGCGGAACGCAATAATATCCAAGAATATCTGTAACTGACAAAGACAAAAGTATGGATTTTGTTTCAATATGCAATCGACTGAGCTCTACCTTCACAAAGAACAAGCCACAGAACTCTAAAACAGCAGTAATGCAAGTGTAGGGAGACGTTTCGTAGACTTATAAGTTTTCAATTTATATATCTATTGACTATATTATCGAGTTTCAGGATACAGTGTCATGATGCTGCAAGAACCAGATACTATTTTGAAAATAATTGCATTTTGCATAGGTTGCATTTATTTCAATACAGAAGTGACATTGAGGTTTTACACAATAAAGTATTCTAGATTCAGCTATTATTTGCCTATGAGAGTTTACTTCTTTAGCATCATAAATAAAAAAAAAGCCTGAAAGAAGCGATCTAAGTTGATGCTTCTATTTCTACATGTTCTGTTCTTAATATTTATTTTCTGTCTCAGACGTTTACTAATGATAAAGAAACGTTAGGCATTACTTCTTTGCCATTTCTCAAAAAGTTGAGTATCTGTTCAATTCACTAAGAATTAATATGAGCTGTCTTTTGCCAATTGCCTAGACGTCTATTGCGCAGCTATAGTCTGCTTTGAGATTTATTATATTATAATAACGCACAATAGGACGATCTGCGTAAGGGGAGGTATGTCTTCATGAAGAACGTTTTAAGAGAAACTGCATCATATTCATGTTATCATATCATAATGAATGATAAGGAATATATTCATATCATCATACATAAGGAAAACTAAGAAACTGTCCCTGCAACAAGGGCGTTCTTCAGAATTTGTACCTAGGTCGAACTAAAAATATTTATCGGTTTTATTCCATAGGATAATTAGTGCCTTGTTAAATAAAAGTCAGAAAATTTTTAGTTTTTTATAGGTCCTAAGTTTCTCAGTCATTAGTCATCATGAGACAGCTTGCCACATCAGTAGCCGAGTGGCTAAGACCGCTGAATGCTAGTAGTTCGAGCCGGGTTCAAACTCGGGAGAATATACTATATTCATAGAGGTATTTTCGTGGTTTCCCTAGTGTAATATGAATACAAACCAATTTACTTTAAAAAAATGTTTCACAAAAGTATTTTTAACCTTAGCTAAAAATCCCTCTTGCACTTCGCTTAGCCATATTCAGATAACATAAACTATCTTTTTGGCATTCGAGTAAAGTAAAAAAATCTAGAAACAGTAAAATAATCAACATGCTTTTCAGGATTAGTATCTGAAGTATCACTGAGATTGGAGCAAATGTAGGCATTTTCATGTGATCCAGGCCACATAAGGGACGCTTTGCTGACTCTACAAGACCCCTACGACTTGGATGTTCACAAATAGTTACGGCCAATTATACACCGAAATTTGGCCCCACCCTCAGCTTAACGTAAGTTATGAAAAACTCGTTGACTCAGTAAGCTATTTCAAAACTTTTCCCAAGCTAAGCAAATTTTCACTTGCATACTCTTTCATTTCCATTTAAATGATCGACTATTATGTCCAATTTTGCCTTCTCTGCTTTAATTAATTTCATTTTGATATTATAGCTGTGTGCATTTTTATTATAGCTGTGTGCCATCCATACGCCTAATAAAATCAAGAGGTTGCAAAAATTTCGTAATGAACATCAATGTGTAGGTGATGCCAATGACAGGTGCAGTAAATAACGCTTTCCGGAATGTTATAGAACATTAAAGAATAAAATTCTAGAACCAGACAAATGTTTTAGTCCCAGATTTGTCTTTTAAATAACACTTTATGAATAAAGATAAATCTTTATGAGTTTTAGCGTTATATTTATTTGTAAAATATCTTTTATTTTATCTAATAAAACTAATGCTGTTGTTGGTCCTGAGCAGTTCTTTAACCCTGGATCTGGTTGTAATTGCAATGTAAAAAAGCCATGCAGTTTACGAAACTGCAAAAATGGGAATAGCACTCAAAAATTCTGTTAAAATATCAATACACTTCCAGTTACGTTCCTTAAGCGGGAGGTATGTCAAGACGATCTCCGATTCTCTGAAGCGTGTCAGAGGTACCTGATGATACGCTAGTAGAAAAAAGAACGTTTCAGGTTCTTTAAGATGTCTGCTTTAATTACCCAGAATGAGACCTTTTCGACCCTCCTCACCCTTCCCCCCACACAGAAAAATGCCGAGAGGCAAGATTCAGTAATCTTGGCGGGTAGGAATCATCCACCCTCCTTGTTCCAAGCATTGCTTAGGTATGATCCTGCCAAGATCTGAGCAAGCACCCAAATTAAAAAGTGACCTCTTTTCTTGAAGAAATATAATTTCTAGAAAGATCAAATATATACATTTCAATCCCCTCTCCCTTTTTTCTAAAAAAAATTTTTTTCATCCCTTCTTTGCTTTTTCTGGAACTGAATTCAAGAAATTCCAGGAAATATTCCACATGAAGACTGTTCGGGTAGTTAAAGTAATAGGTTTTTAGATTTCGGACTGTAATTGATTTATTTAAATATTTTGTTCATAAAAAAATTGCATCCTAGTGCATATTGTAAACAGATATTTTTTTTTCTTTTAGATTTCATTTGAATTTCTTAACAAAGGAACACAGACATTAAAAACAACATCATACACTGTAAATAGTTTTTTGATAATTACTAAATGGCATTCTGAAAATTAGATTTATGATTACTTTTAGTAAATTCTTTAGTAAAAAAAAAGGTGTGAGTTTTTCTAAAATAGGAATATGAAAATAAATTGTATATAAATTTTTCCCTCATAATGTAATATAGTCCTTGATAATACGGTGTAGAGATAATAAAGGAATTAAAAAATTGAAATTATTAAATGTTATGAAATGCAAACATAAGTAAAAAATAGCCGTATGAAAAGTCTAGACCTTAGCTGAATTCATCAAAAAGTATTTAAGATTAAAACTTTCAAACAATTAAAAATATTTAAGAAATTCAAATACATAAATTATAAAAATTAAAAAAAATGATAACAAATGATTCTGTAGCAGTTACGTAACATCGATAATTGCAACATCTTTCAGTAAATGCAATAAAGTTGTAAACATTCATGAAAACTATCATTTGGATAATTTATAATACGTAAAAGTGATAGTTTGAATGTAAAATGTATTTAATTTATATGAATTATCTATGCTATTGATAACGCCAAAAATATCTTAATATTTGCAGAATAGCAACATTCTTATGTGTCTTAGACTGTAATCTTAAGCAATCTTAGAATCGCTTGTCTGATATTAGAATCTGCTATTTTAAGGGAGGCGTTAAAAATAAATTAAAAGTCTTATGTCTAGTACAATTGGCTGCTTGCAAATTTATAAATCCTTTCGATTATTCCGGTCAGTCAGTTTTCGAGATATGATGGCATCTACTGATTTTATTTTGCCAGGACAGGATTTGTCTGCTAAGTGAGAATAGTATATCTTTCTCAAGGTATATAATAAAATAAGTCAAATGTTAGTTGCTAACCGAGTTAATATTTACGATTTTAGTTTTTTCTGTGCTTCAAATTAGTAACATATGATTTACAAGAGATTTTCAACAACATTTTGATGTGAACAACATTTTGAAACCTGGAATTCTTCTTATTATTTTTAAAATTTTTCTTTAGCGGAATTCCCATATTTCAGCGACTGAAAAAAGAAAATTAACATAATCGAAAAATGCTCACTATCTTTCTGCGTTACCTATAACTTTCCATAGTTTTACTATGCAAGAAACATAGCAAACTTCTAACTAACGATGAGCAGTGTCAATGTTCGCATTATCAGCATTAACATTGACGGTTCACTACATCATTGTTAAGTCGCATCACCTCAGTTATCTGAGATTAGGATACTAGGAGGGCTGTGATGCAAGAATGATGAGATAACCTGTCGAGTAGCCTTGCATTTGCATGCAATCTGCCCTGCTCATCTAAGTTCTACTGGTTAATTTGCTTCCTTTTGAATCAAAATGCAAAAAACCATGATAGTGCGTAGAATTTGAATATTTCATTACACGTTTTATGTAGATATCTTATTGAATAAAATCATCTGCTTGCATTTAGCAGTAGTTTCCAGTGATTTTTCTTTTCGAAAATTACTTCTTGTGCATTAAAGAAGTTAAAATGATAAAATAAAACTTTCACCACGTTAACAAATCATGCTTGAGTTAAGAGCGTTTTCATTTGATTACGCACTATTGTGTGATAATGTGTCTTATCTTACACTCATTTGTGGAACCCTTAAAATACAAAATTTTACTAATAAATGTGCCCAAAACAAATTAATGTGCAAGTATCTTTTATTAGCCGCAGGAAAACTTAAAACTCTGGATATTTATTTATTTGGTTGTAGCTTTTCGAGAACTTCTAAGTATCATATGTTCTTATATATATGGTTGCGGATGTTTATTTGGTTTTAGCATTTAGAGAAGCTAAGACGAACTATCATCTCGGTTACCTACTTAAATATGTTTCCCTACTGCAACCCGTTTAAAGAAATTCTCTATCTCTGGGATACTGTTCACCTTCATGTTAACAACTAACCTTAATGATAAACTGCTTCCAAGTAGATTCATTCTATTGGGCTTACAATCCTACAAATACGCGTGTAGTATGTCCCATCTAAACCAGCATCCTCAAAGATTATAATCAAGCCGTGAGTTCAGTAAAGTACTCTTGCAGGAAGGTTCTTCAATAAGGTACTCACTTCTTGCATTCACGGGAGAAGGTGTAAGACACAAAGTGAGCTATGACATAATAGCTAGCAAATGTGTCAAGAGCAGATTAATGGCCAGTAATTCCTTTTGTTAGTTGCGGAAGAACTTATGCATGTTTATTTAATTTTACTCTTTCGGTTATGGACGAAACAAAGTCAAACTACCTAGAAAATTCATCTAGATAGGCCATCTTATCATACCTCACTTGTCATATTACATAAGGGAAACTAGATTATGTGAAGTTACAAGATTAAGAAGCTCTTAAAAATCTGGAGTGTAGATTCTGGTCTTGAGGGCCTAGGTGGTAATTAATCCTTGCCATCTAATTCAGTTTGTATGCATACATTATAATGATCGTATCTTAAGAACGGGCAAATAGATACAGGTGGACGGGACGCCAAAATTTCACCGTGAGTTGTACAGATATAGTACCACCGCACTATCTATGACTCTTCGCTTCAATTTTGAGAAAGAATACCACGGGAGGCGGTTCGAGAGTCTGCCAACTTCTTCCCCTACCACCAACTACTTGAGAGGACTTTCTGCTTGCTGTGTATTTTAAGTGCTTCATTGCCGCACAGACGCTATCAACGCTTGCAAAGTGCACAGTCGCTTACAAAGCATGCATTCCTTCTTCAGGATTCGAATCCAAGCCCATCAGTACGGCAGTCAGAGTCACTAACCTCTATATCTCTGGACGACGAATGAGTCAAACATAGATTTAAACGGTAGAAGAGCTATGGATCTGATTTCTGTATCAGATGCAAATATTTAAAATTTGATCCTTTTGTACATTTGGCCTTTTTTTTAAGCAAGGTGTATAAATGAAAATTAAAAACTTAAGCTTTTCAAGCTGATCATATAATAATTAAAAATAACTTTTACCCCAAGAAGAATTATATCATATAACAGGTATTTTAACTGAGTGTAAAGTATATTTAGATTAATTTAGTTCGTTCATTAACATATTATTAGGTAATTCAAATCTCGGAAAGCGATTCTAAAATAAAAACTTAAGTAATTAAGAGGCATATTAAACATATACCACTTTCGTTTCCAGTAAGAGTCAGGTCATGCTTTCGTATTCTGCAGCACACCTTCTTTATCGCATGAATAACTAAAATTTCCCCTGCCTCACTGTCTCATTAAACACCGCATCCATCAAAAATACCTGTCGAGAAGGAAGAAATGGGCGCAGCCGACTGTCCAGGTCCATCAAGAAGGAAGGTGCAAGAGAACGATAAACTTCACTCGGAATCCTCCCCTCTGTTTCTTGATATTTGACTTGACGCAATCAGTTCCTCCCGTAATTAGGTGCGGAGATCCATCAAGTGCAAGAAGCAGTGATCTTCGCCACTCCCTATCAGCAATAAAGTGAAGAGGCTACTATTACCCGGAGGCAACGAAAAACTTATGCTAAAATGGTAAGATCCAACGGTCCGATTATGGAAGGGAAGATGGTCCATCATCTTTCAGTTGTCTGTTTAGCATCGATGGGTATTATTGCATCAGCTGCACTTCTACCGATTATTTTCTTAAGGTCGCGGGAAATGAATATTTTATTTTATCGCTCTATTTATGAACATAATTGAAGTGACAGTTAAAATAAATGTAATATGTACCTTTTTTTACGGGGGGGGGGGACTGTATCGTGTAAAATTATTGAATCGAACCTGAGTATTTCTAACAAAAAGCCTTGCAATCTATTAAGTTTCATAGATTGCAAAATTTTTGGTAGTTAATCGAGAAGTAATTTTTACCGTATTTACCTATTCGACGTCCGTGGTTTGGAAAAAGGAAATAAATAAATAAATCTGAAAGCTTTCAGATTTTATATTACGCCGGAAGGCACCTTTTTAAGGTTTTATACGTAACTTTATTTATCCAATATCATGTTCTTTGCACTTAAACCACATAAAATTCATTTCAACAGCAATATCATAAAATATTTAAAAACAGCATATCCTTGGAATTTCCGACAGACAGTCTCCTCGCGCGCTAGAGATAATAATGTTATTTTCTTTACTATTTTATCATTGTTCGCTTTGAAATTGTCGCGCTTGTTAATAAAAAATTCGTTAAGTCTTACAAAATATGAAATAGGTAATAAAACAAATTCGAAATTCAAAATTCAAACTTCCAGAGGCCTATGTTAGGGTGCAGAGTTACGTTATTCAAAATTTGATAGCTCTAGGTATTTTCGTTTTTCTGACAATGCGAGAAACATACATACATTCATGCGGATTCTTCATTATTTAATTTCTTTAATACAGGGCGGTAATATTTGGTGGCAACAATTTGAAAAGTGAAACGGACATTTATAGTGAACAACGCAAAATGCCGTTTTGAAACTAATAGCTATTCTGGGTCACCGCCCCTTTAAGCTAATGATTGCAATTCGGAAACAGAAAGGTACAGATTAACATCTTCAAGTTTAAAAAATTGCAATAATTTAAAAATTTTAAAATCTATTTTTTTTAAAAATACAATCTGATATTTATAAGCAGATCGCAGTTTATACCCCGCAGTTACGACAGATTGATATAATTCTAATACGGTGGATGTAAAAATCACCTCAGAACTTCGTATGTGTTCTCAATTTGCAGGTTATCCCTGAACTCAACTTTTTAAATCCGTCGATGCAAAAATCTTTTGTCACAATCTGCTTCATGTTTATTCGTTTCCTGGCAAGGAATCGCAGTTATTATTGCTCAGAGAACATAAGATTCACCTTTCTTTATTCTCGTACTTATGGATCTGCATTAAATCTGTTTGCACTTTGATACTAGAATTTTACTTATTATTAGTGAACTTGCTAATTATATTACTTTTTTATTGTTTTGCTGAAATAAGACCTACATTTTCTCTCTTCTCCTATCATCTCTTGAAATAGTACATTAAATTACACAGATCAGGAATTGTATTTCTTCATTTCTACAGCTTTCATAGCAACGAGAATGAGAATGTACTTAGGTTGCAATACTTCTTGAATTATTTTCTGTAGTAATACAGGAAGTACTGCAATGTAACACATAATATGCTTTACTCTATTTAATGTTCATAATATCTTAAAAGTATATCAGTTGAACGTCATCTTTAGGTATTCGCTGGTTATATGTTTTATGTAATGTTTATCAGTACCCAAAGTCTTATGAAACCATGATAAGATTTAGAGTGTATTATACGCAGTTACAAACGCTAAATGAAAGGAAAATTATATGAAATAAAATTTAATTTCGCATGTCATTTGCCCCAAAGCTGTATGTAAGTAAAGCGTCGGCACTTCAATGGGAGAAATTGCGCTTCGAAACGACAGCAGCGCTCGTAGCGGTGGCGATGTGGAAACACAATCAGTAAAACTGCGCATGCTCCTTTTCTTTTCAGTCATTGGTTGTTTTGATTAGGTTGTTTGTTTGATTCTACCGAAATCTTGTTAGCTTCTAACGTGCTTTGGTTGTGTTATTTATAACTTATTAATTTTGTACTTTTTAATTACAAAAGGCTCTTTTCAGAACCAATTTTTTTTTTTACATTTTCTCTAATGGCGTATCGATACTGCGGATTAAGGATTGCAAGAGTAAGATTTCGTCGAAATCTGATGGAATACATTTCTACACGTTTCCTTGAGACGATGCGTACTTAAGGAAGTAATAAAAAAGAGTTTTAGGATATGTATAGTTGAAATTAAAGGTAAAAAAATCTGATAATTAAAAGAATCATTCCCCTATATTTTATTATAACGCAGGTACAAAGTTTTAAATAATATTTTAAAAAATCTTTTTTTTTATTCCCTTTCAGAAATATTCAGAGAAAGTTATGCACTATTTAATGTATTTCACTATTAAAATAAAAAGAGCGCTAATTTGAAATGGACCGAATTGGGCATTAATTACAAATTGACTTCGATTTTTTTCATTTAAAAGATGCCTCAGAAGCTAAAAAAATATATTTGAGAAAGCATTTTATGTAGAAGCTCTGTAAGTGGAGAAGAAATAAAGCATAATTTTAATGTTAATAACAATAAACTTTGCTTAAAAATGTATTCTTTTCGTATACTTAGGACTCTGAAATACTGTACAAATAGAAAATATATACATATATATATGTAATTACGACGCAATTGCAAAATATTTACATCCAATCGTGTCAAAACTCATTGCGGCCTTGCCATCTTACTTCCAACCTCCATGACGTCACTGCAGGGGAGAAGAGGAGGGGAAGAGATTTAGTTTACATCGCCACCACTGCAGTGGATTGGCGCTGCAATTTGGCGTCATGTTATAGTATGGGAGTGCCGACGCTTTACTTACATACAGCTTTGATTTACCCTATCTTTCCATTCAAAGAAAATTGAGTTGCCAAAAAAAAATATTGTACACTATATATTAAAAATTTTTACACGATACAGTAAAATTTATACACTAATATACACACAAAATAGGTATTTACAGAGGATGTTTACACATTTTTAAAATGATTTGGATAAGAAATTTTTAAAAAATGTGTGTTGAAATAAAATTTTCAGTAAACTTATTGTTATTTGAAATATAAAATATCGTCTGCTACTTTTAATTTATTTCTCCTTCAAAACATCACATGTAAACAAGCTGTGAATTGAATGTTATGGTTTTGCGCTTTCCGAAGAAAATTATTCTGATTCCATATTCAAAAAAGTTATTAAGTGTGTGGTATTAAAATTTTACATAGTAATAAGAGAAAAATCCGTCGATGCAAAAATCAATCGCAAAGTCTTTGCGATACATCTGTAGCAAACATAAATAAAATAATAAGCCAAGATTTACAACTTGAAAATGTAAAAAACAAAATATTGGCCCTCTTTTGCTCATGTCGCTCAAAAAACATCACTGAAAACAGAATAATATTTATAAACCCCTTAGCAAGAAGACTGAGGACGAATCCCTGAAAAAGATACATACTGTTTCTGAAGTTTCTAACGTTAAATCGTTGGTAACAAAAACTCCGGCGAGGCAGAAATTAATTGCAAAGTCTTTAAATACATCCTTAGCAACAATAAATAAAACAAGAAGCCAAGATTTACAACTTAAGAAAGCTAAAAAGCATAATGTTCACCATCTTTTGTCGAGGCATGAGGACTCAACCCAGAGCCATATTCATAAACCCCTTATCAGGACATAAATGGAAACACATTATGACCCTCGATGAAGTACGGGTTTACCTACATGACAGCAGCAAAAAAAGTTCTGTTTATTAATGAAAATGAAGAGAAAAAAAATATACAAACTGGTTTCGCCAATGCAAAGAAAGTTTCAGTAAGGGATTTATGACTGTCGCAGGATTCTCTTGCAATGAAAAATTAAATATAAGAAGAATCAGCTAAACAAGAGAAGATTTTACGTCCAGTATTAATAGAAAAGATTCCATTTCTTTTCCCCAGTGACTTTTAGAGAGTGAAACTTCATCATGATAAAGCAACAAGTCGTACTTCAAAAAGTACAACTGCATTCTTTGAAAAAATGAAAACTGATACAGGTATTGCATATATACCTTTTCAACATATTCCTGCATAGTCCTCTGAGGCTTCACTTATAGACAGTTGTGCCTTAGGTTCCTTGGAAAGACCTCTTCTTCAACGGAAACCCACGACGATTGATCGACTCTGGAAAGTAACGGAAAAAGAACGGAAGCAAGTATCACTGGAAGTTTAAAGAAAAGTCCTTCTGTTATGCAAATTACTAGGCGAACTTCAGGAGTCTATGAAAATATCTGTCAGACTGAAAAATGATCTTTACGTTTTAAACATTAATTTAATGGCCTCGAAATCGTTCTAAAAATAAGTAAAACCCTTTGTATTTGCATTACGAATATTTTCACCTATGTATAAGCCCAAACATATCTTTATTTTAGTATAAACATTTTGTACACATTTCCGAATATGTTCAAATAATTTGTATTTTGAATTTGAGAAAAACTGTTAATCCATTCAGCTGCAGCCCTACAGGCGATAGTGATGCCCCATGTATAAAGATTAATAGTATTTCACTTTCTGACATTCGACATACTAGGTACTGAAGCCACTTGATAACAAACATAAATTTTTACATAAATTATGCATTTGAGGCTCTTTGGATTGCGTTATTTTCAACTTTCTTAGTAGTGGTAATTACTGATTGCGCTTTGTCATACTGAGAAGAGTCCGTTATATTGAGAATTATGTTTGAGTTAAAAGTTTCAGAACTGTAAAGTGTTTTTGGAAATGTAAATTTCGTCAACTTATCATTGGTTCTGTGTGCATTCAATCCATAATGAAACCATAGGCACGAACAATATTATTTTTTTTAATTTTTAATCGGATAAATGTAGGTACTGTTTTCATTATATTTTTCACGCAGAATTATGAAGAGGGGATATATAGTGCTTCCATGTTAATTTCGATCAGTAGTCGCCAAACTTATGAAGCTTCTGAGCTACTGTACCGTTTTTAAATCATACTGTGAGCTACCAACCAAAAGAACTTCAACTCTTTTTAAAAAATCTCGCATTTGTTTATTGTATATAAACTTACATGTCTAGTAAATATGAAATCAATTTTAATTAAACTGCGTATAACAAAAACTGAACTTGAATTGTACATGAGAAAGTAACTGAAGTGTAGTTAGTAATAAATAATAGATGTAATAACCGATTTTTTTCATCATACTTGTTATTTTTAATAAGAAGGATGGAACTCTTTTTTGTCATCAGCAAGTTTTTTAATGTTCAGAGAATAAGTAGTGGCTGCCATTCGAATGTAGTTGTTAAAGTTTCATCAGTGAGTGTGTTTCTGTACTTATTTTTAATAAATTTCATACTGGAAAAGAAATCTCACACGTATACAAGGCACGTATACAAGTGACGGCACTGTACAGACACGTATACAAGTGAAGGCACTGTACAGCTCTACGTATATATATACGTAGAGCTGTACAGTGCCTTCACTTGAAGACGAAACGGATCCAAACTGGATATTTTTCTTTAGCAAGAAAAGGCCAGATACTTTCAGAGTTTGAAGAAAATTATTTTACAGTAAATCATTTTAAAAAATCCATCTCCATTGTAACACTGTCTTACTGAAAATCAAAATGCTGCGTGACACAAGTGCAGATCTCTTCAGCATTAATCTGTATAAAAGGCGATTTGGTAAAGTGAGCAACAGTTGAAATCCTTTTGAAATCTTGGGAGCGTCTGGTGAATTCACTTCTCAAATTTGAAATAATTTCAGGCGTTGAAGACCCTTGCTTGTCAAGGGTTTGTTTCAAAAAGGCAAAGTATTTATATTCAACTCGGATGATATTTTAGTTTCAGATTCAACTCGGATGATATATTTACTCTCTTATTTTGAAATTATCATAAAACTTTCTTGCAAAAATGGCCAGCTGGTGTATATCAACTATATCAGTCGAATCGTCAAGTTGCAGGTAGAAACAAGCTGCAGAGATCAAAGTAAGTTTAACGTTGTGACCTAACGGTCAGAACTCATAACCTCACCCATCTCATTACTGCAGTTGCAGAAAGCCGTACAGATTTGATAGCAGACATTATCTCAGTTTTTTTTTTTTTTGAAACATGCAGTTTTGATTATTTCCCCGTCTTTTCTTATTCTGTGGAATAATATTTGAATCTCCGAAGGACGCCTCACTTGCTGCTTTATTCTTGTTGAATGTCTTTAGAAACGTTTATTGTTGAGCATTAAGTTTAGATTTTTGTCTGCCTTACCTTTTCTTTTCTGAAAGCAAAATTTAGTGGAGAATCCTTTCTAATCCCTGCGTGGACGGATTTGAAGTGACGTTCGAAGTTTCTTTTTTTCCCAACTGATACACTTGCATAGCACAGTAAACTAGCACATTTGTCCTTTACCTAGGTAAAGCAGCAATCGGTTTCCATTCCGAATGAAAGCGATAAATTTTGTGCTTTTTATTTGAATACGCCATCCTTTAGTACCTATGCGTAAATAAAACTATCCAAGCTAGCAAATATTTAATATACAAACGAAAAACATAACGAGTGCACAACCTCACGCGAATACAATTAACTATGATGTGAGGCTGACTGACAACAGCAGTTGCATAGACGAAACAAGCAGTTGTTGCCGTCAGCCTCAGCTCAGTGGAGGAATCAGGACTAGCTAAACGGAGTCTTAAAGCGGCGATCGACGGTTTGGCGATCATTGTTATAGATTTCATCTACTAATAACGTATAAAATGTTTCGTTATTCTACCTGGGCCATCTATATCGATAGATCATACTGAACTTTAAAAGAGCTAGTTTAAGCGGGGCTTAAAATTCGAGCTCTTTTATGTTTTTTACTTCCCAATTTTTTGTTTGTTTCGTTATTATTTTGATATCATAATCATTCTACACTTCAAAACATTTTCTACCTGATCTTGAATCATACAAACAAGCAATAATTTTACTGTAAACTAGTTTAAAAAACCATCCAATAAGACTGAGAATATGAATGTTAGTTACTAGACAAGGAAACCTATAAATTTACTTAGTTACAAAATAGTAAAATGAGAAACGTTAATAAAAAATGCGGTAAAGATGAAATCAACTACTATTTTAATTAAATATGAGCGTAGTTTATAGAATTAGTTTTAAATTCAAACAGTTACGTAAAAAAATCACAAAATTAACCTAAATGCATATTTTGTAATCACTGTCACTCAGTCATCATTCTTAATCATCACTTAATCAACAGTGCTGAAATTTTAGTATGATGCTGCAAAGTTATAAATCGTAATGTCAGGAATTTCACCGCACCTATAAAGCCTGAATATATCTTTACCGCACTCTAAAAAAAAAAAAAAACTTTAGAATATTGGATAAATGCAAATGTCATAGTGTAGTGAATTTGAATATGAATGCTGAATCTGTTTTAATAAAGTACAAATAAGAAATTGGGATATGCTTAATTTGAAAAAGTTAAATAAAATGAATGCTGTGAAGCTATTTTCTCAGACAGTAACTTCATGTTTCCGATGAATTAGGAAGTTACAGTAATTTATCCGATAAGCCGTGCCATTTATTTTATTTACGATTTTGATCATACGGATCATCCATTTTTCATTTCTTTTCTTAAGAAATTGAGTGCTGTCCTTCTTATACATAAAGTTAAAATACTTGCAAAAAGGGCACAGCTAAATAAAGAAAGTTTTTTAAAAGTTTTAATTCAAAGTATAACGCTTTGAGTGAAATTGATCAAATACTGATGGATATAAATGTGACGAAACCTTTATCAGTCCGAAAATTCCTATCTGTCATTGCTTCTAAAACGAATGTCAGTTTTATAATTGAAATACAATCGAAAAGACAAAACACAAACAATATTAAGCATAAAAAATTTTAAAATATAAAATGTCTCTGTTGTTTTTTCAGACCATACACCAGAGAGAGTGTAAATCAACAGCAAAGCTCCTAATGTTTTGTTGCAAGTTATAAAAAAGATTCTGAAGCCAGAATCTCTCTGTATTCTTCAACAAGAGAATTATGTACAGCAAAAATTTCCTATAGAAACTCCAATAAAAAATTATTCGCCCTTAGGAAGAAAAATGAATTCCTCTATTTAGTTAAAACTCGTCAATCTGAATAGTATAGTGATTAATGAAAATTGAATTTCAATTTTAACTCCAGTAAAGATAGATTCGACTTTCAATAAAAGTTTGTTTATATATATGAATACTTCCCTCTTAGATAAGACGTTGAAAGACCCATGGGATCGACAATTCTCGATCAAATGTCTAGTCATTATACTGATTTAAGAATTCATAAAAATAAGCTTTTCCCAAACAATTTCCTTCTTAATCAAACATTTTCCCTAGGAATTAATTGTTTTACTGTTGGAAACACTTCTCGAAATTCTTTTCAGAGATCTACGTGTACTTCGTAACACTGGTTTTACTTTGTTTTGTGTTTTGAAATCTTGTTCTTCTGGATGTCATTTGCAGATAATTGAAGAATTAAAAAAGGGGGTGTATGTAATCAAATGTATTGATTGCGTTATGTATGTATTGTACAGCTTTGTAAAAACATTTTTCCTGCTGTTCAGTAAGTGAGTCATAGAGCAGAGTCCAATACTTCACTTATCACTTTACCATATCTGAATTTGTTCTATCTAATGTCAAATCTTTAATGACTATAAAAGTCAAGCAAAATCTGTCATTCACAGTTTTTGCGAGGTATTTTCTGCTTATTTTTCGCACGTCTCCGTCGTGCAACTGGAAGCACATTTGACCCGTATTCAAGAGGTCTGGAGTTCGAATCCTGTCGAGGGCATTGCTCATATTTTACGTCTCCAACTTCAAAATAACCTAATGACTCCGCAGTATGTCTTGAAAAGGAGTACTGAAGGTAAATTACGCTTCTGTTAAAACAACTTTGGTTTACTTTCGATAGTATTCTTTCTTCGGCCAAGAAAAATCTTATCATCTATTAAGATAACAGAATTTGTTTTTCAGAGTATTAATTATAAACTCAGGAATCATCTCCTATTAATTTCGAAGTCAGTGATAATTTTAAAATCAGTAGAATAAACAATGCGGAACTACACCTTTGAAAGAATCCTGCAAATTGATCAAGAGGTCCAGAATGGAATCTAAGACAGTGAAAAGACAGTGAAAAAGAGAAAAGTTCCCTTGAAAGCGAAGATAAAAATTTATCACGTCACTTAGTTTGGGAAGGATATCGTCTTAAAATTCATGACGGAAACTTTGAGAGACCACTCTTAAGTAGCACAGCATAATTCAGGGGATGATTCAGGTCTGCATACTGAACTGGTGTCAAAGACAATCTGGCGAAGTATGCAGTGGTTAATCACGGCAAAACGTACAAAGAACAAGGATTTTTGCTCATATGGTTTGTTAAATGATTCTTTACAGCTACATATGTAGAATCGAGAGAAGTAAATAGGTAAAAAAAGCTAACAGCATTTAATCCTACATATCACTAAAGGTTTGACTGTTATCTTATTTAGATTGAGCTTTCACTAATTGCTGTACATCAACAAAAACACTATTTGTGAATATATGTTACGAAGACTGACTCAGATTTGCAATTCTGTCCAACCATATAACTCTCTCTGCCAGCAAATATTTTAAATGCCAGTAGATTGAGTCGGAATGTTCCTTCTTGCGCATCGTAATAATGACAGTATAAGGTGTTTTTTTCTTCCATGAAATCAGTGCCATTATTGACACGATCTATCATGTGAAAAGCAGTTAACTGACATTGCTCTTTTTGTTCATTGGTGAGGTACCTTGAAATGAATTTTGTCGTCAGGCGACGCATGACATGATCGACAGTCAAGATTGATTATAAGAACTAAATGACAATTTCGTCTTACTTATAATGGCTTTAATTGCTATTGTATGATCTTCCATCACTAACCGCAGTAGATTTTTCTTTTTTTTGCTAGGATTTCATGATTTCTAATACTCGAGGTTCTGCGAGAATGATCGTCACTCTCGGATGATTTTCGGTGTCTTTGAAGCGTCGATACCATTTTCAGTCTGAGTAGCACTCATATCTATAACACTGAAAGTTCATTTCTTTACATGGTTGTCTCTGATAACATATGATAAATTTATATCATTCTATGATAAACCAAAATCAAAATTTATATTTTTAAAACATTTTAGATGTTATTAAACTTTATAATTTTTTTTAAATTTCAATTACTATTTTGCTTTTTCATTTATGTTTATTATCTCTGATAGCCTTCATATGTTTCCTATACATTTAATTTTAAAAATTATGCTCTAAAATGAAACATTGGTACAATTTGCAACATGAATAGAAAGTTTTTAAACTTCAGTTATTCTCAAACGTCAAAAAACATTTTAATAGTTTTTAGACTCATTTAATACATAAGAAATAACATATATAAAAATCTCTAAGGAATAAAAAAAGTGTAAATAGTTTGTAATATTATTAGAATAATATTGTACATAATGGATATTAAAAAGAGAGCTACAGGTTTTATTTTTTAAAGTTTTGATCTCTTAGAATGATATAGAAGTTTATAAAAACAGTTCCAAGACTATGTGTTGGGAGATTCTGAATATAAAAGCACTTTTTTATCCTCCCCATAGAAGGAGAACTCCAATCAGTAAAATATTCCTTTTGTTTAATAAGATAAAGAAGAAAAATTCATTTCTCTCACGTGTAAAATTCATGGAGATATTCGCAAGTAATTTTAGATAACTTATTAGAGAGAGTTTAGAGTTTCTAACAATATTTAGAAAGTAACTATGAAACAAAAACTGTTTGCCACTAAGATTTATGGATCTGTGTTAGACAAAATAGTTCTTTTTTACTGAATTTACAGTTAAATCGAATGCGATTTTCTTTACTAAAATAGAATAGTTTTTATTAGCTCGCTCTCTGTTAAAAAATATAATCTCTTAAGCTTGATAAAGATTTAAAACTTTTATTTTTTATACAGAGTATTCCTTTTGTTTTCACATTGAAAGGCAAAATATTTCGTTTAGTTTTCAATTTTCAGTTTTTTTTTTTTTTTTTTTTGAAGCCGAAAAGGACTATTAGTCTGGAAATAAGATTTTTCATTGTTTAACGTTTCATTCGAGTCTGTTACCATTTGCAGAACTAGTCTCTGTCGATAATCTGTACTGAGAAAGCATATTAAATTTTAAAAGAGCCCTTTTGAGCTGTCGTTAAATACTGAAATCCGTTTTCAGATATTTTTTTTAAATATTTGCGCTATTATTTTTAATAGCATTTTTTTTTTCTTTTTGATCTGTAATTTATTTTTTATTTATGTATTGTGATTATAATAATCAATTGATTCTAATCGGACTAAACAGAAAACGAAAGAAGAGATGGTCATTTTTACACTAAAAGACTTTTTATTTTGAGTGAAATAATGTGTATTAACCGTTTTCGAGCTAATATACTAGCGGGTGCAAAACACAGTCGAACCTTGCTATAGGGAACTTGGCTTAAAATGAATCTCCGGATGTAAGAGATGAACAATTTAGTCCCGTCCAATTTCCGATACCCTTAATACTGTTTTATATGGTTATAGCGAATCTTTAAGAGTATTAAAATTGGATATAGCGAACTGTATGCATCCATTAAGATCTTGCACGTTTAGAACATTATGATCCATATCCCATCTTTACTGTTTTTCTTTTATCATCGTACTCGCTTTTCTCCATGTTCTAAGCTATGACAGATAGACGTAACAATATATACAATTTAGTATATAGGAAAGTCTTAAATATTTTTCCATAATTTTCTACAGTAATGCGACAAGCGTTAATCGTATATTCGCGACTGATTTACATAGTAGTGTTTGTTTTGATTTAGTCAAATTATAAAATTAATCAAAGCAACAACCTTGCGTTTAGCAAAGATTTTATTTAAGACTCTATAGATTTAGGGGCCAAACGTATCCAACGGCTTGACCAAACGGATTTAGAGGCCCTCTTCATCAGGAGCAAAGAAATCTACAAGCAAGGGAAAGTTACGGTTGTATTTGACCTAAAAAAGGAGTAAAGCGAAAGAGAAGGTAGCGCCATCTGTCAGCAGAAATAGTAATGGATAATAAAAAATTATGTTAATAGAAGTTTAAAAGCGTTAGAAAGGACAAGTCAATAACTAAACAAGACAAATCTTTGGGAATGTAAAAAGCTTCAAGAAAATCCAATTCGCCAATGGAAGAAGCTATATAGATAATTCTTTCAGACCCAGATTCAAAATATTGATTAAATTTCCAACTACGATCAGGTATCGAAGACCTATTAATTTCGCCTTTTCGGACATAGGATTCTTATTCGCTGACGAAAAATTTCAATTTGAAAATTAAACTTTTGGAGAATTCGTGCAATTTTGTACAGTGCAGAATGATGAAACGAAAGCACGACAAGTTTGTTTTAAGCAGTTAAAGTGGTTTAACTAATAATAAGTGTGATTTAATGCTCCAATTCCTTTTTGGTCGATTCTATATAATTCTGCAAATAATCAAAATATATCTTGTCTTCAAAGCAGTTTAATAAATTTTAGAAGAACCTCGAACTTTTTAGTTTTTATATGTAATGTTAAAATGTAGAGTTACTATGGTGACTTGACTATCATTTTCGTGGTACATAGTAAACTATTTGAAAATTGTTAGCTTTATATTTTACTTCTGTATGAAATTTTCCAATAGCAAGATAGGGGAGGAAATAATTTTTTTGGCACTTCTTACATTTTAATAATAGCCAGAACATTATTTAGCGGAGTGAAGTGAAGCACACGAGGGTAATCTGCTTAAAAGGAAGTATTATAAGTTTGTGGAGGACTTACAAGGAAACTGCTTCGTATCTGCGTACCATGAAATCACATATGCTTCGAGCTCATTAGACTGTGTTTGAATTCGAGTTAAACTACTAATGTTTGGTGCAGTCCAAGAACTGAAGAGAAAAGACTGTAAACGGAACTTAAGTAATAGCTGTATTATGAATTATACGTTGTACTGCAGACTGTAGAATTAATTGACAAAGAAATTTCATGCAACTTTTTGAAAGATAGTTGCAGTAAACTTTGAATATGGAGTCCCAAGTGCAGATAAAATACAAGTGGACGGGATATAAAAATTTAACCACTTGTTATACATGTATAACCCACCACACTAACTGTGTAGCTTTGTCCCAGTTTTGATGGAGAAGACCTCGTAGGATGGTTCAAGGGTCTTCCACTAGTCTTCGTCCACTGCCAAATCACTGGAGACTTTCGGCTCACGAGTACTTTAAGTGCCTCCATGATACACAGATATAAACATTCATACCTTTTCTGGGATTAAAACGCAGGTCCATTCGTACAGCAACAAACGTCACTAACTATACACCAATCAGAGAGACAGCTTGAAGTACAGGTCAGCTCATGTTGAAGTACGATGGACATCCAATGTTTAACCATAGGTAAAGTGGGTATAGTCCACCTGCACTAACTATTGAAACCTCACCACACTGCAAGATTCCGTAAAGACCCACCGAATACCTCAAAAAACGTTTTATAGTTCGTGCTTTTTTTATATACAAAAATTTAGAACAGTTGGTACCTTTGCATGTTACAAAAATCTGCATTTACAAATCTCCGATAGCTCATGTGTAATTTGAATAAAATACTTATAAAATTAAAAATATCTGGTACGTTTCCGTTAAAGGCATTCTACTTGGCGCTATATATTAGAGTATTCCCTTGAAGCCAGGCTCAGCTAGTTTCTTTTGCTTTCTTTCTTAACCATCTTTCGGCAATCTCATTTTCCGTCTAATCATAATTGATTTTCCCCTGTTGCAAAGAATTTCATGATGTTGAATCTGCCAAGATAGGAAACAGCAATTATTCTGTTTCTTGAAGAATAAATAGTGTTTATAGAGAAAGACCGAGTTCGAATAAGCATCTCATGAAATTAAAATGTAGTGAGAAAGCGAAATGACTATGCGGCGTTTATTCATGTTGGGAAATAAAAAATATTCGAATATAAACAAGATTAGGCATTTATTTTTCAGCTACTGCCGTATGATTTATTTAGTCTCCTGTTTAGTATTACATGACTTAGTTTAAGGTAATTGAGGATGATTGTTTTATTCATTCCTGGTATTGTACTTAATTCCAAAGCTTATGCAGATGGAAGGACAATATAATACTTTTCTTTCTGCAAACAAAAATACAAAATGCATTTATTAGACTTTCCGCTATAAAATTAAGCAATATAGTTAGATTTTATCTACACATAACATCCAATCTATTTCTACTTCAAAAATTTTATGAAACAATAATAATTTGAAAACAAAATATGTAACCTATTTCTATGCAATTGAAACTGAACTAAAGTAATATTATTATTCACATGAAATAGTTATCTCTGAGTGAAATAACACAAATTAAAGCAAAATAAAGTAAAATATTCTGTTTTATTATTTTAAATTCTAAACTAATAAATATGTTATCAACCAGCTTACTTGACTAAGAGAAAAAGTTGAGCAATCTAGATATTCGTAATTCGGATATTGGAAATTTTATTTTGCGAATACGTAGTTTATATAACTTGCTGTTTGATCTTAATCTTATTGCTACATTGTATAAAAACGAAGTATATACTTTAACACAAGAAATGTATATTACACTTGATGAAGGAACTTAGGTACATGGTGCGTTTACACATATTTAAAACCATTTAGATAAATGATGGGAATACAAATTTCTGGCAACAGCTTATTATTTGAAATGAGAAATATCGCCTGCTACTTTTAAATTTATCCTTCTTTCAAAATGTCGCCGTAGAGAAATATTCCTATTCCATTATTCAAAACCATTGTGAAAGGAATGACAACACAAATTCTAATTGAAAAATAATCAAAATAGGAAAGGAAAAAACCGTCAGTCATTACTTCTGTGTTCGAAAAAGATTGCAAACGATTACCCGAAAACGGTACGTACAGTTTCTAATGTTTCTAAATTTAAATAGCTGGTTTCCGAAGACAACAGAAGCAACAGAAAATCTGCCGAAGCAGAAATGAATTGTAGAGACTTTAAATATATCCGCAGCAACATAACTAAACTAATAAGCCGAGATTTTACAACTTTAAAAAGCTGAAAAGCATACTGTTTACTAGCTTTTTTAAAGCATGTGGCTCAACGTAGAATAACTTATAGAACCCGGTATAAAATCTATTTAGCAGGAAATAAATGAAAAATACACTGTGAGTCTTGATGAAGCGTAGGTTAACCTACGCTTCATCAAGGCTTGCAATGTATTTCTAATCAAGGTTCTGTATACTTCCAATCAATTCTGTAGGCTTTCCAATAAAAGCAATTAAGGCTCACCTGACTGCAACAAACAAAGCTCTGTTTGTTATGGAAAACGAAGAGCAAAAAATATACTAATCTGGTTCAGTCAATGCAATGAAAGTTTCAATAAGAGTTTTATGATTGTCGCAGGATTCTCTTACAATGAAAAATTAAAAAATAAGAAGAAAATCTGTTTCTTGCAATGACTTTCTAAGATTGAAGCTTCTAAGACAAAGCAATAAATCATACTTCGAAAGATACCATTACATTCCTAGAAAAAAAGGAAGACTGACACAGGTATTGCAAATATACATTTTCAATGTATTTCTGCGAAATCCTCTGATATTTCGCTTATGGACTATTATGTCTCTGATCCCTTGAAAAGTGCTTTTTATAAGCGCAAACATGCTACGATTAATGGATTCTGGAAAGCGAAGGAAGATGAATAGAAATCAATAACCTTATCAATAGCCCTAGAAGCTTTATGAAAATCCATGGAAATCAGGATGCAAACTAGAAAAAAGGCTATCAGATCGAACTCTTACAGAAATACATTTTACAATTTATTAAATCAACGGTCCCGAAATCGTTCTAAAAGTTGGTAAATAACCTGTGTACTTGTTTCTAACATCGTTTGTGCATAGTATGACTTTTCTAATAAATATATAAATATTTCCAGAGGTTAAAAATTACAAAAATCAAATAGGAAATTTGTGGGTATATAAACAGTGCCAGCATAAAAAATCTCTTTGGAAATAGTTTTCAATGGCGAAAATTTACATTAAATAAACTGATGATACAAATATGTGCAGAAGAATCTTCTCAAAGTTCATAGTTCCCATACCTAGAGAGCCCTCTAGCCATCATATAGATCTGTTGACATCTTAAATGACAAATTGCAGAGGATAAGCTTTGCAGTGATAATATGAGATAGGACGAGAGAATTTTAAGGCGGTCTCAAAAGAGAGATTATCTGTGAGAGCCACAATACCGAATCGCAACGAATGAGAAGTTGTCATTTCGGGTTTTATTTATTTAGAAAGATATCACCATCCTGTGTCCATAGAGACGTTGTTTGAAACCTTTCCAAATTAACTATGTATCACTCCAGGAAGGATAGATAGCCACTCTGATTGGTTGCATGTGGAGACCACTCAAGCGCGGAGCCGCCTTATCTTGCATCTTGTCTTCCTCGCTGCTGATAGATAAGGTTCTTACAGGAAAGACAAAGAGCGTTAATAAATTAAAATGTTTCTAGAAAGGATGTGAAAGACTTGGCTTTGTTACGGACTATCAATTAGCCATTCCTTCCTCTTGGGCCGAGCTTCATAACCTAATTTCTGACATCAGCGTTATCTGGGTCGTTGAGTATTATAACAATTATCTGAAAGATGTGCCCCGTAAAGCAGGAGGGTAGAATCAGTTAAACTATGGATACGAAATCTTAGCGACCATTTTGGACAAGGTGAAATTTCTGGAAGTTTTTTCACTCTGTTTTTTTTTTTTGTGATCTTTTGTTTTACTTGAGAAAAGATTCAGTTCGAAACTTATTTATTTTGAGACTGAAGTTATTTGCTTTGTAAAGCTTCAATAAATATTCGAGTTTGTTATAAAACTAAATTATTAGTTTCTTCTTTCTTTAGATTTATTTACTCCAACTAAGTTTTATTTTCTTCCCAATTCTTTAAAAAAATTAACAGAACATGGAAAACTATTCCACTTTAAACTTGTAAGGTATTTCTCCCACCTTCTTCGTGGTATAGTGGTCAGCACGCTCGGCTCGTATTCGAGAGTCCTGGCGAGGGCATTGCTCATCTCTCACATTTTCTTTTCCAAAAATATTCTAATAATTCTAAAGTGGCATCCGAACTAAAAAAGGTGGTGGATGATGATTCTTCACTACCAGGCATGCCCTTCTGGTGTAGTGCTCAGCACTGTCGGCGCGTATTCAAGAGTCCATGGTTCGAGTCCCGGCGAGGACATTGTTTATTTTTCATGACTATCGCTTCGAAATAACCTAAAGTCTATACAAACTGAGACTCTGTTGTCTTAGAGACAGGGTCTGATTATTGTCTCGTCCGGTAAGGCCCACAAGAAGGTTACAGAACTAGCTAGAAATTAATTCTGAATTTTCTTGTAATCTCGTCTTCGTCTTGTACAAATAAGAAAAGAAAGCTCCGGAAGGAATGCTGTGGTTAAACCGCCATAATTTATCAATCAGGCCATGACTGATGAAATCTTTCTTGCTTCCGTCTTTTTCACAACAATGTATAACTAGCATATCTTGGTAGAGATTTGTTTTTTCGCTTCAAGACAGCATCGCCTTGACATAATCTTGTTTTGCTTAAATGCAAGGTTAAGCCAATCTTTCAATTTTTAATAATATCTTAACTTTAGTCAGCAAAGTTATAACATTGTAAGGAATAGCGTATCTTCAGCACAGTTTTTAAAATATCTGACAGAGGCAGAGTAGAAATGCAAACTTTAAACTAACCAGAATTTAGCTCCAGGTGGGCATTAACTTTAGAAAATATTCTGCGTATTTCCATCGAATCTGAACAGGTCTTAGTTTTCGAATGAGCAATAAAATTTTAATATATTACTTTGCTCAGAATATATTCAAAATCAAAATATGGTACTGATTCTTTAAAAGTGAATAAATAATTATTGAATGCATGTTTCTCTGAAAGTAGAAAATATGAAGTAGAAATGAATCATGAATCATGATCATGATCATATCATGAATCTCTGAAGTAGGAAATATTATCCTAGATTCGATGGCTTAAATGTATTATACAGACATAAAATACCTTAACTGACTTAAAATCTTGAAGAATAATAATGATAGAAATACAAGGCTGCCTAACTGTGTAAATTTTCTAAATTTTAACTTTCCTTTTCCTTTAGTGAGCGTAGTCCACCACTGCCTAAGCGGCGAAACGCTAAACAGTGTTAGTTCGAACTAGGTTCAAATCATTGCAAACAGACTAACGGTATAAGCGATAAGCGACGGAGGACGTGGGCACTGTCCCTTTACCATTTGGGTTAATCAGTACAGCACCACGTCCACCTTTATCTAGAGTTGCCTATACATTGGCCATCACATTATACAATGTAGAGTTACAATTGGCAGCACGACTAAAGCAAGGCTAACGGTATAGGAGTTTTCGAGTTTTCGTTATATTCCTGGAATGTTAGCTAGGTTAGCTTATAAAGTTATCCATGAAGGCATCGTTTCCCAATAGGCAGTTCCTTGATGCTTAAGTAGATAATCAGCCATTCATCTAAATATGAAAAACATCTGCAAATAATTTTCTTCTCAAATCTAAAGGAGATTTTTTTATTCAAAAAAATTACATTCATCAGTATTATTATTCATCACATATTATTCTTGAAAAACGGCTAACGGTATGAGCTTTCGCTATATTCCCAATAGAAAGTCAGTTAGGTCTTGAGCGCCTAACTAGATAATCATCCATTCACCTAAATGTGAAAAAGCATCTGCAAGTAATTTTCTTCTCAAATCTAGAGACTCTTTTTTTTTTTTCAAAAAAATTACGTTCATGAGTATTATTATTCGTTATATATTATTCTTGAAAAAAATTCTTCATCATATTCTTCGGCAAGAAATTTTAAGCACTGATTTAAGAGAATAAATAAGTTTGTACTCTAAAACACCGATTATGTTAAGTATCCGTTATTAATTAGAAGTGTGGATTGTTATTTATCTGAGTGAGTATCATCGCAACATTAAACCTCACTAAAACAGTTTCTCAAAAGTTACAATGACACATCCAATTCAAGCTATCTTTTCTTCTGTCGCCTGGTGCAATCTTTGCAGTTGCAGTATTCGGCCCTCCAGATGCGGCCCTAAATAGCAAAAGGTTTCGGCTCCTAAATTACGCCGCCTGATTGCATCAGCTTTGCTTCTGATCCAGCAATTAATTGAAATTTTTAAAATTACCAATTATTGGCATCTTTACATACTTATCAGAGAATTATCCATGTTCCTTAAGTCTACTAAAGTATATAACTAAACTGAACTCAGTGGCGCAACAGCCCTAGTGGGCCACGGCCTACAATGTCCTTTTCTCCTTTCTTGACCTTTGGACCCCACAGTGGATCAACACATGTCCTGGACGTGTGGTCAGCTTTCGCAGGACCCCCTGTGTTTGGCCCCCAAGCGAACGTGGTACTCATTTTATCGACTCACTTAAGGGATGAGTCAACCTTGCCCAGCCCGGGGATCGAGCCCTGGACCTGCGGTGCAGCTGCGCGATGCGCTAGCCACTTCGCCACCGTCGGTCACAGAAGTATGTATAATACGGAAATATGATAATGGTTAATACTGGTATTTTAAACTTTAGAAGGATAGGGGAAGATATTAGTTATAAACATAGTTATTATAATTTCTTAATTTAATCTGGATAAATAAATTCCCTTATTTTAGGGAAGAATTTTTTTTCTGTTTTCCAAATATGTTTCTACGTCTTTGGAATGTACCTTTTTCCGTAACCAATATCCGTAATTTCTTTAGGTACAAAATTTTGAATTTTTGGCATTTCTACAAATAGGAATTGAAAACTTAAGCTTTCTTCATCTGACGTAAAAGGGTCTTTAAAATTTCGCATAATATAAATGCCGCTCATTAAAAATATTTGCTTTTGATCCCCCATCCAGAAAATTTAACTCAATAATATATTTAGATAATTTGCGCAGACTGAAGCTTGGCGTTTTCAAATGGATTACTTCGATTATGAAAAATATTCTTTGCATCGTCAGTTTTCCCTACGAGGTCCATGAAACGAGGTTAAGTTAGGTTATTTGAATAGACAAGAGTCGTAAGATCTATCTGCCTAAGAAGAGGGATGCATTCTAGGAGGACTTTCTGAGGAAAACTGTCTTGTATTCAAGATTAAATGCATGGAAAAAACACGTTACACATGATGAAAATCCACCATGAAACCTGCTCGTTTACCTGTATTTAAGCGCAAACCAACCTGAACTACCAGTATTTAGCGACCTTGACTACTCGGCCACGAGTGCGTCCCAGAAAAGGAATTAAACTCCATAGAGTATTTAAAAAGGTTACATTTAACCAAAATTTTAGTCGTAGGAAAACTAAACTTACTTGATTTATTTTTCTAAGATTAGAACTGTATGATTGCAGCCTACCTTTTAAAGCTCTTTAGTTGTGCAATTCATTTTTAAATAATCAGATCGTTTTGTGTTCTTGTCATTAATAATGTCCGAGATTTAAATATGTTCGTCAAGGGGACATTCGTCATGACCAGACGCCTTGGAAGAAAAACTTCGGAACTGGTCAAGCTGGTCGGCTATTTGCGTTCTATTGTAGTTAGTGTCAATGAAAACTGGCTTGCTGATGGAGAAACAAGTAGTAGACCCCATGTCTCTTTAAAATAATAGGAGGGTTAGGCTATCACATCTGATAAATCATCATTCCATTGCTTAGTTGGCCGTTGATTTTAGTGCGTAGCAAAGCAGAATCATTTCAAACTACTTAAAGCAGAAGTTGTTACATGTGAGATTCTGTTTCTATAGACTCACAAATGTTCCATTGCCATCATCGTCATTTATATTTACAGTGGGCAAGTGAGTTCTTCATATTATCACTGAACAGTGGAAGCGTATTGCCTCTTCAGAGGAAACCCGATTTCTCATGAATCGTGAAGGCGGCAGGTTTAGAATTCCTCGGGTGGCTGGACAACATTTGTTGGACCAATGTAATGCAGATCAAATTCAGGCCAGTGGTAACCCAATTATGCTGTGGGGGATTTTTCATGGCTAGCCAGAGGTCTTGAGGTGTCTTAGACAAAACCATGAAAGCTGCAGACTGCAATGAGAAACAGTTACATCCATTCATGGCGTCTGTTTTCCTAATGCACGTTGCCTTAGAGTAGCAGGGGGTTTGCTCTGTTTTTTCTATAATGCAACCTGCCACATGTCCAAGCTTGTACCCGCATCACTTCGGGAGCATGTCTTAGAATTTAGCCTACTTTTCTGATCACTAAATTCCACAAATTTCAGTCTACTTGATCATGTGTAAGGTACCATGGGATGGCTTCTCCGATCTCATGATCTACCATAGCATACACTGGCGTGCAAAATTAAGCAACAGGTGTTCTTTCTGCCATAACTCCACAAGAAATCATCTGAGAGACATGAAATTCAGAAATGAGAGACAGCATTTTATATTTAAACGATGACGAAACCATAGTTACACAAAAATTAATACAATGCATACAGTACGGAATCAAACAAAAAAAGGCTTCATTGAATTTATAGTATCGTTACACATAATTGTCTGTACAGGAGGAAGAGCAACAAGCAGATTGCCCTTAGTGTGGGATATGCTCTCCTCCTTACTACCATGGTTACTTCGTCTCTACATACTCAGCACCAGACTGTTCATCCGATCTTAAGGTAAGAGTGCCCATTTCTCAATCAGCATCTGTTTGAGCAGTTGGGTGTTCCCCAGAGCATGTAATCGTGCCGCAAGGCGTCTTCCCAAAGCATCCCACACATGTTCTATGGAATTTAAATCAGGTGAGTACGCTGGCCAATCCATTCGAGTGATATCTTCACTTTCCAGTAGCTTTTAAAAAGCATGAGTATGGTGTGGCCGTGTATCATAATCCATAAAAATAAAGTCTGCTCCAATAGCATCGCGGAAAAGACGCATATGAGGAAGGATCACCTCCTGACAATAGCGACCTCCGGTTACAGAACCTCTGTCGAAAACTGAAGTTCTATCCACTTGTTTAGCATAATGCTTAACAAGACGAGAACTCCAGGACCATCGAAATGGTCCCTTTCCGTGATGTTATTGGGATAGAATCCTGTCCCGACTTCTCTCCAAATAAACTGACGTTGAGAATCGCTTGTGGCACTAAAGCGACTCTCATTCGTAAAGAGGACATGTTGATGAGATGTCCAGTTTTGTGCCCCTTCCACCACCCTCGGTCCAGTTTTGTTCACCCTTCCACCACGGTTTGGCCATCGGTGCCTAAGCCGTGGCACCGATGGTCAACTTTCAAAGAAATGCAGCGTTCAGGATGGCGGGCGAATAGGCCACCTTTGTGAAGGCGTCTGAACACAGTAAACCGCGACACTTCTCGCCCAGTTGCTGTACACAGTTGCTGAGCAATGGCGCTTGCTGACTGGTTTCGGGCTCTTTTCGCCTGAAGGACGATATATCGGTCATCCACTGCAGTTGTTTTCCTGGGGCGACCACCACGAACCTTTCTAACAGCTGTACATATGGTTTGGAAGGCTTTCCAAGAGCGAGTGCGACACTTTCAACTTTTCCAAACTCTTCAGCTACACTAATCGCACTACGCCGTTCCTCCAGCTTTCAGATCAATCTTCCATATCTGAGGTCATCCAAATGATTTCTTCTAGTTATATTTCACTAAAGAACTCACTTGCACTTGCAGCGAATGCCTTTAATTGCGTCTACGTCCTTCCTTTTATTGTAATCTTGAGTTAAGCGCGCAGACCACACGGGTTTTGCGTACGCTCACGTCGCTTGTGACATTTTGTTCTTGACATTTGCGTACGTGTGAACTTTCTGCTGAATTGCGTGTTCATTATACTGATCGCAAGAATCCCTTTTCTGCAATTTTATGGCTATCTGATTAAAATTTACATTGTTGCTTAAGTTTTGCACACCAGTGTATTTTACTCGAATTAATAGACCTTTACTTGGGCATATGTATGCTTTGACTGCGGACACATACTAAAAGCTTAGCGATTTCAGCTACAAGGTTTTATATAAGTGGTTATAATGTTTTGGCTCTTCAGTTTCTTTTGTTTTAAATTCCCTTGATTACCACATTTTAAGTAAAGTTTAACACAATTATAATTCATACGCTTATTCAGTTTTGTCGCTTTATGATTCCTAAAATTTTAATTCGTCATGCACATTTACTATTTTAAGAAAGACTAAAAAGATTTCTGGAGTTTATTGTTTTTAATTGTGAAATAAAGAGTCTTTGTTTTAAACTAAAGTCCTTTTCTGTTAAGTAAGCTCGAGCACAGGAAGCTCTTAACACTTTTAAATAACGGTTTTAATCTCTATATATACATAGAAGAAAGTCCGTTTGTTTGTTTTCTATAGCTGTCGTCACCAAACTTTCTATAATTCTTTTCTGGGCCCTGGAAAACAACTTTGTTTCAAAAAAAAATTAGAGATATTAATTAAAAACTCGGAAAACGATAATTTTCGCCCTCATTTTTCTGAGTGGCAACAGTCCCGCAAGCTGGAGATGAAAATTTGCTTTATTTCGAAAGTTGTTGCCTCTGCTCGCTTTCAAATCGTTGAGTTTGTTAATAAAAAAGCTGTAAGTTTTACAGTGAAATAAAAATAGTATTGTTAAACATTAAATACATTATTCCGATTCCAAAAATTCGTGGGAAGCCATTTCGACTGCGTACTACTTTAATCAGCCGAGATATTGATTAAAAACTCCGAAAAACATTAATTTTCGCACTTACTTTTCCGAGTGGCAACAGTTGGAGATAAAAATGCTTATTTCGAAAAGTGTTGTTACTGCTCGTCAAACAGTAGAATTTTTTAATAAAAAATTTGTTAGTTTTAGAAAATCTGTATGTATAAGTAAAGAATGTATGTTTGTGTGTTTGTTTGTTTGTTCGCGTTATTGATTTCTGATTAAATGCGATCAATTTTTGCCACATTTAATCGGCTAAAATTGAATATAAGTGAAATAGTGGATGGAACTTGAGCTTTTTCGGCCATTTGATTAGAAAGCCGAAAATCATTAAAAACTGCGTGCCATTATTGCTGATATAATGAGAGAGAATTAGTTTATTTTTCTATCGAAATTTTTTTTGTGGGTTCCATATAGCATCAGAGTGAAAAATGTATGACTATGAATCGTATTTTTTGCGTCATTATTAGAGGATTACCGCGTTATCGTTCTCTTTGTTGTTAGATACATAACACTCAATTATAATTTAACTGGTATCGGATACTTCCGTTATTAGTAAATATCACTTTATTAAAAACCACGTTTACTTGTTCAAAAAGTGTATTCTAAAAGCCAAATTTCTCAGCTAAAGCTATGCAGATCTCACCAAATATATGTCATGTTATTATTATGTAATTAAATAAAATTCCTCAAAATATTAAAAATATTAAGTCATTAAAATATTAAGTTAAGGCCACAATTCTAAACCTCTTTTAGTAAGTGTCATCTGATGTTACATTCTGTCGTCGTCTTATCGAGAATTTCTGTTCAATAGGCGAAGATATAAATTACACGCACACACACACACACACACAAATGCTATGCCGGTTAAATAAAATATCATTTATTTTGGCTTCTATTATTAAATTATCGAAAAGTTCAAAGTATTTGTTAGTTATAACAAGTCGTTAGAGGCTTTACAATGGAAGCTTTGCAAATTAATTTCTTCTGTGGTTATCACGTGGTACGGGAATATCACCTCCGTTACCTGATGTGTTTAATTAAAATACCTCTTGTGGGAGATAAGCTACAGACAGGCATAATATATCTTTGTTCTCAAAGCACGAGACTTAGCTTTTTTTTACTTTTTCAAAAGTAAGGTTACCGCTACCTCCGAAATCTGCCAATATCGCAAAATTTTCTGAGAATATTTCCTCTGCTTATGAGGACAATTTCTTGAAAACTGTCATTTGTGAAAAAAACGATATCTAGGTTTTAGGTTTGTGGAAAAATGATGTTTTCAATCAATTTGATAAATAAATACACGCTCCATCTAGCGTAACTATCTTTACCCATTTTTTACTTCTCAAAAACCTTTCATATAGACGTTTGTAATTTGTCTTCCTTTGAAGTCAACATTTGCTTTCTAGGTGATGGACGAAGCACTTGACAGTATTTTAAGATCAAAAGAATAAGTAATAAATGATGTCAAATGCTGTCAGAGTTGAAATATTTCAAATCATTTATCTTATGCCTATTGATGGAAACATTTTTCTTATTAACCATATGACAAATATTTTATGTGTAGCATGTTTTTTCTTCTTATATGCAATACAATTATCAAAGTGACTAAGGGAACAAGTGCAACGTATAAATCAAGCTATTTACAGATTTTTAATGAAAATAATATTATAAGTAAAAATGATATTGAGGTAAAGTTTAATATTCATTCACTAGATCAAAACTTGTTGATGCTTCTTATCTTGCTTTCAAATGAAAAGCGTTTTTGCTTAAATTCTTTTAATAAATTGAGGTAGACATTTTCGTATGGAGAACAGCATCATCAATATGTTTCCTAACTCACATTATTTTGATTAATTTTTATGAATAAATTGCATTATTTGTAAGGTTTTAGTTTAAACTAACAAAGTTATATGTTAATTTCTCTTTCCTGTGAACTCTTATTTCAACTTCCCGGTAGAATGAGAGTGGGATTCAGCTTTATGCTAATTCGAAGTGGAGCCAAGTTTTGTATTTAAAGGTTAGCGAGGAATTTCTCAGTGTGAGAGAACTTTTAGTTTCAGATCACTTCGGTTCTGTTCGACGTTCGCCTGACTAGCTAGTATTTAAGTTCTAAGCCTTAGCGCTGTTACTTTAATACTTATTGAAATAATCTAAGTGCGTTAGTATTAACCAAATCTTGCTACGCACCATTGATAGTTTAGAATAGAGGCCAACCTGGCGTTTAAAGCTCTGAGAGTAACGACTACTTAATTTTCTACTCAACTTTATTTTAAATTATTTGATTGTTCAGTTTAGACCCAAGTGCAGTTATTATTTTCTGTTATCCCTCCCGAGTTGGGAAGTGGCTGTAAATAGTGGTTTAATAAGAGGGTAGTTTAAACCCTTCTTACGTGCAGTTATTCTACCACTTACACTGAACATAGCTGCATCCAGCTCCCTGTTCGAGACGAGGACTTTGACACTGTTACGACAATGTTCCCCAAGAGTATGCACAGAACACTCAGTCCTGATATATTAGCGATATTATGTTGAGGAAAAAGTTGAATATGCAAATTAATGCAAATTAATTATAACATGTTATTATTTTCATTACAATGAAAGATTTGGAGGGAAATAGAAGCTTTTAACCTAAGAAAAATAAAATATCAAGTAAGCTTTCTCCGAATAATTATATGAAAATCTGTTAAGGATGGTTTGAAAAAGGTTTTGCTTCTCTTTTTTTTACCTATAGATAACCTTTACAGTAGAAATACGTAGGAAAAGTTTCCTCTGGTCTTTGAACTCAATACTTTTTTACAGTTTAAGAGCTTACAACAGTCAGCTGAGGGAAAATATAATTTTTACAGAAGGGATCAAAGAGAAAGTGTCATTGTGACAAATGTTCTGAACTATGCTATACAAGCAACTAAACTGAAGCCAGAATTACGCAAACAATATTTTAACGGGGTAAAGAAAAATTTGATAATTATTATATGCGAATCAACGCCCGTTTTCCTATAAAAACAATTTTTAAACTACCAGGCATACAAATTTATTACAACGATATCGAATACTTTAAGTTTTGAAAACTAATTGTCCCTTTACAGTTGCAAAAATCAGAATTATTTAGATAAATCCGACATATTGCGTCATTAAACAGCATATATCAGAAGTATGTTGTTATAAAAACATAATTTGTCTTTGCAAATGTGGGAACAGATATAGATTCTTTTTCTAATACTTACAAGAAGAAGCAAAAAGACTTATTTAAAAAGTAGTTAAATTGCTTAATTTGTGCTTCTTAAGCCCATGAGACAAGTGCTAGTGACAAGCCCATAACAGAAGTTATGAGTAACTGTTATAATGTTAGTATTAGACCTATAAAACCATTTCTTTTAAAGTTTAATATCGTTTATTATTAGAGATTATCGATAAACATGATCCAGGTGGAAAAGCGAGATATTTTATAGAGCATTATATGAATATGTATTTAGACTAATATGGGAAAGTCATTTATATTCCTTATAATATGCCTTATATTTTAGTTGCAAAAATATGTAATGTAATTCTTTAAAAATATTTACTGCCTTTAATTAGATAGTTCATGAATTAAATTCATTTTAATTTAAATCAATCAGATTAAAAAATAAAAAATAATATTTCTAAGAACTGCCATTTATTGCTTTGAAATAGTTTAGCTTTTTAATTATTAGCAGGCAGATTAAATATGAAAGAATAATACTTTTCGTATTTTTCCGAACGGCAACAGATTTGCATGAAAAAGGAAAAAATACAAAATCGTACTTCGAGACTATAGCCCTTTTAGGGTAAAAAGGAAAAAAAGGTATTTAAATTGGGAAAAAAATGAAGGTTATTTTGGTGTATTACATAATGAAGTTACCATTAATATGAATGGAATTATCTCAGAAATGTAAAATTTTAATATTTTTAAAATTCTAGGGTTCGACATTTCTTAAATATGCTTCCAGATTTCAACTACTAATAAAAATCAAATGATATATCTGTGGTTCTTAAAAAAGTCTGTTGACTTAAATTCTTAAAAGAATTTCACCGAGCTATTTCTTTAAGGCAAAGATTTAAAAACAGTTTGTAACAATATGTTCGATATATTATGACACATCTGATAATTGCTTTAAAATACACTGAGAAATAAATTGAAACAAACCTTGTATCTTCTGAGAATTATTCTTAAGCTTTTATTAAATAACATACATTTTCAAAAATACTTTTTTGTTCAACTAAAAAAACTCATTTGTTCTATGAAAAAGAATTAGACATGCGTTAGTTTCTGTATGAAAGCTTCGAAAATGAGGAAACTCTCTTCGAGTATGAAATATTTTTGTGAAAGTGGATATGTCAACGCCTAAACAGATTACGATTCTTACAATCTTTATAAAAACTTTTACGTGTTCAACGTTTCCTGTCAAAATCTACTGTAAAGGCTTTGTAAGAAACACGATGTGAGTATTCCACTTCACTGACATATTAAATTTCTATTTTTTTCTTTCTTGTCTTGTGTCAAACTCATGGCACTCGTGAAATGTTCTTAATGAAGATCTATTCGGTGAAGTGACGTGCATGTGACATCAGATATTATCACTAGGTTGTGTGCCGGAAGTTTTGTTGCAAAAGCATCTGTCAACGTTGGCTTTTGTACCTCGTTGAATTGGTCAATGACAGAAAGCTGAGGTTACTGGCTTCCGTAGAGATTTTATAAGTTGATAAAGAGAAAGAGAAACGTAACCAGAAGTATCGTTTTTATAATCTTTCATGGTTACTACGTCTTAGGCTCTATCCGCTTCTAATGCATCATTCTTGATTTGTTACAACCACAGTAGCAGTTGATGCACGTTTAGCCTAGGGCGAGATTTCGCTGTTTTTTTTTTTTACCCTCAAATGGGCACGTGTTTATTTGAAATTCTTCTAGGTATCATTTACAGAGTTTGAGTATGTTATACCCCCCCCTTCCTTGTTGATATGCATTCGGTGAAACGTCTTCTTATTAAACTTTTCTGAAATATGTTGAAAGAAGTGAAGCAGAAAATATTTGGTGCATTGGTTATGTACATTTTGTATGTTATGATTGGCTGCTTGCGTAACAAGCGCAAAACTACTTCTGAGAAACATGAGTTGTTATAAATTGATATCGTGAACTACCAGGGAATATTAAATTTACAATTTGTTTTAGAATTTTTGCATGAAAAATAAAGTAAAAAAATGGAAAAGAAAAAAATCTGAAAAAATTCGGATTTTTTTTTTCCACCCAAACGTGTTTGCTAAGGTTTTGTGCATTCTCTCTGAGCTTGCAGTCTACCAATCTATTGAGATTGCTTACAAAACTTGTCTTTTTGTTTTGAATATTTTGTATGTTAGCTTTATTTATTGAATATCATGCCCTTCGTAATAACGCCACATAAAATTCGATTCAGCAACAAAATCACAAAATGTTTAAAAACAGCATATCTTTAGAACTTTCGATAGACAGTCTCGGAAGTTGAGATAAAAAGTTTTATTCCGTAAAATGCTGCCATTGCTCTCTTTCAGACTTTTGAGTTTGTTAATCGAAAATTCATTAAAAATTTACAAAATAAAAATAAATAATAAAAAACACTTAACATCATTGTAGAAAAATAATGAATATTTTCAATTAAATAGATCATGAATTAAACGCATTTTTATTATTTAAATCAATCCCCTTCAAAAGTAAGAAGCGAATATTGTTAAAAATTGCATCCATTAATAATATAAATAAATAGCTTAATATTATAAACAAAAGAGCTTAATTTGTTAATCCACAACAGACAAATTCAAAATAAAGAGGAAAGATAAATACTTACATCTTGCCGAATGGCAACAAAACTTAAATGAAAAGTGAAAGGACCCATTTATAGTGATTTGACGCAAAATCCCATTTCGAGACTAATATACTTTTGGGCTAAAAAAAGTAGACCTAAGCCTGAAAATTCTGAAGCTATATGCCTAATAAAGCTTCTTGTTAAGAGCTTCGTTAATTAGTAAATAAAATGTGTGTCAGTTTTTTTTTTCAGTAAGTATGTGTAAATGTATTTCGTGTTTAATTTATTTAATAACTAATAGCTAGTTGATAACAGTTATAATTTACCGAGTCCCTTAAAACAAATTATGCGGCAAAAGTTTAAAAACTCGTCTTTTAAAAATTACAACAGTTAATGATCTCCAAATTCGTTAGTTTAAAATGAGACCTTTTAGAATAAGCATACATTTTATTGACTAATTCATGTAAATCTTGCGAAAAATCTAAAAAATCACTTTTCGTACATTTAAAAATTCTTTCAAATTTAAAACTTTGATACACATTCAGATGAAATTCAGAATAAAAGTTAGGCTTCAAAAAAATAAACGTTTAATAAATATAGATAATAAAAATTCATATGTATTTTCTTTATCACTGAAGAGATTTGCTAAATTATTTTCCCATCTGTTGTTAGCTAATATAGTCTATGTGTCATTTTCTGTTCTAATTAGTTGCCTGAATTAAGAAATGTTTCAGTGCTGTGATATGCATTATTTTTAAAATATTTTTTAAATTAAGAATATCCATTGGAAGTTACCAACGACCACGATTACACTTGCTTAAAAATTGATGTTTATGTTAATAAACTGGCTTAAAAGAATGCATTTTTAGCCTGTATTAGCCCTAGAGCTTATATATTGCTATGTGTTGTATCGTTACTATAGATAATAGTAGAAGCATACTTGCCGCACAACAAATTCAACTAAAAACTGTATAATGTTTTTTCTGTTTTATACTACAACTGCTTATTTCAAATTCTTCAGAATTTCAAATTTTGACCTATAACATAGTGGTACAGGCGGTATTAACAAACCCAGGAACATGTAACTGCATTTAAAGAGATAGGAAGCTATTTGAACAATTATAATTCTGACCAGTTAAATTCTTAAATAGAATGTTATAAATATTAAACAAAAGCTATTAAAAGAATGCTAACAAAAGTTATTAAAATAAAGCACAAACTTTATAAAGTTGGTCCAAATATTAAAATATAATAAAATGACTTATTAGAAAATCAAGAATAACTTATAATCAACTCCAACTATATAATTTCTAGAAAACATTTCTTCATTTTAAAAAAGATTTTAGTCTCAAGAACATACCTCGAGATGTTATTGCTCATCTTTTTGTTTCCAACAATTACTTTTTATAATTAAATTTATTGATGCTGGAATGCAACGTATGCATACGTAGCCGTAACGTATGCGTACATATACGTCTCTCTCTTTCTCTCTCTATATATAAAACACCACTGACGAGCCAAAACTTGCACCTACTTTCTTGAGTGATGGGAAAAGCTGCTGATCTAAACGAATCTGATAGAGGACTAACTGTAATGGCCCAAAGACTCGGAATGACTATTTCCAAAACTTCACGACTGGTAGGTTGTTCGTGATCTGTCGTTGTTAGTATTTATGCAAAGGTATAAATAACGGTGAAACCAGCAGTAGACGCCAAGGTTTTGGACGCCCACGCGTCATCAGAGAAAATGGATGTCAGAGACTGTCTCTCTTGGTTCAACAAAATCGGCGCCCAAGCGTGCCTTCTCAATGCAGTCAAGGTTCAGGTGCAAATGCTTCGGAACACACAAGTTTTAGCGGCCACTGTTGGATACGCGAGTGCGCAACAGACGTGCCACTCGTGTGCCTGTGTTGACCAACCGTCATTGTCAACCACGCCTAGGGAACATCGAGAATGGACTACGGATAAGAGGAAGACAGTAGCCTGGTCGGATTAGGCATGATTTCTCATTCATCGCATTGATGATCGGGTCCCGTCTTCCAGGCGAACACTAGCTTCCTCCTTATACAGCAGGCCATACAGAGGCTGGTAGGGGTGGTATTGTGCTTTGGGGACATTCTCATGGAGGATCTGGGACCCTTAGTTGTGGCAGAACAGACTATGAAAGCTGAGGACTATATGAACATAACTGCAGATAAGTTGCAGCCTTATATGCTGTCTGTCTTTCCAACTAAAATAGAATCTTCCAGCAGGACAAAGCCCCATGTTACAAGGCTCGAATTGTGTTGGAATGGTTCGAGAAGCATAAGAATGATTTCCAATTAATATCTTGGCCACCTAACTCGCCGGACCTTAAACCGACAGAGCACATTTATGATGTCATGGATCTGCAGCTTAGAGTTCAAATCCCACGATGTCGAAATATCTCGACTTTGCGTGACTGCTGCTTAGACTTTTGGTACTGTCTCCAGTCATCTACGAAGAACTGGTGAGATGCATGCCAAGGTTAGTTTCAGCTGTTTTGGAGGCCAAAGGTCGCGCAACACGTTATTGAGTAGACGGCCATAATTTTTCGCTCTTCATTGTATATGTAAGATATAAAGTACATGAAGAAAATTCTTATCTTGAATTTGTAACAGCCCTTTAAGTCACTTACTGAAGTTATTTTCCACTTCTATCACAAAATCTGTAATATGCTTATAACAAATCTCTCTTTGAGCTGCATCATTTCATATAACGCCAATGATGCATGTACTTACATAACGCTTCAACCAAAATTAATATTAAAATTTGAGAACTATAATCTTTATAAAACAATAGAATATAGCATAACTGTAATTTCAGTATTCCTAATCTTGCATCACATTGAAATCTGTACATTTACTCTTCTCTCGTTTACTTTCCT